>JAEAOA010002216.1:4422022-4904529 GCA_016746295.1 Potamilus streckersoni | reverse complement strand
TCGATATAATAATGATCCATATGGAACAGGTCATCATATCTCACCTAATATTGTTAATTATATCATCCACCATCACACTGAATTTAGTTTGCGATATAATTGATAATAGCTACCATTTTGTCCTCTCTAAGTCTAATCAGGCTCAGCAGGGGTATATATTATATTCATCTAGTATCCAATCCCCTCCGGGGTGGCTGATTGTATCTGAGCCAATAAATCAAGTCTACCTGCGTGTACATAATCCGTTATTGTCAAGAATGAATTTCAAACTCACAAATCAAGATGGTAATATTGTGGACCTGCGCGGGGAGACGTTATATATTAATTTATATATACGATCCTAGATTGGTCTGGATAAAATATTTGGTTAGTTCCCCTTGACCATCTGTTTATGAACTGTATATCTGTTTAAAAACCCAAATCTATTGTTAAAAATCCCGATATTAATGCCCTGACAAAGTCAGGTGACAAAGTCAGGTGACATAGTTAGGTGACAAAGTCTGGAGCAGCAGGGAGGGTGAACCTCTACAAAATTTTGCTCGAGTTTTTAACGTAAAAAATAGTTCAATAAAATCAGGATAAAAAAGTCAATAATAGTATAACAAAACTGAGCTATCCTCATGTGGTTTAGTATATGGTTTATAACCGTCCGTACGGTAATATAAAAGTTAGATATTTTGGTTTAGGGTTATTGACCCTTTTTTCAGCCTCTGTAGGAACCCTTATTCAGGTTAATTTCACAAGCAAAAATTTTGTAGGGTTCACCCTCCCTGCTGTTTACATATATACATACATACATACATACATACATACATACATACATACATACATACATACATACATACATACATACATACATACATACATACATACATACATACATACATACATACATACATACATACATACATACATACATACATACATACATACATACATACCTACCTACCTAACTACCTACCTACCTACCTACCTACCTACCTACCTACCTACCTACCTACCTACATACATACATACATACATACATACATACATACATACATACATACATACATACATACATACATACATACATACATACATACATACATACATACATACATACATACATACTACCTACCTACCTACCTACCTACCTACATACATACATACATACATACATACATACATACATACATACATACATACATACATACATACATACATACATACATACATACATACATACATACATACATATATTATGTTAGAATTTTTCAATTTATTGTTATGTAAGAGTCTGCTTGCTCTGTTGGAAAATTGAGCTTGTTAGTAGTTATTTCTAAAATAACCTTCTTCTCGTGCTTAGATACGAGAAGGAAGAAAGTTCGGCATTCTGAAGAATAAGGGTCACACCTATGTTGCATCTTGTGGGGATAAGCTCGGCTGCGAAGAGGTGGGATCGCTGTAAGAAATAGACACGACACTCTTTGAAGCTTGAAGTCGCACTTTATTGATATATAGAACTACATTCTAAAGATACAACAGATAAATTTATTTATGTTGAAACTACATACAATACATATTACAATAATAGGTCTTCCAGAATCTACTACTTCATTTGTTTATTCATTTTTCTGCATTTTTGAATACAAGTGATTTAAATATTCAAAGAGCCTAAAATTCAATAACTGTAATAAATGTATTTTATTCTATTTAAGGTAAGATAACGACCTGGAAAAGATCTGTGAGTGTTATACTTATTATTTAAAGACTATATATTTACTCGCAATTAAATTATAACATGAAGCTGGTAATTATTTCAAACAAATACTAATGAACATCGAAGCTGTAAAATATTTTATTACATTATTATTGTGGAAGAAGGGAACTTTCAATAATATTACATTATAAATACAATGAACATCAATTCAGTAAAATATCAAATCAGTAAAATATTTCATAGTACAAAAAGAGAACTCACTATTTCATTATATTGATAAAATAAAAATAATTCAGAAGGATATTACAACTTACTATAAAATCTTTAACTTTTAAGAGTGAGTATAGAGCATAATTTTCTTACCTGTAAGAAATAGACACGACACTCTCTGAAGCTTGAAGTCGCATTGAGAATCACCAGCCCACAGCCCTTTTTATATCTTGGAAGCTGATTATCATCAGTGTACCACGTTTTCATTCAAGGTCAGAGAGGTCTGTCTAATGAACTATGCCTATGTTCTAAAATGTCACGAGTGTTCTTGCGTGATAGTCAAGAACAGCTTTAACCTTTTATCAATTTTAGAGAGGCGGAAAGGGGAGCGAAGGAGAGCGCATGCTTTTGACTGCCAAGGACGGTCTTTGCTCTCCATTAAGTCCACAAAGAGAGTGCGTGCATGCTCAGTAATTGTCTTAAGTGAACGATCTTTTAGATCATACATTGTCTATAACCTTTTCAGTTGTAAGTGGTCATTCACGTTCTGAACTTTTAACCCAACGAATTCTGTTGTTCTAGACTGATTATCAATTAATTTGTTCCCAGTATCACAACGCAATTAATAAGGGTTTATTGATTGAATTGTGAGGCAGTAACGTTGTTCGTTGCTTCTATCATTTGCTGAACTTTTGAACCCGTCTTATTAATTTGAATAAATCATGCTTTTTATATTACTAAGTCAAGTTGAGGAAACAAGGACAGAGTTTAATCTGAATTTATTTCAACGTTCTATTATGTTCAGGATATGAATTATTGATTGGGCCATGCTACTTTTACAATCCAAATTAATATTATAGTATTCTTTTCAAATTCTCAGGTTTTGTCTTTCAATATCTTATAAATTTCAATATATTCTACACAAATTAATGTTATCTTTTCTTTCTTTTAAAATTGATATCTTGATCATACCTCCTGGGTTGTTTTAGGCGAGTCATCGAGGCTAGTAAAAAAAGGATAAGTATAAGAGGGAGAAGAAAGAAAAATATTAAAAATCAAAAATTACAATGCTTAGGTAGGTTAAAAAATTACAATGCATTGGTAAGTTAATAAATTGCAAAAAGGCAATGATAACAATGTTCATTCAAGTACATATTATGAAATTAAATAAAATACAATAAAAGGTATAATAATTCATAAACGGTAAGATACTTTGACAAATACACCAGAATAGACATGATAAAAAATACATGGAAAAATGTACCATAAAATGTGTAATAAGCAGCCAATATAAAATGAAAAAAAGATTACAATTACACAAGGAAGTAAAAATATTAAAAAGACCAAAATACAATGCACTGACAAAAGTTATAAAATAGGAAAAGACAACAATTTACTGTGTAGTACCTCGATGAGGAATGAAGAAAAACAATATATTAAGAAAACATTAAAATATGCAATGTGACTGGATAATACGTAATGTGACAACAGTATGGTAAAGAAGAAGTTTATTCAAGGGAATCCTACAAAAACACATTTGACACATTCAATGAAATTCAAGTACAATAGTGAGAAGTACAACGAAAACACTCTTGACAATAGTAAATGAATTTCAAAGGTGTCATAGTGTAAATTACAACAAAATTACATTTGACAATATTCAATAAATATCAAAATTACAAGAGTGTAAAGTACAACGAAATTACAATTGAAAATATGCAATAAATGTCAAAATTACAAGAGGAAAAATTATCATGAAGACAAATTCTCTTCACCACATAGGAAAAAGAGAAGTGAGATAGAGTCAGAAGTGTAATTCCAAAGGAAAGGTTTCTATTAATATTAGATCTGTCGGAGAGAAAAAAATTCTACATTACCTACCCTATGACTAGTCCCGTCAGACGATTGTCGTCATGACTGGGGAGAAAGTCCAGACGGTTTCCGTCAAAGACATGGCATAATTATAAACATATGCATGTAAAGAAATGTATTACCCACCAGGAACACCAACCTTTAATTGTTGACTAGTGTCCTGAGTGGAGGTAGCTTTAGACTCTAATAGTGCCAAGTAGTCCGGCAATGCCATCCGTTGAGGGAACATTTGGATTCGACCTGGGAAGCGAAGTTGAGCGGTTGGCTGATCGCGCTCTTGGCGGTGCTGAGTGCACTTAGGACAAGTACAACCGGGTCTTTTTCGCTTCGCCAAACGTTCCTCGAGATTAAGAGCATCTCGGTATATTGTTTTAACCTATGAAAAAGAATGTTTGGGTCTTCTATCATTTGAAGTGGTAACTTGGCGTTACGAATATACAGTTTGGCTAGAACAGGGTAACCTCTACTGTGTAGTTGATGAAAGAAACCGAGCATTTGAGGAATCATGTCACAAGAGGGTATACGACCTGATAATAGAGGGGCAAGTGTTTCTTCAGTGAAACCAAGGTAATCTGCAATCCGTACGATGTGAAATAAGGAGTTAGGGTTGTCGTACAATGTCGTGCCTTTATCAATTGAAAAGAATAAATACCTAGCTATAGAAATATCAAAGTCATAACAAAATCTTTATGTCAAGCTATCAGCTGTAAACATATGAAATGTCGTCTCGCGATAATGTAGTAGTCGCTGCAACACTGGTGAAAGGCAACCACCTTTTCGAGTAAGGGAGATCGTAGAACAATAGACTTGTTTGTACCGAAAAATAACGTGATTGACCCTTCCATTCTCAACCCGGTTCCTTAGCTGATTTTGGTTTATAAAAATCTTGTTTCGTAACCAGTAAATGTCTCCCACCACACGATCCCCCCCGGGTATGTGTCCAACGTTACAGCGCTAATTGCATGACAATGTTAATTTGAAAAGGGACACACCGCACAATCCCCTTTGGGTACGTGTCCGATACTTTAGTGCTAATATTGATAAAGACGCAACAATTGAACGTATGGCCTGGTGAGGTTCTTTATAAAGTAGTGTATTTATTACACGCCATCACCATACTACACTTGGCACTAAATGACATTTAGCACACATGTTCCCTATTAATGAAAATATTACCTCCAAGTAAAAAAGGAAAAGATAAAAAAAAATTATTATGAAGGTAACAACCGAGAATGTGTGTACAGATGTATGCTGGTATTTAAGATAAACTGGTGTATGGTGGCAAGGAATGATGTTTATGAAAAGTGGAGTCTGAAGAACCATTGCCCTAGCATTGAAAAAAAGGTAATATTATGGTGTGTCCAAACGATGTGAACAGAAAATGAGCGGGTGAGAATTGAACGAAGCTTGTATGCAGATACAAGAGAAATAGAGAATGAAGTTGGCATAGGTAGGTCAGAGTGACTATTGACTTGGGATATTATAAAATCAGTCCAGAGGACATGTAATCGTGGTCGGAGATAACCAGTAACATGCAGGTTGTCGATCATTTATGGGCCAGTGGTGTGCCAATATGAAGGTCAGAGCTTGAACTGAAAAATATCAACCATGACGCATTGAAGTCCAGTAGTAATTTCAAGACGGAGTTTGGTACATGCATTGGACTGTAAAAGCCATTTACAAACGTGGGCAAGAGCAATTATGAACGTCATGAATGAGACTGAAAAGACGAGATGGTCCCAAGTATGGACGTCAGAAACAGTAGTAAACCAATCAGGAACAGGAGTCGTGGATGCAATAGTGTACTGGAAGCGAACTGTAGCTTGGGCATCGGTTACATGTGTGAGTAACATTGAAGAGGATAAAAGTAGGAAACGCCATACAAGCCAAGCAATTGCTAACGCGTGCAGAATAGACAAGACGAAACTGATTAGGACCATAATATGCAGTAAGTCAAACCAAGAGTCATTAGTGATTGGAATTTCACCACTTAACATCGTTTCTGCTAAAGACGAAAAGATTCGTTGATCATTCTTTACGCGTTCAGCTACTTTTTTAGGCTTAAATCAATCTTCCTATCCGTTGCAAAAATATGAGACATGTAGTGTTCGTATAATTTAAATTCAGGTAAAGAAATGGAGGAGGGGCTGTCAAAAGTTGTATTGCCCATAATAGCTCTTAAATGTGTAGAGTTAAAAAATTGTTGTAGAGGTGCAAGATTAACTGGATGAAGTCGGGTAACGTCTGTTGATTTGTCAGAACAAATGGTAATGTGTCCGTCATAAGTTATGGACGGAGTCACTACAGCACAATGACAGGGTATATTCATGATACAAAAACGACAACTTTTAATAGTGCGTCGTTGATTATGACATTCGAGTACAGTTTCGTCCATAAGATAGACTAATATTTGATTGGAGGAAATATCGAGTATGTGTGGTACGACGTGATTGGTTATAAAGCGAAAATTACAGGTTTGATGTATATTATCCTTATCATCTAAAATAAACTATTGACGCAATCGGGCTGAGAAAGGGATTTTATCGCTGGACGAATGTTGCAGTGTAAAATATCTTTACCTGTGCAGTGATTTAATGTCGATGACGATAGTGTTATGTAAGATTGATGATCATTTGATACGAGTATTATATCAGGTACGTCAACGAGTTGTGTAACATGTGTTGATGTGGTGTTAATTGGAACAGGAAATGACTGAATGCGATACGAAGCAAATGGTTGACGTCGGGATGAAATTGGAACTTGTAGCGCAATATAGAGGTTGTGGTCCTTACGTGTTGCTATACAAGATCCCAACTGATAATAATAACTAAGATCATTCGACGTTATGGAATAACTAGGATAATCAGTGGAGATAATCGTTTGGATATGATTAAGTGAATCCATGAGAACCCGAGGTGGGATTAGTATAGCTGGTAATTTGCCTGCTACTAATTCCGCGGTTGCTATTTGTCATTTCCCTAGTTCTTGTGTAATTTGCTGAGATTCCAGCAATTGAACGGCAAGAATTTCTGTTGATTTCTGTGATTGATGACGTATATTGTTTTCAGTAGCAACCATTGTTTTTTCTAAAAGCATAAGAGTTTTGGAGGTTTGATCGACAGCTGTTAACATGTTATCAAAACGTTGATTGACGTGTGAAATATAGGAGGAAAAATCACCTCCATGTCGAGCGAGAGCACCAAACATTTTATTATTCTGTTTTGTCAACATATTTATGTGATTCGCTAATGTGGCAACGTCTCCACTTGTAGCTAGTTCGAATAGGTTTTAACCTATTTCACCAATAAAAGGCAAAATCGCCCTTTTTGACATATTAGATGGTTGAAAATCACCTTCTGGAATAAACTCATTAATTAAGGAGAGTGTTGTGCGAAACTGCGTGTTCATTAAGCGACCTATCGCATTTATTTGCAAGAGTAGTGGATTTATGAACCCACAGTGTTTAGTGTCAAGACAATATGGTATCTGGTCGACGGAAATGTTGACTGGAAGCGGTATTTGAAAGGTGTGGATCCACTTATCAGCTGTACAATATACTGGTGAGAGAGACTGGAAATTAACACCATAGTTCAATCTTTGCTCATCCACTGCAGACCCTGGATTCAGAGTCAGGAGAAGCAGTCCTAAGACCGAAATCCACATTCCACTCATACCTTAAAGATAAAGAAAAGGGTTGAGAGTTTGGATATCCATAAGAAGAAAAGAATGAGAAGAAAAGAAGTAGAAGGCACGAGGAAATGATGGAATGGTATAAAGGACAAAAAGTATCTCTCTCTTGTATGAAGGATAGTCTTCCCAAAATTCGTGTTGAATTCAACGACAAAATATTCGACCTAATCGTTTAGGTCGTGTGTTCGATTGTGTGTGTGTGCTCTGTAAAATGCTTCCTTTAATGCCGAAAAAAAATTCTCCGTTGGTTGCCATGATGGCATGGATCCCTCGGACCATTGTACCAAGTAATGGTTTTTTTTCTTCAGAAATCCATTTGGATTTCAAGAGTTTGTCAACTGAGTAACATATGGTACCATTGTCAGTTGGTGGATGCTCATTGCTCGTTTCATCACGTGATGGTTGGGGCGTTGGAGTGACAGCTTTTTTTGTAACAGGTGGAGGGGGTCGATAATTCCTAGGATCTTTATAATGTTTAAGTATGTTGGTGTATACAAGTGATTTCATCTGTTTATTGTCAGAACAGCGGCGTAATCTGTAGGTGTTATTTGGACCTAACTCAATGATGTAATACGGACCTTCCCATCGAGGGTAAAGTTTTCTTGACAACCCTACGGGTATGTAGGCGATTTGTATATGGACATAATCTCCAACGCGAAAGGATGGATCTTTCGTTTTCTGGTCGAACCTATATATGGTTGCGAGTTGAAATTCGCGTGTATTTGCTTTAGCTAATTCCTGAACTACTTATAATCTCTGAACTAACTGATCTACATATTGTTTTTTTTGTTGCTGTGCAGTCTCTCGAGGTGTAAGAGATACATCTAAAGGTAAGGTCATTTCTTTCCCAAAGACTATGTAAAAAGGAGAATAACCAGTTCAGTTAACTGCTGGGCTCATTCGGAATGCCATCATTACACTGGACAAAAGTGAGGGCCAATCATCTTGATGCTTATTGCAGTAGGCGCGAAGCGATTGACTAATTGTACTATTTAAGCGTTCGCAGGCAGTTTTAATTTCAGGGTTACTTGAAATAGTTCACAGAGTGCAAAAAACAATCTGGGACATAAAGTTTCGTCCTCGGTCACTAACAAGTGTTCTAGGTGCACCATAACGTGTGAATATTCCATTGTACAAAACATTGGCAATTTCCATTGCCGTTTGAGAACGTAAGGGAAAAGCTTCAGGCCAATGTGACAAACTATCTGTCATCAATAAGATATGCTGATAACCTTCCTTACTTTTTAGCAAGCACAAAATGTCCATGTGCCATCAAGAAAATACATCTTTTGGAGGCAATGGTTGTAAGGAAGCCTTTCGAGCATTTGTATCTCGTTTAATGAGTTGACATTGAGAACAAGACGTAATGTAATCATACACATTTGGATACATTTTAGGCCAAAAGTACTTTTGTTTGATAGCTTGATATGTTCTTTGGACACCTAAATGACAACCTCCTGCTTTTAAATCTTGATAAGACAGAAGAACATCCTGTCTCAAATTTGTTGGTAATGCAACTTGTTTTATGAACCGATCTAATGAAGTTCTATGTTTTGCACCTGGCTGAAAGAAATGATGTAAAACACCATTAAAAAGTTCATACTGACTAGCTTCATACGGAATTGCTTTTGCACGACGAGGATTATCTGGCAATATTCCTTGCTCTAAGCAAACATACATATCCTTGAAATCAGGGCACTCGCGCTGATATTGTGCGATATGTGGTAAGTCAGACGAAGAATCACTGTTTGTGTTATCATTAGTGTGTACTGCGGATATGATTTGGGTGTCTTTCTTATTGTAATAAAATGTAACTTCAGTTAATTCGTTTTGAATGGAAGAAACGACTGGTTGTGATTGAGTATGTGGTGTATCTGTGTAGTTTGGGGATTCCTTCTCTTCAGAGGGGGTGTTATGTGTTTGTACGTAAGCACGGCGTGAAAGTGCGTCAGCATTAGTGTTTTTACGTCCTGGCGTGTATACAATGTCAAAGTCGTATTCTTGTAAACGAAGTGACCAACGAATTAGTCTATTTAAAGTATGTTTAACTGTCTTAAGCCACACTAGTGCTTTGTGATCTGTAATGACAGTGAATTTCTGATGTGACAGGTAAACATATGTTCTGATGCCTTCTAAAACAGCCAAACATTATTGTTCAGTAACTGACCATCGTTTTGCAGCGTCCGACAAAGCTCTACCTCCATAAGCAAAAACATGTTCTTTATCATCTGTCCCTATCTGAGACAAAATATACCCTAGAGTGGTGCCGCTAGCATCACATGTGAGTCTAAATGGTTTGTTAAAATCAGGAAAAGCCAAAACAGGCGCTTAGGTCAGAGCTATTTTAAGTGCATCAAATGCTAATTGAAACTTATCTGTCCAAAGAAATGAACTGTCTTTTGTCAATAACCTATTCAAAGGCGCAGCTATGGTGGAATAACAGTGAACAAATTTCCTGTAATAATTGCACAAGCCTAGAAAACTCCTAACATCTTTCTGTGTTTTAGGAATAGGAAATTTGGTAACTGCTTCAATTTTAGATTCGTCTACTTTGATACCTTTCGTAGAGAATTTATGACCAAGGTAAACAACTTCAGAAGCTGCAAAAACACATTTGGAAGGTTTGAGCGTCAAGTTTGCTTGACGTAAACGATCAAAAGCAAACTCAAGATGCTGAAGGTGTTCTTGGAATGAATTAGAGAAAATAATGATGTCATCGATATATGCGAGACATACTGACCAAGGTATACCTCTAAGAACATGACCTAGAAGAACACAGTAGGTGCCAGGTGCATTTTTGAGTCCATACGGCATTACGTTCCATTGGTAAAGACCGCGTGAGGTTATGAAAGAGCTCTTATGTTTAGTTGATTCATCCATTCTAATCTGCCAAAATGCTGAATTTAAAACTCAAGTGCTAAAAAAGCATGGTTGAGTTTGTCCTACGGCATCTATGACATCTTCTAATCGTGGAAGATGGAATGTCATTGGGTGTGTCACCTGATTAAGTTTCCTATAGTCAATAGCAAAGCAATAGTCGCCATTTTTCTTTTTGACTAAAACAACTGGGGATGCATAACTAGATAAACTGGGTTCAATTAGGTTGTGTGCTAATAGTTCAGCTACCTGTCTGTCAATTTTTTTATTGATATGTAGTGCAGAGCGATAAGGTTGGCGGTTGGCAGCACACTGGCATGGAATCACCTGTTTCTATTTGGTGGGTGAATGAATTAGTATTACCTAATTTATTGAAGTTAGTAGCGAAGACATCCCTATGCTGATTCAAAAATGCAGTAAGTTCCTGTTTTTTGGTTTCGGTCAAGTCTGAAGATTTTAAATCAAAATTAATTGGTTCTTGTGCTTTACTAGGTTGTGTGTTCGCGATGTCAGGTGAGTCTTTTTTGTCAAAAGAGTCATCATGTATGGTAAATATTGTTTGTGGGTGTAGGACGTCAACACAAGCTAATATGGTATTGAAAGGTATATGCATGGGTACTGGAGTAGGGTTAATGATCTGTATGTAATTCTTTTTGGAAACAGTCAAAATTTTCCGTCCTGGAAGAATAGTTGATTTCGACAAGCTGTAGCAAGGTTCAAGTAATACGGATGTGCCTTTTGGAATTTTACTTATACGAACTGCTATTGCACTGATCGAATTTGGTAAAATTGTAGAGACCGATTTTGTGCGTGCGAGACCAGACTCATTATGAATTAATTTTATGGAGACAGAATCATCTAGCAAAGAGAGAGTTTGTGTATCTAAATTCACGACGGCTTTGTATTTGGTCATAAAATAAATACCCAATATGACTGATGTGTTTAAGGCGGGCACTACGTAAAATAAATGAGAGAAGTGCATACCTCCTATTTTCAATTGTTGATCCAAACCTGATACACTGATTTTTGCCACCAGCGCCAACAATATGAGAAATATTAGATTATTTGAAATGGTGTGAACTTGACGCTGCATGATGAAGAATATTTGCATTAATAGCTGCAATGGAAGCTCCTGTGTCTGCCAATGCGTGTGTCGGTTTTCCAAGAACATAAATAGGAACCAGATTTTTGTGAATAGGTGTAACTAAAGTGATTTGTGGTTGTAGGTCCTGCTCACGACAGGTACGAGACCTCTCGCGAGACACGCGTCCCTATTGTTTTCGTGTTGACAAACACGCGTGAAAAGTGACCTATTTTGTGACGGTAGTGGCACTCTGCATTGCGTGCAAGACAGGGTCCACGTGATCTACACTGTTCTCCGCATCTAAAACAAGGGGTGAGGTAACCGTTCTGTGGTTGCGGTTGGTAGCGAGGACCACGAAATGATTGAGAAGGGGTAGTACGACTCGGGTAGCTCTTAAGAAAAGCAGGTGGTGCTGGTTTTTTAAGTTGTATTTGGTCTAAAGGACAGACCACTCGTTTGATAGTTTGAGCTCGGAGTGCGAAATGGTGGTTTGCTGACATTAACATGTGCATGTGTTTGAATTTAAGAAATACTGTCTTGGGTCTGTTTTGAATTTGCAACTTTAACTTCGTCTTTGATTTGTTTTACTTCATTCAAAATGGTGTTAAGTGTAGAAAAATCAGTTGTATTAGTAGTGGCAATATATTTTTCGGCGAGGACAGCCGCTTGGCTTAATTCAGCCATATTTGTTGGAGATTTGTTCATTACAATCCTCTTCACAGAGGGTTTCAATCCATTCAAGGCCACTGCTAATAAAACTTGATCTGGAATAGTTTTTTTGTTGCAATTTGGAATAAGCGACTTAAATAGTCTATGACTGATTCAGAAGAACCCTGCTGAGTTTGCAAAATAGAGAAATCTAGTATGACATCATCATTGTTAAATCTAGACTTAAAGGCAGTAACTAAAAACTGCCAACTGCTTGTAACATTTTCGGGTAAAGTGTCATACCAAACCTAAACATGTCCCTGACGTTGAAAGGGAAAAGCATTTAAAACCTTTTCTTCTGATAAATCATAAAACTTAGCCCATTGTACAAAATGCTCTAACCATTTGGTAGGATTTTGAGACTGATCACCAGTAAAAACATCTAATCTAAGAGCAGATGACATACCTGTTGGTGTGGATCTGTTGTTTCCAAAGATACTCGCACTCCTAGAATTATGTTCATGTGAAGAAAAGTTTACACTCGACGGCTGAACCGTAAATGTTCGAGTTTCTGACACAGCAGGAAAAGTTTGTGTAACAGTCTGTTGACGTTCCGGTAAGAGAATACGTTCTGGCGGCACAAGTACTGGTGAAGTTGTCTCCACTAGGTCGAACTGACTTGAATATGCTGGCGGAAGTGACGTCGAAGCTCTGGGAGGCTGGGCAAGTGGCGCTAGCGTGAATGTAGATGATGTTAAGTCTAGAAGAACATCATGAGGGAGGGACAGTAGCACAGGTGTTGAAATCAGTTTTGATGAAAAACGTGGTGGGCTTGTAAGAACCGTTGACAAGGGCTCCAATGGCGGATAAAGTGTCATAGGTGATGAGTAGGTTGCTGCAGTTTTCAACAGGAGTGAAGTTGTCGGCATGAATGATCGATCAGACGGGCAAGGTTGTGCGGTTGCTGGCGTTTTTACTCTCGCAGAGACGGGCGGAGTGAAGTCTAATTGTGTTAAGAGTGGTGCGGTTGTGGATGTTTTCAGTCTCGCAGAGCCTGGCGAAGGGAAGTCTGATGGTGTTAAGAGTTTCGGCAATAATCTGTTCCTTATATAATAATTATGGGGTGTGAAGCCTTTATTCATGTTATTGCTCCAACACAATTATGTTATAATTTTTCAATTTATTGTTATGTAAGAGTCTGCTTGCTCTGTTGGAAAATTGAGCTTGTTAGTAGTTATTTCTAACATAACCTTCTTCTCGTGCCTAGTTACGAGAAGGAAGAAAGTTCGGCATTCTGAAGAATAAGGGTCACACCTATTTTGCATCTTGTGGGGATAAGCTCGGCTGCGAAGAGGTGGGATCGCTGTAAGAAATAGACACGACACTCTCTGAAGCTTGAAGTCTCACTTTATTGATATATAGAACTACATTCTAAAGATACAACAAATAAATTTATTTATGTTGAAACTACATACAATACATATTACAATAATAATTCTTCCACAATCTACTACTTCATTTGTTTATTCATTTTTCTGCATTTTTGAATACAAGTGATTTAAATATTCAAAGAGCCTAAAATTCAATAACTGTAATAAATGTATTTTATTCTATGTAAGATAACGACCTGGAAAAGATCTGTGAGTGTTATACATATTATTTAAAGAATATATATTTACTCGCAATTAAATTATAACATGAAGCTGGTAATTATTTCAAACATATACTAATGAACATCGAAGCTGTAAAATATTTTATTACATTATGATTGTGGAAGAAGGGAACTCTCAATAATATTACATTATAAATACAATGAACATCAATTCAGTAAAATATCAAATCAGTAAAATATTACACAGTAGAAAAAGAGAACTCACTATTACATTATATTGATAAAATAAAAATAATTCAGAAGGATATTAAAACTTACTATAAAATCTTTAACTTTTAAGAGAGTATAAAGCATAATTTTTTTACCTATAAGAAATAGACACGACACTCTCTGAAGCTTGAAGTCACATTGAGACTCACCAGCCCACAGCCCTTTTTTATATCTTGGAAGCTGATTATCATCAGTGTACCACGTTTTCATTTAAGGTCAGAGAGGTCTATCTAATGAACTATGCCTATGTTCTTAAACGTCACGCGTGTTCTTGCGTGATAGTTAAGGACAGCTTTAACCTTTTATCAAGTTTAGAGAGGAGGGGAGAGAAAGAGAGAGCATGCTTTTGACTGCCAAGGACGGTCTTTGCTCTCCATTAAGCCCACAAAGAGAGAACGTGCATGCTCAGTAATTTTTCTAAGTGAACGACCTTTCAGATCATACATTGTCTATAACCTTTTTAGTTGTAAGTGGTCATTCACCTTCTGAACTTTTAACCCAACTAATTCTGCTGTTCTAGACTGATTATCAATTACTTTGTTCCCAGTATCAAAACGCAATTAATAAGGGTTTATTGATTGAATCAATATTATAGTATTCTTTTCAAAGTCGCAGGTTTTGTCTTTCAATAACTTATAAATTTCAATATATTCTACACAAATTAATGTTATCGTTTCTTTCTTTTAAAATTGATATCTTCATACATACATACATACATACATACATACATACATACATAAATGCATGCATGCATGCATGCATGCATGCATGCATGCATACATACATACATACATACATACATACATACATACATACATACATACATACATACATACATACATACATACATACATACATACATACATACATACATACATACATACATACATACATACATACATACATACATACATACATGCATACATGCAAACATACATGCATACATGCATACATACATGCATACATACATACATACATACATACATACATACATACATACATACATACATACATACATACATACATACATACATACATACATACATACATACATACATACATACATACATACATACATACATACATACATACATACATACATACATACATACATACATACATACATACTGTTACGACCCTTTTGTAAAGTATGTGTGTTAAGAAGTCAATTTTGTATAAATCTTTTAATTTCATTTTATTTAGTTAAATGTAATTATATTAATATCGTCTAACATGTTTTTGAAAAAACTGTTTACTTTAGTCGTAGATGTGACTCAGTTGAGCACGTGCTGTATATTATAACAAGTTCATTACCAATAAACATTCAGGAATAGCCATGAAACGATTGGCTGATACTGGGTCAGGCTTTCCTAAAGGTCAAGAAGTATTTCGAAACTGCATGCGTCCTCGTGCGCGTCAATTCAAAAAACGCATTAGCTTCATTTATATGTTTGAGATTTCTGTAAGTCGTACACAGTCACAGACAGATAGTCATATTTGAGAGTCAACAGTCGTAGTCGAGTCATACACTGTCATAGAGCTGTAAAGTCAGTTATACAACTTATATTACCTTAAAAAGGTATTTTTTTGTGTCAGAAGAAGTTGTCTGTTGGTATGTCTACGTAGAACATATCTTGTTAGAGGAGCTATTTTTACCTCGTTTTTATGAATAATTAATTTCCTGGTGAATAACATTACTGATTTGGACAAAGACATTTTCCCGAAAATATTCTAAATTGGAACGAGACAAATACAGACTGTGCTTTATTGTGTAAATTCTGGAATTTTCTGTTAGCCTTCGTCTCACGTGGTCATCCGTCATTTTGGACCGGAACCTTTAGACACTTTCAGACTGTGTTTAGAACCTTTTACTTGATTTGTACTTCTATTTTGAACAAAATTTGGATCATTTCTGTAAACTGTAAGTCTTGCTTAAATTATTTACACTATTTCATATTTTTTAGGAAAATAAATTACTTTTTGTCAAAATTTACACAGCTTGTTGTCTTCACTTTTTCTTTTATTTTACTTGGAACGAGCCGTAACGTAACAATACATACTTTGCAAAAAGCTGCAATGGCCTATGCACTATTCAGTAGAAAGTATCGACTTTTTATTTTTCATTTTTATCAATTTCTGATGGCATATATCGATTTGCTGAAAACAATATAAATCGACATAGTTTTGAATATTAAATGTTAGAAAATTTGTTATTTAAAGCAAAGGTAACTTCAATTTGGGGTAAGTTAATATTCAACGATAACAAAGTAGAATAAAATGTACTGAGCTGGTAATTAAACTATAACCATCCAAAGTCAATAAATTTAACAACCTAGTATATATGGTTTCCGTTGATCGGATTTTGTAATAATAATAATAATAATAATCGATAATTCGCTCTCGAAAAGCTGGGATAGCATTTTTACAGCGGAAAAATATTTAATGATATAAAACTGGTTATTTAAAGCAAAGATTGCTTCCATTTGGTGAAAATTAATATTTAATAACAATATTGGCTATTTGTTGATAAAGACTTTTGTTATTATTAATGTAAATGTTTAATTTTTTTGTTCATAGTGCGTAAAAATCCGGTCTCGAAAAACGTTACTATGGCGTTTGTAATGCGGGAAAATATATACTTACTGATGATTGGCTCGTGAGAAGCTACCTTCTACAATAGGTATTCTGGATATTAAATTTTAGAAAATTTGTTATCTAAAGCAAAGACAACATAAATTTGGTGATAAATTAATATTTAATAATAACAATAATCATACAAAGCCAATATATTTAACAACCTATTAGATGTGGCTTCCGTAGAGCGGATTTTAGTATAATAATCGATAATTCGCTCTCGAAAAGCTGGTGCGGATTGTTGTTTCATAGTACGCAACTATCAACTAGTGAGAAGCTAGCGCATACAACAGGTATTCCGGATATAAAATAATATAAAATTTGTTATTTAGGGCAAAGATAACTTTAATTTTGGGTAAACTAATATTTAATAATAACAATAATATAAGTAGAAGAAAATATGTTTAGGTAATTAAAATATAATCATTCAAAGCCAATATATTTTACAACCGAGTAGATATAATTTCCGTAGAGTAGATTTAGATATAATAATAACCGATAATCCGCTCTCAAAAATCTGTGAAGACTTTAATCTGGTCCCTTGCTATTCTAAATATTGTTTTCCAGATATGCAATAAGGGAAGTAAATCGAACAGAAAGGGGAGTTCAATCGTACCTAAAGTAAGACAGTAATTTTTGTAAGAAAATCCAGAAAAAAAAAAAAAAATATATATATATATATATATATATATATATATATATATATATATATATATATATATATATGGAAATCAGTCGAATGTTCTCTTTGAAAAATACTTAGTGTATATTTCTCAAGTTTCATACATTGACTGGATAATAATAATAATAATAATAATAATAATAATAATAATAATAATAATAATAATAATAATAAAAGTCCAACTTTTATTTGAAAAATACCAAGTTGAACTTTTTCTCACCAATTTCATACATTGATGGAGAAATAACTAGTGTACAACTTTTATTATAAACCCAATTTTAACTGTTTTTTTTTTTTTATTGTTTGAGTTATTTTATATATATATATATATATATATATATATATATATATATATATATATATATATATATATATATATATATATATAGATATAGATATCGATATAGATATAGATATAGATATAGATATAGATATAGATATATATAGATTTATATATATATATATATATATATATATATATATAAAATATTAACGAGGACTTTATATATCGCCTAATCTTTAGAAGCTCTAAGCGCTTTACAACATCTGACAACGCTTAAAAAAGAATATGAAAAACAAACCATATATAATGAAATGACTACAAAATTAAAAACAAACACCGCTAAATTAGAAACAGAAAAATATACTGTAAATTTTTAATGAAATGACTACAAAATTAAAAACAAACACCGCTAAATTAGAAACAGAAAAACATACTGTAAATTGTTAAGGTATATTAAAAAGTATACAATATTAGGTCATTAGGACTGTTCTTGCAGTTGAAATAGATGTGTTTTAAGGGCGCTCTCGAACGAGATCACCGTGTCTTTGAGTCCAAGTGCAGTGGGCAATTTATTTCTCCATTTCTTGGCCTTATATGCAAAAGAACGTTGTCCATAGAATTTTAACTTCATATTGGGAATAATGAGAATGCGAGTGTCAGAAAAAAAGGGTAAGCATCTTGCAAGTGTATACACATGGGTGAGGTCAGATAGGTATGTTGGATTGGAGCCCATCAGTGAAACGTAGCACAGAGAATAAATTGTTTAATTCTGGATTGTATGGATAACCAGTGTATGGTACAGAGCAGCGGAGAGGCATGCTCTGATTGTAGTACTCTAAGGATGATCTGAGCAGCAGTGTTTTGATCCTTTATGAAGTTTATGAAGTAGATATTGAGATGAACCAGACAGAATTGAATTTTAATAGTCCAGTCTTGAGAGTACTATAGAACACACAAGTGTTTTCCTGGCATCAACTGACAGATACTTGCGAATGGATCTGATGCGTCTCAGCTCAAGAAATGCAGCCCGGTAAATGTTCATGAGATGTTGATAGAATGAGAGAGTACTGTCAAGAGTGACACCGATATTTCGTACTGACTGCTTGAATTTAATGTTGGTGTTGCTTTTATTAATTGTCTGAGGTAAAGGATGTGAATTAGAAATTCTTTGTTTTGTAATGAGGATGGCTTCAGTTTTATCATCATTCATCTGCAGATTGTTACATGTCATCCATTAATTCACATCAGAAATGAACCTCTCTATGTTTGGATGGTAGCTCCAACTTCAGTTGGATGGCTAGATTTGTAAATTTGAGTGTCATCAGCATACAATTGTTGAGACATTGGATGATGATCTATGAAACTTGAGAGTGGCTGAGTGTACTGAATGAAGAGGACAGGTCCAAGAACAGACTCCTGTGGAACACCACAGCATAGATCAACTGGGCTGGAGTGTTTTCCATTTGCAGACACAATTTGTGTCCTGTTGACCAAATAGGACTTGAACCATATTAAGGCCGTATCGTGAATGCCAAATACATGTTGGAGATGGTTATATAATGTATCAATGTTTATAGTGTCAAATGCTGCAGATAGATAAAGGAGAGTGAGGACTGTAGTCTTTCAGTCATCCAAAGCAGAGAGAAGGCCGTTGACTACTTTCAAAAGAGCGGTTTCAGTACTGTGGCGAGGGCGATATGCAGACTGTACATTGCTAAAAAGACTGAATTTAGATGAGATACAACTTGGAATAGGACAACTTTTTCTAAGATTGTTTACATGAATGGAAGTATAGAAACTGGGCGGTAGCTCTTTAGATCATTATGGTCAAGTGTTGGTTTCTTCATCAGAGGTTTTACAATGGCAGTTTTGTAAACTTATGGGAATAACCCCAGATGAGAGAGACATATTAATAACATCAATTAGTTAAGGCAATATTTTATTGGTTCCAAGCTTTCTAGCAGAAGTGACGTCAGAATCGTATCCAGTTCACATGACTTTGGTGCACTCTTCATCACGATTGTACGTACTAAATCCATAGAGACAGATTCAAATGTTGACAATTGTTGCTGGTGAAAGTCTGTATCACAACTGTATGGTGATTACGAGTCAACTGAAATTGTGTTGTTAAGAGTATCTCTGATGGTGTTTACTTTGTCACTGATGAAATTTGCAAACTTGTCCGGAATGACGACTCGAGAGATGTTACCTGGAAGTGGTGTGCATTTGTTCCTTGACAGTAGCTTGTTAGTAATCTCAAATAGAGTTTTGCAGCTGGAACTTTCTTTGATCTTAGTACTATAGTGGGCCGATTTCGCTGCATGGACTATGTTTGTGACATTCTTCTTAGCGGCATCATAAATCTGCTTATGAACAGTGAGTCTGGTGGAAAGCCTAAGTCTCTTTGCTTTACGACGGTCTTTTTTGGCAGTGAGAACACTTTTGAATTGCTACTTTGCACTTGGTTGCTGGGGCGTGTTTGCCTAGCAAGGAACGCAGGCAGTTATCAAGTTGTTTCGCTGTAGTAGGTAAGCTAGTTGTTTAGTTTGCTTGGATGTCGTGCATTAGTTTGTTTCTGTTTATCTGAAGGAGGTTTTTCTTAGTAGCTAATAATGTTGGAGGGTTAGTGACTGATACGTTAATATGGAATATAAATCAAAGGTGATCGGATGAAAGTTCGTTGGACACCAGGGAGGATTGAAGAATAGTATCATCAGGTCTGTAAAGAATCCAATCTAAGACGTGACCATGTTTATTATAGGTGGGTTGGATAACTGACTGTTTGAGGTTAAAAATGTGAATGGAATCTAGAAGTTTCGATGTGCATGGGTTTTCAGGACTGTCATAGTGAAGGTTGAAATCACCAAGAATAATTAGGTTGCCACCTATAGAATTTCCATATTCCAGGAGATTAGGGAACTGCTCCAAAAAGAGAGATTCTGTCAGCTTGTGTTTTTTTACTAGGAGAAGGGCGGTAGAGGCAAAAGAAATGGACTGACCCTTGTTCTAGTGTGAGTGTAGTTTGAACTAGTTAAAACTATGTATAGTCGAAATAGAAAGTTGAAATGTAGTTAAGACGGTTGATCATGGAATTCCTTGCGATGATAGCAATTCCTCTTCAAAGGGAGTGGCGGGGAAACGACTTGATGGAGTAACCAGTAGTTGTTAAATCCGCGCACTTGGGTACGTCGCCTGATGTTTTTAGCCATGTTTCTGTCAGGAAAAAACTCGATGTTCTGATTGTCAATATAATTATCTATTTCTGTGCGCTTTTCCGAAGGTCCTACTGATTGGGCATTGAATAATGCAATACGCAGTAGTATCTCTGCGACAGTTGACACAAATGTTGACGATCCAATTGGAATTTTAATTAGATTATCTAAATTAACGTCTGAATTTTTAAATTTCTGTGTCGGAAAGCGCGAAAGGGAGATAACTGAAATTCTTCTTCCTGTTCTACGCTAGCCAGCTTTGAAACAACGCTTCTTTTTTCGCTTCCGATCACAGTTGTGGAATGATGAATGTAGTCCCAGATCGTTTAGTCGAGTGCACAATGTAGTGTGGAGAGGCAAGAAGCGCTCATTTAACGCAATTAATGAGGGCCCGTCATAGCATAAACGAATGGACTGACGAGTAACACGTGAAGGTGGCATGTCCGATAACAAAGGAAGCTGCAACCTTGGAAGTTTAATTGAGACAAAGCATAATTTTTCCCGTTTCCAATACAAGAAGACGAAGAAACGCAATTGAATATCATAATAACCGATAATTCGCTCTCGAAGCCCTGGGAAAATGTGTAATAGTAACCGATAATTCGCTCATGAGAAGCTAACGTATATTATTAAGAAACTCCAGATATATACATAAAATATATCGATATACAAATATGCATAGTAGATATATAAGAAAAACGACCATTATCTCATTGATGGAAAAATATCTCTGACAAATACTAAGTGCAACTTTCCCACCAGCTTTATACATTGATGGAAAAATAACTAAAGTACAATTTTTATTCGAAAAATACCAAGTAAAACTTTCTCAGTAATTTTTATATTAATGTTTGGATAATGTAATTTTTCAGACATGGATAAAGAATTTTCTTTGAAAAATATTAAGTACAAATCTTTTATCAGTATCATATATTGATGGGAAAAAAGCTAAAGACCAACTTTTCCTGAAAAATACAATCAATATTTGGATAATGTTATTTAGCATAGATGCATAAAGGGAGGTAAATCGTATATAAAGTTGGAATTGGCATATATATATATATATATATATATATATATATATATATATATATATATATATATATATATATATATATATATATATATAAGAAAAAAGTCGAATTTTATTATTGATGAAAAAATAACTCTGAAAAATACAAAGTCCAACTTTTACACCAGTTTCATACATTGATAGAAAAGTAACCACGTGCAACTTTGCTTTGAAAAAAACCAAGTCCATCTTTCTCACCAGTTTATCAATAAATAGACTGAAAAATAACCACTCAAAATTTATTACAAGTTTCTCTAAGAGATGAAAAAAAGACGTGCATTAACGCACGGAATATGAAGATGATGACTAAGAAGAAATATCTCAATTTTGCGAGGCCGAAGTTTCAGAGAAGGAATATCTCAATTTTGCCAGACCAAAGTTTCAGAGAAGGCTCATCACAATTTTGCAAGACCAAAGTTCAAGGAAGGATATCCAAGTCTCGATTTGACAAATTAGTATTAGATGAAAGAAGACAAATCAGGAAAATGCCGGAGATTAGTGGCACATAGAGGCTGTCGTGTTAGCCAACCTACAAGATGTAGGTTGTTACACCTCTCCGCAAAGTTGACGCCGACAGCCACTAGAGGGATGAATTGTAACTATATATGAGGCGTATTAATCTATTTAATCTTTATATCATGCATATTCACGTGTCAGAAAACTATTTCTAAACTACTACTTGACGTGAAATCACTTGTAAGAGTTGACAAAAGAGCTAAAGTGATCTCATTCCATTAATAATTTAGGTAAAGGGTCCAATTCCATTCATTTACATCGCTATACATATCTTAAAATGGCTAAATTGTATTAAAATGGTTAAATTTGATGAAAATAAAAACTGGTTTCTCATACTGGGTTTCATTGAGTGCAAAAATCAGCTCTTTGCTAAGCGGATTGCTCAGCTATGGGTAGCAGATTATTCAGCTTGCATAGCGCTTAAGGCAGCTTGCATAGCGCTTAAGGCAGCTTGCATAGCGTTTAAGGCAGCTTGCATAGCGTTTAAGGCAGCTTGCATAGCGTTTAAGGTACCATTCATAGCGGATTATGCATGGTGTCAGGCCGTTCGCACTGAGACGTTCAGATTTGGTACAAAATCCCCTCCGATCCGCTCTGACAAGCTTTGAGCGAACCTCAACAGCGAACCTCAACAGGAATAATCTCGGCCATTTTTATACAGCAGGTTAGGGGGAAGAAAACAATGCATGAAAATAATGACTATTTGGAACTGCCTCCATGTCCATTTGTTATTAAGCATTGAAAGTCTGACAATGTCACAATCACTAAATGACCTATCAGTGTCATCACCAACAGCAGCCGTTTTCGGTTACTGAACCGAATGATTTCTCCGTTACCAAGTTGAATGGATGTGATTTTATTACATTTAAAGGTGTAGGCTTCCATTGCCTGTTGAAACGTTGTTCGTTCGTATAAAACTTGGCGATTTAGGAAGTATCCGAATGGTTACCTTTGAGTCTCTTTCAGTTATACGGAATTCTTCGAATCAAATCGAAATCGACAGTAGTTAATCACACATTGATGCATGCCCAGAATTAAGATGTGTGTCCCATAGATTTCATCACTTGTTAACCTCTCCAAAATGCCAGTTAATTCATGGCAAGAACTTGATATTGAATTTATCTGTGAAAATACTTATACGTAACTACATTTATATGGGAAAATATGAACGAATTTTTCGGACAATACTGCACGACTTTGCGGGGTACAGTATTTTCATAAAAAACGAGTACATATTTTCCCATACAAGTAAAGTAGCCTTTTTATTAAATGAAACTGATGTGAAGCGAGCGACATACTTAAAATGTCGCTGAGCGGAGCTATGTGCACATGAGTACTGTTAAGGTATATTGAAGAATCTATACTTGTCAATTTGTTTTTGGAATAAAACTACATTCAGTTGCATTGTTTCTTGTAATGTCTTTCATTATGAAGCCTTAGGTAGTTAAACAAATCAGCATATAATAAAAATATTAAAACCTTCTGCAAGGTTGTGCAGTATTTTCTTAAAAAAACTTCACATTTTCTCATACAAATGCAGCAGCCTTTAAATATTTTCCCCGATTTGATGGTAAGTAACGTTGATTGGGCAACATTGACATGATACCTATAAAGGCTAGTTCGGAAACTTCCGTCTGAACTACAGTGATTAATGGTAGCTTCACATCGGCGCGGTTCATCAAGGAGGAAAAAGTATGGAGATTCCATACCTTATGATGGATGATAGTTATCTGCTGTCTCATAAAGAAAGCGTGACGCATTGCAAACGAGACCTACGTTAAAAAATAAACTATACATATATAATTCTTATGAGATTATTACTGCCACTCCGCCATATTGGATTTTTTTTTTAATAAGAATTTTCTATGGGGTATTTTCCAGGAAAATTTATCACGCTTGAAAACTCGTCTTGCAATGCAGATGGTGTTTGTCTTTGAAACCTGACTCCAACGAATATTTTATTTTTATTGATATGATAGGAGAATTTTATTACCTGTATTGAACTTTTTGAATAATAATTTTATTTATTTCTTTTGAAAAGGAATTTTAATTCAGCCACCGTTGTTACGTTGTTATAAGTTGCTATAATATCCTGTATCTATCTACGGATCGGCTGATAATGTTGTACATATATTGGAATTTTACTAATAAAAAATAGTTTCTTACATTCATTCAGAGCGATTGTTAAATAGATAAATAACAGCAGCACTGGGTCATCCGCAACGTTTAGGTCAATCCTACTGATCTTTCAACGAATTTATGCCGTTAGTGCAATTCGAAGCACTCGCGTATGCATGAAACAATGATTAACCGAGAAGTTGTGAATTGATTTACTTTTAAGTTGATTTACTTTTAAGTTGATTTACTTTTAATTTGATTTACTTTCAAATTGGTTTACTTTTAATTTTATGTCCAATCCAGTAGACAAATGTTTCGATAGTCGATGTGATCTGAATAGCATGGGATTGATTTTCTTCTTGGTACAGAAATTTCCGACCAGCAAACATTTAAGATTCATCTTTAAGTTAATGCACAGTCGTGTATTAAGTTAATATACAGTCTTTAAGTTAATATACAGTCTTGTCATATTATTGACTGACAGAAATAGCATAGGACATTCTTGTTAGAACTGTTTCTGCCCAATAATCATATACGACTAAATCTGACTTGATGCCAAATAAATCTGAACATCCTCAATTTTCTGTTAGAACCAAGAAGCCATACAACTTGCATAGGAAAAAGGACGTAGACTATAATTCCTCATTCTGCCCATTTTTCGTTAAATAGCCTATCGGTTGTAAAGATGTCATGTCAAATAATTGATCTTCAAAGGAAAGCTAATTGCATCACATTCTATGCAAACAGAAACGAATGAAAGACATGATTATTTTGGGAAGAATTTAGATATAGTTGCTTTCATTTGGTTAGTTAAAATTAAGGCGTACACTTTAGAAATAATGGGAAATTTAAGGTCCCGTCATCTCAAAAGTCTTGAGTCAGAAATCTTGCTTGAGAGAAGTCAGGTTGACTGTGTGAAACTTAAAAGAATCGCTTTTTCTCTCGCTAAAAACGTAAAGAGGCTAGATAGCTGTCTTGAAAGGAAAGGACCGACTATAGTTCTAGGACGCACGGTTTGTCTGAAAACGAAAAAGCATTAATGAAACAGAATTTTATATTCATTCCGAGAAACCCGATGAGGACAGTCCAAAAGAAAAGTCCGCAAAATAGAGAGTTCGGAATAGAAGGGTCAAAGAGAAAGAACCAAGCATACACGCTGGACGTGGAATACACAAAGTCAGGAGAGAACGACGCCAGGTGATGCAACTCAAGCGTGGATATTGTTCTTTTTTCACCACACATACTGTGAATCCCTAAGCTGAACACTGTTATCAAATTCCATTAATTTAAATTCGTTTGACTGTAATTGCAATTTTAGCTTATGCATTAATTTATTCAACTTATTTGATGTCATTGTTTAAGGGGGTTCGTATTTGCTTATTTCTTCTCAGTGATCTTGCTTAGTTTTCTGACATTATTCTATCTATTTATTCGGACTGGGCAATAACAACGAGGGAGGTTATACCCTAGATAACGATCATCAAATCAATTAAGAAAGGGGCGAAGCACACGCAAGTCTCACGTCCTTCACCCCACCCACCCCTTTTTACACTGTGGTCAGCACAACAACACGCACCCGAATTTCGAACACGAGGAGAACATTCCCAGTGCGAGAAAGGACAACAAAAAGGTATCAGCGACAAAGAAAACAAAGCCCCGCTGTACCAACACCAAAATGAAGACTTGTTACACCAACACCGGAGCAACAAAGATGCACCGAACCATTATGCGAAGAGTTAGCAGCAAAATAAATGCACAGAAAACACAACCAAAATGAGAAATAGGTCTTGGTGGAGTATGCCACCATAAAGATTTCTCGGATCGATTGGAAACGCTTGTGGGATCATTTCGTGTTCTGTTTTAATCCTCGCAGCACATAATGTCTTTGCATATTCCCCCGGCATTATTGTAGTTTACGTGCAATTTCCTAAAGAATGGCCGTATTACATGACATCACTAGAGTTTGTAGTGTCTTCCATTAAGAAATTGCTTATGTTATAGACGAAATGTTTAACAACAAGACACTGATGCCATGACAGTAAGTTATTGTTGGCCATGTGAAATTGCGATATTTAATGTTAAATTGTGCGCGACTACATTCAAATAGAGGTCTACTGCATTGCAAGCACTTTTGTACGTATCAATGTCAGTTTCATGTCAACAACGAATACCGCGCAGAATTCTGAAATACAGACACGTCTTGGTACACCGAGAATATCCAAAATTTGCTTTCGTAATTTATATTTACTCCAGACAGTGGTTCTTAAATGGGACAAATTTATTTGAAGAAGTGTAGCTTTATTTATAACGAAACAATGGTGCCACAATCAAGTCAGCCATGCAGGTAGAGGATATGTTGACCTATCACATGGTATAATACGAGACAACCATAAAAATGTTGTATTTGGAATGCAGTTAGTGACATACAAAAAAAAACAGTATAGTAAAAGTTTATTTATTTCATCTAGGCGGGTTAGATGAAATGATTTTGTTAGCTCAAAATATATTTTTTGGAGACATGCAGAGTGCAGCGTTACCGTAATATCAATGATAGCATTCCGTTTTTTTTTTTAAAAAAATCTTTTCCTGAGCTACACGGAATAAGAATTCTGTTCCAATTATTTTTTAAAAAATTAATAACAGACCCTCTCCTAACCACCACCCCCTCCCGAAAATTAAATGATAGGCCCTTTCCGAGGTAGCAAGGTAAAACATATAATCAATAATGTTTAAAATTTGTGAAGAAATAAATAGGATATAATATACCTCTTGTAAGCATATAATATTTACTATGGGTATGGGTATTTTATTTCGAATGGTATTGATTAGAAATTCTGTCCAAACATATACACCGTTATCTACACCTATTTGACACAAATTAGTGTTAAAAGAACTTTGCACAATATGCAGAAAATTTATTAAGCTTTTCAATGACACTAAACATGATTTGAATTAACGAAAGATGAAGAAATGTAAAAAATAGAAGGAACAAAGATAGTATCCCATTCGCTAGCCAATGTTCCGATTTGTTTACTCTATCTACACCTTAGCAGATCAACCAAATATTTTAGCCCTTTATCCAAGCGACATCTATTGCATTTCATGGGTTTTCTCCCTTAGGATGTAAGGCCATCTAACCAATAGCATGTAACAGTGGTGCATGGTACGTGAGGCGAAAACGGGGGAGATAAATTACTTTAAAAAGATGCTTTTGAAATTTAATATCGAAAGTATGATTACGTACCAAAGAGAAGTCATTACAGGTATATTTGCTAATTTATGAGTCCATTCAAGTTATGTACTTCCCATGTCCCGATCATATAGGAACAGTGTTCAAATTTGAACGAATTAACTTTAATTGGATGCAGTGCACCCAGTGAAATTCACAAACCAGGAGCACAAAACGTTTGCTCTATCCGCATATCGGAACCTTGGATAGAGAAGATCCCCCTCCATTGAGCTGTCAATATCGCACCCTTTCCTTGAACTCGTTCTAGCAGTGCAATTATTTTTTTTTCTAGACCCGGAAAAAGAAAACATACTAATGATAATACCATTTTTATTTCCATGTTAAATATCAACATATTATCTCAGAGATACCTAAGAATTAATTAGATCGTAACTCATTTCGAGATCAATATGAATACACGTGCTCCAGTTGTAATAACCTTTTCTACACGCATGTCTTACATAAATATATATATATATATATATATATATATATATATATATATATATATATATATATATATATATATATATATGTATGTATGTATGTATGTATGTATATATATATATATATATATATATATATATACATATATATATACATACATATATATATATACATATATATATATATATATATATATATAGAGAGAGAGAGAGAGAGAGAGAGAGAGAGAGAGAGAGAGAGAGAGAGAGAGAGAGAAAGAGAGAGGGAGATTGCTTACTCATCCGGGGTTAAATACCTTATCACGTGGAGAGTTTAAGGACACGGCGCTCAAAGCAATATTATGGTATACAGAGCCACACCAGAAAATGCCACGAGTGCACTTAAGCGAACAACTGACCAACTGACGAATTTTTGTTATTACTGTTGTTTTGTTTTTTGTGGGTGATTCACCGCCTCGTGATATTTATAACTACGGTATGCATAAATGGTCATTATGCAGTTAGCTAATTGCGTGAGACATATCTGCTCATACTTCTTTAGAAAGGTGATGTCACTTACACTTTTGCATTTTTTTAAACCTTTGTTATCATTTATAAAGATGAGTGCCTTTATCAACATTATTGTTACATACGTTCATAACATAGTGATGTACCAGAAACAGCTGATCTATGTTGAAAAGTCAGAATGTTGAAGTCCATTAACGGCATGTCTTTACTGTGTAGTAGTAATCGTGTACTAATATCCAATATTCGACTTGGAATAAGTCGATCCCGGTGGACCGAAACTATTATCCCAAATAACAGCATGAATCCCCGACAGTGGAATAGCAATCAAAATCGAGAAACGTAAACCATCTCATAGAGTTTACTTTAAATACTTCTGTGGACGTGGCGTAACTTTATTGACCTTCAACGGATGATGATCTGGGAAATCGTTCAGCAATCATCAGCACATCCATATGAACAAGAGTGGAGTTATTGTCCTACTTATCGGCTTTGGCATTTATTAAAGCTTGAAAATGTACTAAACCTAACCGTACTTCAATTAATCATTCTGATTATGTATCAAAAATATTTTATAGTGGGTTTTATAATCCCTTCTCCGAGCAGAGTACTTACATGATTCAATGAGTTTGATTATGTGTTATTTTTCAGTTTATTTATCTAGCTTCGTTACATCTGGACTCGTGAAACTTGATGAGGTGATGCAGCTTGACGATTACTACACACACACACACACACACACACACACACACACACGCGCGCGCGTAGGTCCTAGTGACCCGTATATCATGATTCATTGAGTTTGATTATGTTTTATGTTTCAGTTTTTTTATGCTATGCTCATGCTAGAATCATCTCAATTCATAAAACGGGATGTTTGTGTGCATCTTAAAAAGGAATAGAATAGATGAAAACTTGTAATAATAAAAGTGTATTTCAGGCTTCATACGTACAGCGTCTGATAATACCTTAACTGCTATAATTTGGTAAGGTGACTCGACTAGTCAATAGAAATATTATGATAAGAAAACTCTATTTGTCAATCCAAATCAATATCAAAGCACTATCTTAAATTTGGATGTTTTTGTCTTCCATTAACTAGAGATTTCAATATGTTGTACACAAATTAATGTTTTCGTTTCTTTCTTTTAAAATTGATATCTTGATAGAAATACAGATAACATAACTGGTCAACGTTTCCAATCAGAGCAATAATATTAAACAATCGGCGATAATACAAGAACATTAGGGTACATACGTATACCCAATGTAGCCACAAATAACAACCAATAATTAAAAAACGTTGCTTCCACATGGTGATCACGCAAGAGTTTAATCTCACATTAGGCACATCAAAGGAAAAGACAATTTGATTGCAGATGCACTTTCCCGTGTGTAGAAATATTATATCTTATACACGTTATATAATTCATAATAATTGTCTTATGTAATTTTGTTTACCTCATGTATAATTTATATATAGTTAAAATAAATCTGTATTGTATAAATCTTTCTTTTTCTGTATTGGGGTAATTCTTATCTATATGTAATTAAATTGTGTGTTAGTTTTAAAATTCTGTTTAGTTTAGTTTTGTTTCATTACATTTTATTGTAATGAATATTTTCTTGGGATTCAAAATTCCCTTCTCAGTACTTCGATATTTTCTTTTAGTAAATATTCTTTGTCTAATACATAAGATGTGTTACATGATAATTAATTTTAGCTAACCTAGTTCGTCTTGGGGTGGGGAGTTCGTAAACAGGCAATTAAAATGATTGGCCAGTAACCAGGCTATATTTTGCTTGCGTGATCGCCATGTGTAAGCAAAGATTTATTATTGGTTCTTATTTGAGGCTACACGGGCGTACATCATCAAGGGTTTGTAGTAATAGACCACATGACCCATCTCGCGAGACTGAAATCATGTTTTGGGGGTTTAACTACGCATTCTCAATAATTTTATATTACAGTTGTTTTAACCTCTTGAAGAAACAATGTGTTTGTTGCTGCCAGATTGTTTATTTTTCTACTATTTTTTTATTTAATAATTTATTCTCCTAGAAACTCAACAAGTTGACCTTTTTCTTTAAAACATCAGAAACAATTTCATGGAAATTTATTCTGGAATTATTTGGAAACAAACGCTGATTTAACTGAGGAATTGTTGATATTCATACATGGACTACATCTGACGTCATCACCTTCCATATTTTTATGTCGTCGAAAGTCGAACCTGGATTCTGTTAGAATTATTTAGTGACAGGACATGTATTTTTTCATTTTGAGGATTAAATTTTGGATTGTATTTACAAACCGTAAGTCCTATTTGCCAACATTTACATTGTTTTCTAGGGAAATAAATTATTTTGTTAAAATATATATATAAAAAAACTTGTTGACTTCAATCTTTTCTTTTGTTATATTTGTACATGCCTACACCTAACAATATTAAAGTGGATTATGAGTGTTGTTATCACCATAGAGTCGGATGGAACTTAATTTGATGAAAGCAATAACCACGTCTCTATGTCTATGTTTATATTTGTCCCTAGAGTAGTTCGTATTCAGGTCAGCAAATTGACAAGCTGTTCCGTCCGATTGAGATCAGCCACTTGCAACATTGTTGTTAAACTTTCAACATGATATGGCATTTAAACCAGGTTCAGTAAACAACACTCGTGAACTATCAACATCGCCGACTTTGTATTCTTTGTAAATTCTACAAGCCACCACAAAACTAGTCATATTGGTACAAATGTAGTACATTTATTAGAAAAAAGCATGTACATAAAACAGGCATTAAGCGATCCTGATAATCAGATTGATTGATTTATACTTTTGTGTGTTGCTGAACAAAACAAACGAATAAAGACAATGTATGTATGTATGTATGTATGTATGTATGTATGTATGTATGTATGTATGTATGTATGTATGTATGTATGTATGTATGTATGTATGTATGTATGTATGTATGTATGTATGTATGTATGTATGTATGTACATGAGTTCATTTGTGTCGTGCGCCCCACTACTAATTGATTTTGCGATCGTTATCAAGAGGATTGCCTCCCTCGATGTTATTTCCCAAAGAAGTGAGCGAGCGATACAATTTAGAAGAAATAAACAAATACGAATCCACTTAAACAATGAAAATAATATAAATTTTAATTAAATATTACATAAAATAAACTTGCAGCTGCAATCCAAAATTTTGACATTAATGGAATTTAATAGCAGTGTTCAGTTTACGTATTCGATCAACATAGTTGAAAAAAGTACAAGGTCCACGCATAACTTGGAACACCTAACATTGTTCCTATATTAACTTTGTGTATTCCACGTCTAACGTGTATGCTTAGTTCTTCATCTGACCCTTCTATTCCGAACTCTCTATTTGCTAACTTCCTTCTTGAACTTTCTCATCGGGTTTCTTGGGAGGAATATAGAGAGCTATTCTCTTAATGCTGTTTCTTTTTCACACAAACTGTGATTCCTAGCACTATAGCCACTCGTTTCCTTTCACGACAGCAATCTAGCCTCTTTACGTTTTAACGAGGTAAAACACGAATCTTTTAGGTTTCCCACGGAGATAAATTGACGTCTGACTAAAGAAATTTGAGCAAGTCGCTACCTTAAATTCTCATTATTTCTAATTCTAAACTGACCAATCCAAACAAATTGTTCCTAAATTCTTCCCAAAAAAATCATGTCTTTCATCCGTTTCTGCTAGCCTAGAATAAGATGCAATTAGTTTTCATTTGTAAACCTATTAATTTCACATGCTTTCCTTTACAACTGCTATGATCGTTAAATTCTAATGTACTCTTCCACAGGATAACGTTGCGATCACTGGGTTAATTTCACTGAAGCTTAAACGTATGCACTTTTATGTTTCAGATGAAAAAAGGGAAATATCAAAGTGAATTTTCTCCAAGACATTTCCCTGGCTTGATAGGATAAAAATTTTGTGCACAATTTTTTAACTTGAAGATTCACTATTTCTTCAATGTTCAATGTTACATGGGCCTTTCTTTAAGAGTAAAATCTGGAATTTTCCTCTATAAACTTTGAAGTTGCGTTTTCATGTCATTGTTTATATGTCCTTAAGTGACCTCTCCACCTTAAAATCAAATAATCTACTCGGACAATTTGTTCCTACATTGACATTTTCTTTAATATAACGGAATTTAATTAGATATTATTGAAGAAATAATGACCATTCGTCAATTTAGCTTAGGTCAAATAAGCAAGCGGATGGTGGTCAGTTTCCATAAACCTTCGCCCATATAGAAAGCGCTACAATTTGGAGATTCCAAAGATAATCTCTAGGCATCCTTTCAGTAACTGAATAATCACGCTTACCGGGAAGTAATTATCTACAACAATATACAACTGGGATTAGTTTCCCACCATATTCATGTAGCACAACTGCACTAAGATCACTGTCAGTTGCGTCGGTAAGTAAAACAGTGTCCTTTGTCTTGTCTATTAGTCTCACTATGGCGTCTGACTTCAGCCTATTATTCAATCTCTGAAATGTCCTCTCACAAGCCTCTGTCCGAATAACGTTCGTTGGAGCCTTCTTCCTTATCAGGTTACTTCCGTTTTTATGGAGTATCTCCTCCATCTCTTCACGTTATTCTGGCGTTAACGTTACGTCCAGGACAACGTCGAGGTAGGTTTCATTCCTCGTCAAAGAACAACTTGGGTCGTTTCTTCGCACAACTTCTTCAGAGCCTGCTTCAACGTTCTTCAGAGCCTGCTTCAACGTCCCGTTCAAACGCTATATCAGATCCTTGCACTGCCGGTTATAATGGGTAGTAGTCGGTGCTTAATTAAAAGTAACCGGTTCAATTTGTCCTCCAAGTGGTTAACAAAATGCGTAAGATGGTCAGTTATTATCTCTTTAGGAGCACCAACTCTACTCTTATTTCCTCACAAAGCTTCAGCCACCGCAATTGAGTCCACGTTCCTCAACGCAACGGGATCCGGGTATCGGGTAGCATAAACAGCAATAGTTAACAAAGTCAATATAGGAACGACGCTAGGTAATGGAAGTTATACGTAGACATTGTACTCTTTTCGCCATTCCTTACTATGATGATCGAATCCGTAAATTGAACACTGCTTTTAAATTCCATTACTTTAAATCCTTTGGATTATAGTTGCAATTTTTATGTATTATTTAATTAAAATTTAATTTATTTTTATTGTTTAAAGAGAATCGTGTTTGTTTATTTCTTTTCAATAATCACGCTCAGTTCTCTGGGAAATAACATCGAGGGAGAACATCCTCTTGATTACGATCGCTAAATCAAATAGTAGTGGGACGCACGACAGTCAAGAACCCCTTTACATGCATACATGCATGCATGCATGCATACATACATACATACATACATACATACATACATACATACATACATACATACATACATACATACATACATACATACATACATACATACATACATACATACATACATACATACATACATATATGCATACATGCATGCATGCATTCACACATCCATACATTGGAAAATGAAATTCATGACAGTTCCGACATGTTTAAATATTAAATTATCCCACCTACTAAATTTCTGAAGACTGCTTTTCCACAAATCGTTGAATGGTACATAAAGTATGTGATTTCAGGGAAACATGACAGTTAAATATTATAATTATGGACAAATATAAAAAGGTAATTGAAAATAACACAAAATATTTAATAAATTACATTGAAAAATAATCTTCTCTGAGTGAAATTTTTAAGTTTTTACAGTTGCAGAAAATTCAATTAGAAACATACCATTGGTAAAACTTCAACAAGAGAAGTAGCTATTAATGAGCAGTACAGTTTTATGATCATGTGAATGTTTTTCAGAGAATATGTGCAGGATACCATATTATTGCCAGATATAGTATGTGCATTAAGTCAAGTTGCAACGTCAGAACCTGCTTTAAAAAAAAAAGCAAAGCTGTATGATAAACGTTTGTTTGACAAACTCATATTTTTATTAATGTATCTTAACTTCATATAGTATCAATCTCATTTGAGAGGAGTTCTCTTGCTGTATTCTGCGTCATTTGATGTTAAACCATTTGGATAAGATTTATATATGAATGTGACGATTTATTATAATAATAATAATAATAATAATAATAATAATAATAATAATAATAATAATAATAATAATAATAATAATAATAATAATAATAATAATAACAATAATAATAATAATAAATAAATAAATAAATATCATTAATATTATTATTATTATTATTTATTATTATTATTATTATTATTATTATTATTATTATTATTATTATTATTATTATTATTATTATTATATCCATCTTTGTAATGAAAATGTTAGCGGAAAATCTTTTAAAATCATTTGGGCTATTCATAGGAATATAAAAGCATGTGTTTAATCCAATAATTTTATTACCAATGTGTTAAATTTGCCCTTTGGGCATTCACTAAGGTTGTGTTTTATCGCCATTACTCTATTCCTTATTTTAGATCGACTTGAAATCCTTAGTAGCTAAAGGGAATAAGAGAGTGTCGGTAAAAACCGTAGAACCATTTTTACCCTGAAGACGATTGAATTGTCTTTGCTAACACTGATCTCCAGTTACAAACTATGCTCAATAGGCTCTATACGCATAGCCTAAAGTGGAAATTAAAAGTAAATATGGAAAAACAAGAGCGATTGTATTTTGTAAAGATGGCTATCTCAGAAGTTAAAAAAGGTGGCCCTATGGCCAAGAGTGAATCATATTATAAGCATGTAGGATGCATATTTACTTCAAAAATTTAAAAACCTCTTGGCATATGTGTCCGAAAACTGTACTTGCAGGCGCTGGAGGTTATGCATATTTTGAAGCAAAGACCGATGCAAAGATAGCTCCCATCCTTACTACATAGCTGAAGTTTGGGGGTTTTACGACTATAAAGATACTGTAAAGCTTGTCGTTTCGTTTTGTAAGTATAGTCTTGGTACATCTACATCTACTCCAAATGCAATCGTATATAACGAATGAGGAAGAGTTTGTATGCAACAGTTAAAATATAAACGTATTTTGAAATATTGGCTAAAAATACAAAAACAATTTCGAATACAGATATCCTAACCAATATTACAATTTACAGTTAAGATGTCGGGAAGAGCAATCGTGATTAATGAGATAACAATATTAAAACTTCTTAGTACATTTGGATTTGTTAATGTTCGGTCTAGTCAGGGCGTAAATGATAAAAATACATTTCTTACAGTGTTCCGCCAGAGATATAAAAATTATTTAAGGCAAAAATTGCAGGATGAGATTAAGTTTATGGAAAGACTGAGCTTATGTAAGTTATTGGAAATAGAATTCACTTGTCAAAGATAACTAGAATTGTTGTGAGACAGCGATTTTTGCAATTTAATAACTGCTTAGAACGGCAACTTGCCAATCGGAGATAACAGGGGAAGATATGAATGTATTTGCTATGAGGAACCATTGTGTCAAATTTGTAACCTTAACATCGAAAATGAATTCCATTTCACTACTGCTTTTCCACAAATGGAGAAATATGAATAAAATAGTTACCTACCTTTGTATATAAAACTCCAACTTTAGCATCTTGCAGATCTTTTATACAAAATAATCCTACCCAATACTGATGACTAATTTAGTAATATTTATTTTAAAAGCCTTCAAGATTAGAGAAAAAAATTTAACAACATAAAATTCTATATCAATATTTAAAAATTGCTCCATGCAGATTCTATGATTTCTCTTGAATTAATTTGTGTCATTACTGTGTGATACATACTTGTATCCCATCCAGTTAGAAAAATACAATAGTGATCACTTTGATGCATTCACTTCCAAATAGATAAAATGCTCTTTTGCTACGCACTAAGAAAATTTTATGGTACCCCAGGATGTATGGATATCTATCATAGGCCAGTGACCTGATGTCAAACACCTACTGCAAAACAATAGACCCACGATTTGAGATAACATTGAAAGAATTGTGGCCAGTATCACTACTCGACTACAGCCCCCATCTAAAACATATTGTTTGGAAAGACAACCACCCATTGTCCCCCCTCTCATTGTAGATTAAGTGTACCAACGATGTTTTTTTTTAAGGTGATGATAACATGTAGATCATGTTTTTGTACAGCTGAATGTACGAAGCGTCGTGTAAGTCAAATTTTTTGAAAAGGAACTTCCGAATACCTGAAGCGCGTTTTTCAACGACACAAAATTAACGTGCCTTTCAAACCGGACCGGATTTTAAGACAGGCGACAGTTTGCCCTAAGGATATGTCTGATAAGAGTGATATTTGTGGACATATCAATCCCATTAAGTGTGAAAGACCGGGTGAAATTCATCACGACAATATTAGGAAAACGGAAAGAACCTACTACTTTTGTATTGACGCATCTTGCTTTGTGGTGACCCGCAGAATTTGCTTATTTACAACAGTGTAGTTCATAGTTCATGACCGTATTTTCCTCTGGATCTGATGACGATGTTGGAGGATAGTTCAATATCCGATACCAAACCACACCAGAAAATACCATAAATGCAGTGAAGAGATAAATATAGGCGTATCTGTATGTATCTCTAATTTGTTTTATTTATTGTTTGATTTTGTTTTGTATTGCTTTTTGTCATGTGAGTGTGAATCATTTCCTTTACGATATACATATACAACTATATACGAAATTGTCAGTAAGGTCCATCTTATCAGCCTTTTAACTGAAAGAGACTTGCATAGTTACAGCGATATTTTCACCTTAACATTGGTAAGTGTGTTTCATTTAAAAAGCATATATGAATCAATTAATATTTAAATGCACATCAGCACAATTAGAGCGATATTGGTGTCTAAAAATGTAAGGTTTTACATATTTAAAAACTAAGCATTATCAATGAACATCATGAAGATAAACCGTTTCAAATAATGTAAAATATAAGCAATTAATATGCTAAAATGCTATACATACATGCATGCATACATACATACATACATACATACATACATACATACATACATACATACATACATACATACATACATACATACATACATACATACATACATACATACATACATACATACATACATACATACATACATACATACATACATACATACATACGAAAATGAAATGTCGTGACATTTACAAAATGTTTAAAAAATAAGTTATCCCATCTACTAAATTTCTGAAAAATTCGTCGCCACAAATTGTTGAATGCTAAAAATATTATGTGATTTTAGGGAAAAGCGACTGTTAAAAACTATAATTATGGACAAGAAAAAAGGTAACAGAAAATATTTAATACATTTTATTGAACAATCTTCCCTGAATGTAATTTTTAAGTTCTCTACAGGTGCACAAAATGCAATAAGAAACATACCATAGGTTAAACTTCAGCAGAAGAAGCCGCTATTAATGAGCAGTTATTAATGAGCAGTGCAGTTTTGTGCTCATTTGAATTTATCTCAGGATATGTTCAGGCTTCCATAATATTGCCAGAGATAGTATGTGGTTAATGTTAATTTGCAACGTTAGAACCTGCAGAAGGATCATATTTTTAAAAACAATGCAAAGATGAATAATAACCACTGACAAATTGCACACATTTTTACTACTTTCTTTTAATTTCATATTGTATCAATCTCATTTGATAGAAGCTCAGTTCCTGTGTTTTGCGTCACTTGATGTTGAACCACTTGGAAAAGAATTATATATGAATGTGACGATTTTTAATAATAATTATAATAATAATAATAATAATAATAATAATAATAATAATAATAATAATAATAATAATAATAATAATAATAATAATAATAATAATAATAATAATAATAATAATAATAATAATAATAATAATAATAATAATAATGAAATACCTTTTAGGTAAGTAAACTTCAATAATGTGGTGAATTCCTGCGCCACTTGAAAAAAAAATATAATAAAATGAATTCATGTCTTTGTAAGGCATCGTATAAATTCAATTGTGTTAGAAATTCACGTTTAAACAACAGCGCGGTTTATAACTTGTTTGTATGCACATGATACAGGTAAGCAATACAATATATCTTTTCATGTAAAACGTATCCTCCGTTATATGTAAAACGTAAAAAAACAACAAAGAACGACTAACCTACAACGGATATTAATATTGTGATCTCTTACGAGGTTCAGTACATTTAATGTAGTACACACTCTAGAGATCTCAAGATGAGTTTCTGGAAATATCAAGATGGAACTATTTTTCGTTTCTTGTAACTGCATATATTATGCTGCAAATAATACACAGATGAAATAATAATTTTCAAAAACATTATGATGCTAAAAGTGAATGAAATGTCTTACTGAAAATAATATTGACATATGTTGTTCTAAAATTATCGCCTTGTTTGAGAAAGACCATCTGATCTATTGTCTTTTGAAAACGTATAACATTTTCAGGAGATTGTTTAATGCCTTGCATCTGATTAATTTAGGAAGGAAGAGCGCCTTAAAATGATGGCAGCCAAGAAGAAAAAGAGACTGGCCTTTATTATGAGCTATCTCTTCCTGCTACAGGAATTCAACATGGTCTTTCTCCTCAACATAGAGGAAATGAGAACATCATCAACCAGAGTCCCCGATAATTCAGAATCGAGCAACGAAAAAAGCAAGTCGAGTAAAAGGACATCTGATCAACTGAGTAAGGTTTTAGAGGCACTACGGTCATATGGGAACCATTTAAAGGCTAAAAATGATTCAATTGTCCAACATGTGAAAGCTTGGCTTGTGAATTGTAGATCAACGGATGAGATGGCAGCGAACGAATTTTGGAGAGATAATCCTACCTTTAGTTTTATCTACACCATTATATCGTCGGCTTTATATTACATTGCTGAATGCTATCTTCAGATGGAGCAGAGAGCAATTGAAATTGTTGATATATTAGGTTACAAAACTACGATCCAACTTATCAGTGCTTTGACTGAATTTGATGGCGCAGTGAGTACGTTAAACGATGCTGATCATCATATAAATGAAAGTTCAAGCACAGAGCAAAAGCCTGATGATGATGCAAATTTGGATCCTGAAGTTCTATCAAACGTGAGAAGTAATGTTCTCGAACTTCTGTCAATTAATCTTTACAATACAGGGGAGGTCAATGGTATTTTCAATGCTTTAGCTGATAACTTCACCATTGGAAATGAGACAGAACTGGAGGATATGTTGCAGTATGCTTCTGAATCATCAATGAATGAAACTCTTAATGACTCGTTACTGGAGGATGTTGCAGAGACTGACAATCATTGGTTGACTGCAAACATTGACGATGTGCAAACAAAACTGGAGAATGATGAAAACGAATTGGAATCTCTAAAAAGTCTGCTAGATAAAAATGCAGTATCGAGTACTCTCGACCGTTTAAAATCTCAGCTGAGTCCACTGAATTTCAATGCCACAGAAGCTGAAGGTGAAGATACACTGAATGTTTCTTTGAAAACTTTGAAGCCTGATAATATCAACGCTTATCAAGATTTGCTTGAGATTGACTCTTCTATCGAAGCAATTGGCAAACAAACGCGTAAGAAACGCGCTGCAGACATTGTACAACATTACATCATGTACATTAGTTCGAATCCGTGCTTCGTCGTGACAAGTTCTAAAAAAGGCAAATTCTCGGAGTTCAAACGATTTGCCCATCTAAAAGAGCAGGAATGGAGATATGACTTAAAACACTTAATAAATTCTTATTCTGGTCTTGCGCTATCTGTAGACACATTTTCGAGACATTTTAAAAAGGTCATGATACTTGCTGAACCCGACTGGGATGCGGAATCACAAGTTTGGGATATTGACAATGAAAACAGATTGCTACATACCGGAAATAAGAATTGTAGATTGGACATTCATAACGGGTACGTGTCCGTGTACTGCAATGATTCCCAGCCATTGATAGAAATCGAACTTGTGCCCTACTTGGAATATCAAAGAATACACTGGCAAAAAAAATGTGACAGCATCGATTCATTTGAGTATTTTTTCATGAAATCCGGCAACAGTACACATGCATGCAAAGTACTTACAGTGACAGATCCGAAGGAGCATTTGACTTACCAGGAGGTGTTTGACAGGGACATTTCATGGCAGCTTTGGAGAGTATCAAATGGCTACCTCGTAAACATGGGATCCGGTTTAAACCTACATCTAAGAAAGAGCGGATTAGAACTTATTGACTTGAACCGAATTATAACACTGGATAATGCGAAAAGTAATGTATGGCACGATTCTTTGCACATAACATTAGCACAAAAGGAGATCTGCCAACCACTGAAAGGCAGTTACGAATATGACTTTGATATAGACTATATAGATATCAATGCCAGTTTGGAATGCTGTCTGTATTCTAACTATGATAAAGAAAATGCAGATAACATTACCTGCCAGGATACACAGGAGATGAACATGACTTGGACTTACATCACTTTGGAAAACGCACGAAATGACCTTGAACGCATTTCCTGCTTTTACATACTATCCAATGCCAATTCTCCTTGTGAACTAATGATTGTGGATGGAATACAAAATAATGTTTCAATCTTGGCAACGCCAGATATGGAACAGATGGTTCAAGGGGCAGGGTTATGGTACTACAGCGAATATCATTTAATACATGCGGGTACAGGACTGGTCTTAGCTTCGGAAATCGAAAAGGAATTTTCTGCTACTGGATTGACACGTAGTATTCTTCGCCGTAGAGTAGATTTAGACGACAATCAACTCTGGCTCTTGGTGGGTCATGAAATCTCGACATTAGATGCAAAACTGCGTTTAACAATGCAGTCTCAAACTACGTCGAGGAACACAAGTGAGTGGATGGTTTCAGAGCGTCATGCTTTCATTAAGAATGATATGAGGAAAGGTTGTCATGATCACAAAACACACCAAGGCGTGAACAAGGATAATCAATTGTCTGGTTATATACCTGATGGCGAACAATCGAATCGCTATTTCATTAGAAATAAAGTTAGTGCTTGTAAATTCCTGACAGGATCAGGGACTGGTTTTCCAGACTTTAAGTACTTCGCTACCCATAATATGGAAACATACATATGGAGGATACAGAAAAGCGTTATTATGCACGAAGATACCAGTTTAGTCCTTTCTTTAATAAATTCGGAAAATCCTCATCTAATGTTGAATCCCTTGAGGCAACAAAATGCTTCTGGGTCATCACAAGAATGGATCGTAAATGGAACTCGAATAGTTTCCAAACATAATGATAGTTGTGGGATTGGATTACTCGAACCAAACTCAGATATAATTGGATTATTTTGCAACGAAAGCGAGATTGCTTACAAGGAATGGGAACTTATAAATGTCTCTGAGCATACCGATGTAAAAGATTTAATCTGTCCTTTTTTTCTTCGAATTGATGATAAGAACTGTTTTTTTATGACACACATAGATGGATCTGATAGTGTTTTTGCTATGCCCATGTACACGCGGGTTTTAAGTTCACAGCTTTGGTATTGGGATGGCAACTATATCAGGGATATTGTTAGTGGAAAATACCTCTCTGTCTCAAAGAGCAATGTCGTTACTCTGATTGGAAGTAATGTTGAAACAAATACTTCTATAAGAAACTGGGAGTTCAAACACCATTATTTGTCACCTTATAATGATTCGAGTGTGCACGTTGTGAAGCAACCCGATGGAGAAATCCTCCTTAAGGTAAGGAATGATGACGAAACTCAAAACTGGACAATGTTGTTCCAAATGGACCTAGAAAGCAAAGCATCTTTGCTGCATTGTGACAACCCTGATGATAGAGAAGTGTTTCTAATAAAAAGCGAGAAATATCCTTGCGTTGTGCTAACAAGTGTCAGGGTTAATGAAAGACCAGTTTTCATTCCATTTGATGAGAGCATCATCGCCGACCAGCTATGGTGGTGGAAGGAAGGGGCACTTGTGAATTTAGGTACTCGTCTGCACCTAGGTTATAACAAGAGTGATCACAGTGGAGAGGTCGTAATGGTACAGAGTTATTCATCCAATCAGAGAATTTTCCAATTTGAGTTTCGTTCAAGGTCTTTCCTTGTTCAGAGAGGATCAGGCTCCTTTAAACTAAAAGTCACATTGAACAGTGACCGTACGATTTCCATGGGATCCGATTATGTAGGGGACACATCTACAGACAACACTTTCGAAATTCTAAATCTGACTGATATCCAGGAAAACATGGAACGGGTTGTTTGTACATTTTTCATACGCAATAACCTTTATCCATGTCAGTATTTAACTGGAAAAGGGAATATGAGACGAGTTACGGTAGAACCTTTGGCAAACGAAATGATCGAAGATCAGGTCTGGTTTTGGCAAGGGATGAAGTTAATTCAAGCCAGGACGGGTTTAGTCCTCTCAAAATCTGAATCGGATCATTACCTTGTCCTCCGTTCTGACGCTAATACTACCTGGATAAAGTCGACATCTAATACGGTACAAGAAGGGAGTCTTATCAGTGGAAATATGTGGGAAGCTGACCCTTTAAGTGATGGAGCTGTAAAATTGGAAAGCTCGTCCAATTTACCTAGTCAACAATGGTCTTTCTTACGGACGGAGGAATCTTTAAAAAATCCAGAAATACTTGTGTGTCCAGCTAAAGATTCCGAAATGAAACAGTTTTATTTCCTGAGAAACATACAGTTTCCATGTATCATATTGACTGCTACAGATGAAGGTGAATATCCTCTATTTAAACATTTGGACATGGGGTCAGTTGAAAAGCAACTTTGGTATCAAGATGGCAATAACATTATTAATGTTGGAAATGGTCTCGCGCTTAGGGCATTACCAAACGGAAAAGTTGATCTTTGGCACAGGAATGCTTTTAAAATGGATCAGAAGTGGGTTTCCAGAGGCGGTCGAATCTTATCAGAGAACAGTCAAGGTGCCTGCCTCGAATTTGCTAAAAGTCTAGTTCCATTTCAGCTACGTGTTTGCGACGAGGAAATACTATCACAACAGTGGGAATGGATTCCAATGGCAAACATTGAAAATATGACATGTTTTTATTTCATCAGGAATGAACTTCAACCTTGCGAGTTTTTAACTGGTTCTAGGAATATGCCGGTGTCAGTAAGGCCACTTATCCTTGACCTGATGGAAAACCAGATGTGGTACTGGAATGCCACAAGACTGATTCATCGTACAACAGGATTTGAATTAACGGTTCACAATGGCGCAATTGTGCTACAATCATCAAAAAGTGCATGGAATGGCCAACAATGGGAATATAATTACAACCAAAATTCCATTAATTTACTGAATGATCGTTTAAATGCATTAACAATGAATCCAGAGGAAAATGGAATGTTATTTGTCACACCATATAATCAAAGCAGAACTCAACAGTGGAAGTTTTACGAGGTTGAATCATCTTTAGATAATACTGATGAATTGTTTTGTCCAGTAGAACAATCGGATCCAACTGAGCTTTTTTTCATCCTAAATTATGATTTACCGTGCCAAGTTTTAACAGCGATGCAAAAAGGGCAGCCTCCTGAATTCAAACACTTCAGTGAAGACAATCTTAGTCACCAGCTATGGTACATAAATGGTGAGTCAATTGTAAATTCTGAGACTTTTCTAGCACTCGATATTGACCATACCAGGAGATCGCAAGTAATTTTGAATGACCATTCTGCATTTGTGAAATCTCAAAAATGGTTTAAAGAGGATGACTTTATAGTTTCCAGAGAAAATACAAATTGTGTCCTGGATGCACAACGAGAGGCAATCCGAATTCCGATTTCCTATTGTTCAAAACACGGAGGCCATAACCAAAGATGGTCATTTATACCTTTCGACAATTCAATTTCTAATATTGAAAAACTTGTTTGCATGATATTTATCCAAAATAGGCAAGCTCCATGCGAGCTGCTTACAGGATTTGGAAAAAATAACCAAGTTCGAACACGTCCACTATCTGAAGATCTCATATCCCGTCAGATTTGGTTTTGGAGTGGAGAGACACTGATAAACGCACATACGGGTTTAGCACTAGATATGGAACATAGTAACTGGGGAGCTAAGATTATTCTTAAAGAAAAAGGGAATTTTATAACGCAAAGTTGGGTGAGGGACATATTTTTTATAAAGTCAAGAGCTAACAATTATGTTCTTGATTTAGCAGTTTCGAATGGTGATGTAATCACTTGGGGCAATGCACATGGTAATTCAAATCAACAATGGTATTTTATCAACAAAGAGGACGGTTTAAAAAATTTAGACCTCCTTCATTGTGCAACTGTGGACAATTCTCATGTTTATTTTTTGAAGAGTGAAGAAGATCCTTGTCCATTGTTGACCTTTGACGGAAATGATAAAATTACAAGACAAAAAATTGACAAAGATAAGCCTAACAAACAGTTATGGTTAAAGAGTGAGAACAACATTGTAAATGTAGAGACAGGAAAGGCACTTAGTATAAGGAATAACTTTTTTGATGGAGCACTAGTTGTCTTAGAAACAAGATATGCATTTGAACGCTATCAGCAATGGGAAGGGTCCAACGGTCAAATCCGGACGTTGTTTAAAGATCAATCGAAGGTCTTGGATTTCTATAATGATGCTTTAAGAATATATCACAAAGATGGCACCATTACTCAAATATGGACATGGCTGAAACTGAAAGAGGTAAACAACGACGTAAAGCTACTCCGATGTTTACGTTGTTATGATACAGCTGAAGAAACCGCAGCTAACATCATTGGTTATATACCGATCCTTTCAACTTTGTATAATTTAATTCGTGCAGCGGTTTATGCTGGTAAAAATTGTCTTGAAGTTGCATGGGAAGCATTGCAATCTGCACTAATAGATATTGCAATCGACATTATCGTCGCTTTGTCAGGTGGCCTGGCTGCCGCTGCTGCATACGGAATAAAAGAAGGAATAAAACTTGGTGTTAAAGCTGGACTGAAGGCAATGGCCTCAGCAATTAAAGCATCGATAAAAGTGTCTGTTAATACAATGAAAGTTGGCGTGAAAACAGTGTTTAAAGAAGGTCTAGGACGGTCTCTTAAACAACAAGTCAAAATGTCCATTTTGTCTGCCAAAAGTACTTTAAAGTCATCCTTCAGGTTCTTAAAAAATATACCAATCGCTGCTAGGACTGTACTAACTCAATCCTCAAAAAAACTGAACTTTGCCCTACGATCTGTAAAAGGAGTATCGACATCACTAAAAACCAATTTTAAAAGACTTAATATGATAAGGAAAACACAAGGATTTAAGACATTTGCATCATCTCTTGCGCTGTCTGCAAGTAAGACAGGAAAATCCCTTAGAACTAGCATTTAAAAAAAAATGGCTGACATTGGCAAGTCAATAAGATCAAAATTAAATGAAATATTCAACAATTTAGCAGAACGAGCAGAAAAAAATATTAAATTGGCAAACACTGATTTTAACGACTTCATACGATTGACAAGATGTAAGCGTAAGCTCGGTGTATGTGGCTTGAGTAAAGGTGGTGGTAATGCTAGAAAAGAAACTATCGTCAAATCAAATGATGACGTAAAGTACTTAAAGGCTGATGTAGATACTAAAGCATTTGAAGCAAGTAGTGCTCTTAGTGAAGATATGACTAGACTAAAAACACTCGCGGGGATTCAAGAAAATCCTGGAGGGCAATATGCTATTGTAAGTCTGAGGAATCCAGCAACAGGAGAAATAGATGACGTGTCTTTAATGTCTATTAACGATATTAGAAATGCTAACCCTCGTCCTGTTCCCCTGGATCCAGACTTGAGACCTGTTGAAACACCTGGTGCTAACGTTCAACCAGATGCTAATGTTCAACATGCTGAACAGTTTTTACTTGAAAATAGATTAAATATTGAACACTTGGATAAATGTAGTAAAAGTAAACATCTTTGTGAAATCATTGTATACACGAAATACAGTCCATGCATTAGCCATGGAAACGCAGACGCTTTGTCTTGTGTAGACTATCTAACTAAAAAATGTACAGAACTCTCAAACAGATACAACACTAAATGCATTGTCGGCTTTGAAAAATGGTGGGGAGATAGTTCTCCATGGCTTGATGATGTGGAGGTTAAGAAGGCATTCAGTGGTGATGTTGTTGCTCGTGAAAGTCTTAGAGCCTTGGGAGTATCTGATGACACCCTCGACTTAATCGATTCATTTCTATTAAAACATGAAAACCAAGAAAATGTCCGTGATATATTCCTTGACCTGTTTAAGGACAAAGCGATGGGAGAAAATAGATACAACAGCATCTATAAAACTGACTTTGGCAAAAAGAACTATGCATTTTCGGACATTGAGCGACAGCAACTAACGACAGTGTGGACTGATGTTAATAAACTCCCGGACAAAATTACTAATATAAGAGATTTAAAAGAGAGCATTCAAGAATCGTTCAACACAAAATTTGGAGAAACCCTGAAGAAAATTGAAGTAGATACCGTGGAAGAATACATGCAGGATGTTAATAGTTTTTTAAAAGCAAATCCTACATTTGATGACAGGACACTGAACATTGAATTGTTCCGAAATATTGAAGACAAAAATCTGCAAAAGAAATTGAAAGATTGGTATAAGAAAGGGAAACCTGAAAATTTGGATGATTTCAAAACAGAAATTAGGACAACAATTACGGAACACTTTGACTTAATCCGAGGATTAAAAACTGAATATTCATCCAAAGCATTTTCTACTTATTTGGAAGATACATTCGGCGAGGCAATTAGTAGAGTACTTCGAGAAGAGCTGGCAATAAAGAAAACCATACTCAACCTTCAGAAGGTCACAAGCGAGAAGGCATTTATTGAATTCGTTCATCTGACTTAAATGAGTCTTTTTCAGTATTATGAAGAAGAAAAGAAGGGTGTATTTGGGAGTGGTCGTTTATCAAACGCAAACTTGGGATTGGCTCCTGAATCACATACGGTAGATTACGCAACGAGTCATTAACAGAGAGAGAGAGAGAGAGAGAGAGAGGTGGGGTATAGTTGTCACCCATTTTTGAGAGGTGGGGTATAGTTAGCACCCATTTTTTATCTTAAACACCAATGAGGATAAAACTATCACTTCAGAAGGAAAGCAACACTTGTTTTAGTTTCTTTTTTAATTATGAAAAGTTAAAAAAATGAGTTTATAATTATAATTCAGTTACTCTGTGTTTATGGTGGAAGCAATCGTATGGTAGGCAAGCTTTAACGTGGCAAACTTTTATTTATTCTTTTACCTTTGTAATTTTGTTGCTACCTTGAATTGTTTCACTGTTTGCATTAGAAGTTCACCTATACCGAATTGAAGATTGACATAATGTGCCTGACAGATTATACATAGTTACATTTAAAACAGTAAAGTTTGTTTTGTTATATATAAAAAAAATCATGCTACTTGTATTTTACGGTTATATAGCCATGCAGTGCAAAGGTGTTTTGGTTTGGAATGAATCAAAGAGCGAATATGATCGAATAGACGGGTCGTGAATTGTACATCTTAAATGGTGCAGTTAATCAATATATAGTACCGTTCCGATTCTAATTCACCTTACTCCCGCACTGTACTTTTCCTTTAGAAAGCTCCCAATCTAAATTGTAAAACACATGTAGTATTGACTTGCAAGGTTGGATGATGTATATTCATAAATATTTAGAGACCGAGATTTATGCAAAATAGCTGGAGAATTTGCAGTTAAAATTGTCATTTGTAACTTTTAAGTACATAACCAGTAGTTATTATTTATTTCGCCCAATCAGTGTTGCAATAATTTCGATACGGTTTTGCCTCTCAGCAGAAACTTCACTTATTTGCCTCACTCAGCAAGAACTTGAAAATTACATTATTTTCTCTTGCGAAGCAGAATTATCGAAACCCTTTGATTTATGAATTAATATTATAAAAACAGAAAGGAAAACGCCAGCCATAAGCAGATGAAAAATGTATAGAGCAGCTAGCTACCAAGCCTAAAAGAAACTTGTAATGGGAATAGAAACCGATACAGTAGGTAATAATTAATAAGTTTCTCAGTCGTAGTTTCTTTTGTTATAAAAATGATATTACATGAACCCATATCTATGACAAGGAAATGTATATTATCAAACACAATGGATGGTAAACGCATTTTCTTTCTGGTCGTTTCTTGACATAAAACGCTTGTTATTATTTAGTATATTTCATCATTACTAGTTTTAAAGGACTCGAAACATATTATTAATAAATTCTTTGCCCGGATTACATTTGAAAAAGTGTTTAGACTTATGTTTAAATCCACAATTAAATTCAGATTATGAAATTGAGGTCATGTTGAGAAAAATGAACTGTAGAATGATAAAGAGTATAAAATTTTGTATTATTCAAAAATGGTTCAATTTTTTTTTCTTTATTCATTTGTGTCAAAAACGAATGCAGGAAGAGTTTTATTTTACACGTGTTTTGGATATTTCTCATCAAAGGAATTCATAATTGGATCTTTATTGTTCTATTTAATTATTTAGTTCGTTATATAGTCTTGTAATAAATTACCCTATGATAGTACCGTAGCATCCCGTTAATTTATACGTGGACACAAAATAAAGTATATTGTGATTAGTCTTTAGATTAACTGGAAAAAGTGACATTTGCTTGTGTGACTAGTTCTATAGGCAGCTATAATACTATTGTAAAGAAAATTTGAATAACTCGTGTTATGTTCAAACACGAAGGATGTTACTTTCTTAATCTCAGTATTTATTAAATTAATGTGTAGTCGGTTATTACGATGGATGGACATGCAAAACATTTCAATAGTACTGTTGTGGTCTATCAAACATTGTTTTTGAGATGTTCGAGTGGAGATAGTAGTAGAGTAAAAGGCCGATTTTAGCGCAAGACTCCTTTTCTGTCCTCCTAACAAATACAAATTTCCCCCTCTAAAACTCCCACCTCAAACGGTTTACACAAAACTGAAATGAGGGTTCTAACGCAAGACCCCTTTCTACCCTCCTAACAAATATAAATTACCCCCTCAAATCCCACCCAAATGAATTACATAAAATTAAAACGCAGATCCTAGCGCAAATATAATTCTATAACTTTAGACAGATGTTGCCTAGCCGTTGCGTAATCTAAAAAAAATAAATCCATGACAACTGAGATAGGCAATTGCCTTTGTCATGCGGAGATATGTTAAACTCAATCACGTGCTGCATTTTCAAGGGAGAGGACGTATTATACTGCGCTAGATCAGGTAAGTATATTATTTTATACCTCATTACCTACTATTAATGTTTCAACTGTTGATATTATAAATACTTCATTATCACGATGATAGAGACTAAATTTTACTTTACCGCTCACACAGCGACGAGATTCCAACAAATCTTTTATTTATGGTTTGCTTAGATGATATTTTTGTCGATAAAAAATATTTTTGACCGATCAAAATCATTTATAAGTTTAGTATATTTTCGTTGACTGATCGGACTGTGAAAGTGTTTAAATTCCGCTAGCAACCTTTGATACAATTGCTCGAGGTAATTTAAATACTCGCTGTCATCAGATCTGATGAGCGAAAGTTTTAGTCTGTCACAAGTTCCACTAAAACATATGCCTGATGTTTCATTATCAATTTCAACTGTCAACTTTTTGCCGTCCATCATTAAATATTTGATCTTGCTACTGTAGCTATTTGTCACTGTTAAATTTTCAAACATTATTTCTTTAGTTTAGATAAAATTTTAGTCGAAAAAGATAATGTCGAGTATAGATCTATCATCATGACAATATCCAAATGCAAGTGTATCTACCCAATTTTCGCAATAACGTTTGTCATCAAACTTACACAAGCCACGTTTGATAATGACATCTGTTTCGAGCTTATAATGATTAGTCCGAATTGCCATAGCTCTCATAAAACTAACACCGCCATCAAAACATATACTTGTAGTCATCAAATTTCATAAACTTTTTAACAAAATCGAGAGGCAGACATTTTGCTTTTTTCGTTATTTTATCATTGTCAAACAATACGGCATACATTTTGCTGCGTAATCCAATAAAATATTGGATAGCGCTCGAGTTTATTTCAATTTTAAAGTTACCAATATCCTTTCTATTTGTGTCGTCATGAAATTTATTGTCACGAGGGTAATCGGAAAGATGTCGATTATCGTAAATGTCCTGATTGATGTCCTCACATTCGATTTCATATACGAGCGAATCGGTATCAGTAAATAATAATCTACTGGCCGGCCACTGATGTTTAACAAAAGTGTAATGAAAATCGTACATCAGCCAATTTGATAAATCTAATACTGAATCTCTAACGTAGATCGGCTTGTTTAGTTTTAGATTTGTTTTTCTTCTTTGTATCGCAACAAGATTTTCATTAAAAATATTCATGCTCACAAAATAGTCTGACACAAGTTTGTTTCTACGATGGATATCACTAACTAGTTCGATATTTACGCGTTCCTTATATTCTCCATTGTCTTACCAAAAACGGAATTGTTCATCAGTTTGAAGAAGTTTTACTCAAAATCAGTTTATGCTACAGCTCTTCTTGAAGTGTTCGAGTTAATGCAACCTTTCATCCAAGGCGACTGATTCAATTTTAGTACACGATGAACTTTTCTCAACACGAGACCAGCATCGACTACTTGTTTTAAAAATTTGTAATGCAAAACATAATTACGTTTATTAAGCAAATTTGGTACTAGTCTTTTAACCATGGAATTTTGTGTTGGTGATGCTAACGCTTGTTGTTCCTGGGATAACATACTATAATCTATGACCATCGATTCCGCGCAGAAAGGGTAATCGTTATGCAATTTGTGTAGCCAAGTTGGATAATTAAGATCAACTTCAACGAAATACGAAACATCGTCTGGTATCTTTTTTCTGTTTCTGATAGAAATCGATCAGCCGTGATCCAATGGAATCCACCAAAAGGCATTGGTTCTGCCATCGAATATCAGTAAAGATCATTACAATCTAGATAAATTATATACTTCGAAGAAAGCTCATGATTATACTCTTTTAAATATTTGTTGTTTGCTTCAGCATATTTCTTCGTTATCACTCTAATACCGCCTCTGATACCTTTTTCGATAATATTGAACATATCAACGTCAGTCAGTAATTCTAACCTTACCTTGCTAAACTTTAGCAGAGCATCCCATGACAGCCCAGTGGAAAAATAATACCAGCAAGGATCTAGTCAATAATTATTGTAACTCACTTCACGAAAACTTTCAAAAACATCTGCTAATAATAAAACACTTGTTTTCAAATACAACTCGTGATAATCACCAAACGTCTCACAATCAAACTCTTTCCAGTTATCTTGTGCATACTTGTCATCGTCATCAGTGATATTTTCATTTTTAAGTTGCGAGTAAAATTTGTCTTTGTCAGACAAAGATGTTTCATCAAATTTACTCCAGTCGTCGAGATATTCGTACGGAAATACTCCTTTTCTGGTCAGTAGATTAAATCTATCTCCAAAACAGTCTTTTAGGTTATCAAATTTACTACAACCTTTTACTAGCTCATCTAACTGTGATGCCATAAACTGCAAGCTGTCAATAAAACACAATTTACCTAGAGTAACTGACATATACTTTTCAAAATTTTTGGAATGCATTTGCTGATGTTATCGAGTTTTAGACGAGCTTTTACGTCAGAATCACCAAAAGCTTCCACGATAATGTGGCTATCATATCCTCGAAAGTTGTGAAGAATAACTGGAATAAAATCTGGAGCGTAAAATTTTAAATTACATAGATCATGAGCCGCTCCACGGTACTGTCCGGTCAAATGGCAATGGTCATGTACTTTTTTGTCAGAGTCAAAAGCTTTCTCACAAATATGACAAATGTCTGCTCTCTCGTGATCAGATTCTTGTTGAGGTGTTAATTTAATCATTTGAGTTACTCTTTTCAAACGATAAGTAATATTATCAACTTCACTGATTAATTGCTTGAGAAGCCAGACAGCTGGATTTTTACCACGATATAATCTGATTGGCTTAGATAATCTCGAATCAGCGCAACAAACTATCTTGTAAGCTACTCCGCACGGAATATGATTTTGAGTTTTCCTCGTACTCGATTCGTTGGGATTATTTTCTATACCACGTAGAGGTTGAAGTAAGCACTCGAAATAAAGCGTACGTGACAAAAGGAATTTTTAGTTTATGATTATAATGGACAAACTGTAACACGCTATCCTTTTTTAGATAGCATTGTTATTCTTTGTACATCACTACAGTACTGCAAATGCTTTTGTAATATTTCATTGTTTGTACAACCGTGCAAGCAGCAATAACAAAAGAACGTTTTCTTCTTTCGTTTATTATGCTGTCCACCAACTAGTCCGTTAAAGTTTTTGATCCAAACATAATGACTTTTATAAAACAGTAAATTTATAGTCGATTGTGAAGCTTTTTCTGAAATATATCTCGGATAGACGTTTTCTTTTTCATCAAGTCCGAAAACTTTAATCGAATTATTATTTTGCTTTTCAAATTTTGGTATCTGATTTTCTGCCACTGGAAAGACAATATCTTTAAAATTTAATCTTGACACGTAACGAACATACTTCTCAACACAACATTTGTCTTTTTCTGCTGGAAATAGCGCGGAAAGAACAGCCCATTGGAAACATTTTCTATCCATGATTTTCCCTTTATACAACATTTTGTATTTTTTTTGGTGGCAGGTCGATATACGAAATACCGCGTAATGCGTCATATTTCATCGTGTGAAACAAAATTTCTTTGATCATTTCAAACTTCCAACCCGAACCTAATTTGGTAAATTCTTCTATTTTTCCTAATGTCTTGGTGCATTTCATTAACTAGCGATAAATGATCAGGTCCAGGCAAACACGTCTTGATTTCGCGTTGATATAAGGATTTGTAATTTCCTTGTCAGTCGATTCTTCCGTCACAAGTAGCTTGAAAAATATAACATGACATTGCACTAATAATCTTATACCTTTGTGTTTATCAAGCTCACGTTTTACAGTTGTCTGTAGGAGGTGGTAAAGACTTATTGCAGTAAAATTTACTAGCACGATTTGTTTATGGACCCGATAACAGTTGTCAAAACCTGCAAAAGCAGTCGCTATTTTATCAAGTTCTCCCGTAAGGCTCTTCTTGGCTGTATCACGCAATTTTAACATTGCTTTACTATAGTCTAATATCTTATTGGTTATTCGATCGATAATTTACCGCACACGGCGCATGCGCCAGGGTTAAAAAATCAATTAAAGTTATAAAATTACTATTCGTATAATATCACAAAATATGACAAGCGCACGTGAGTAAGAGGTATATCACGTTCACCCAAAGTAAAACCTATACGCTGGAAATGCATTAGGTTCGGTCATTAACATCAAAACTGGAATATCTGTTGGCAAATTAACGCCAGCGGGTTATATGATGAGTGTAAAGTGAGATAAAGCCGAGAGGATTCCAATGTCTAGAAAAGATTTTATCTACACGTTATTCCACGAAGATATTTCAGATGGACAGTGTGTATGTCATGTAAACGGTGCAGTCACTGATGACAATATTGAAAATTTGTCTTTGCAAAACAAGTTTAAGCCGCACCCAGTCTTTGATTTGTACGAAGCAAACGATCATGGTATTATTAGAAATAGAAAAACTAAAAAAGTTCTTGGTACTATGAGCAATATGGGATATATTATGGTAAGTGTTAGAGTAACATCGACAGATAATGTTCGTTATTATGGTCATCGTTTTGTTTGCAAGGTTTTTAACAGTTCTATACCCGATGGTCTGGTTATTAATCACATCAATAACATAAAAAGCAGACAAACGATTGGAAAATCTAGAACTAGTTACGCAGTAGGAAAATGTGAAAAAAGGACGAGTTGGTAACGGTAGTAATTTTAGATGTCCAGCAAAACCTAATGTTTCGTTAAACCTCGAAACGGACGAGGAGATGAAATTCAAATCGATTACAGCTGCGGCGAAATATTATAATATAGATCCCAGAGCAGTAAAATTTGTAGCTGATAGAGTAACAAGATCAGCGTTTTCAAGCGAATACGATGCTAGTATTATTTTCAGTTATGATGATTAATAATATTTGATAGCTTGGTTTTAGTCAAACAATGATGAGCAAATGCTATAACATCATCACGATTAAGTTTTAGCGTCGTTAAAGCACTTTCATTAATTTTATTTGTTTCTGCTGATGTTATTAATATTTTATGAGAATCACATTGCATCACAATAACGTCAACGGAGTATACGCTATAACCCGACAAGCATTTTCTTACCGCTTCAGCTAGCTTAATTTAATATATTAACTTTTTGGTGATATTTTACCTCGTCAGTCATCTTATAACAATAAGTTAGATAAAAATATATTATAACATGGATCTAATGAAACGACTCGCTGACCAATACGCAGAAGATACTACTGATAATGTTGCCAGCGATAAAATCACAGAAAATATTACAATTACTAACAATAGTTTTATAGACAAATCTGTTGGTTATAGCGAAGATGATATTTTGGATAACAACGAATCTGACGATGATGAAATAGTAACATTTATTGATAGATTTAATTACAGCAGACCAACAACTGAACGATATAATGCCAAGTATCACATTGCTAAAAAAGTTATAAAATTTAATTTTACCGTTGCCGAACAACAACTGTTTTGGCAGCTAATCAAACCTTTCTTAAAAAGCAAAATTCCAGGCCGACAGGAAAATGTCAAATTCGATTTCATATTTGTCAAGATTTTTATTCTGATGACGATCTCTGACGATCGCAGACAATATCTAATATCGTTATGTAAACCAATAAAACAAAAGAACGTAAAATGTAAATCTATCAAACAAAAGTACGAGGAAATTTATAATAACATTATTTTATAATTTGTTTGGTTAGAATCCAAATGTTAAATTTATCGCTATACCCACGCCATTTGACTAAACTTTTATCACCTTTTTCCTAATCACTTTTTCAATAACGAAAACATCCTGCTCAGTTTTCTGTAGTTCTTGTTCGTAAAAACTACTTACGATCGGTTCCCCTGCCAGATCTTTTAACGCGTATGTCACAGGTATTGTTAAGATTACTTTATCAACGACAAATACTTCTTCGCTCCAGTTTGTAGTAAATCCTTTTTCAAATACCTTTTTTCTCATTCTCAAAGAAGTTCTACCTTTATCACCAACCTTAAATTTATATCTGCAGTACATGTTTTCATTTGCTAATATTGGATTTTTAATAGCATCGATTGGCAATAGTTTAGTGGTTCGATGTTTCGTGTTATCATATTCGCCTACGATTTGAGAAAGGTCATCGATATACCTGTTGGTGTTTTTAGCTGTCAAATGTTTGTGTAATTTTTCGTTTAGCGTCCCATTAAATCTCTCGACAACAACGGTTTTACCTTCGTTTCCTGTAACGTATTTTTTATATTATTTTGTTCTAAAAACTGCCCAAACTTTTTGTTAAAAAACTTAGCTCCATGATCAGTCCAGATTTTATTCGGTTTTCTTTCTGTACTCGTTATTATTTGTTTTAGCGCATCAGTCATTAAAGTCCCTGTCATATCCGAAACAGGTACACTGAAAGCGTATTTGCTAAAACAAAATCTATAACATCAAACAAATACTTTTTGTAATCGTTAAACTGAGCCAGATTTGACACATCCACCAAATCGATTGCCCATATATCTTCTACGGTATTAGCAACAACTTTACGTCTCGAAAACGTTTTTTTAGGTCTATGCAGTTCAACTGCAAGATCATCGTATATTTTTCCAAGTCCTAATTTGTATTTTGCTCCAATCATTCCCTGAACAAATCTTCTATCAAAACGTTCTCTCATGTTTGTTGGCTCCATATCACGGAATTCGTCTAACATTGCTTTCTCACAATCTGATTTTGAGTTTTCATGATTACGATAACAGATATCATGATGCATCGAGCAGCAGAGAGGGTGAACAGACAACTTTGCCTGAGACATTTTTTTAAAAAAGTAAAGGTTCCTGCAGAGGCTGAGAAAATAAAAAGTCATCAACGTTAAAAAAAAAGTCTCTTTCCACACTATTATGTATTTAATCGTATTATAAAATCTTTGGTTAGTTTATTCTTATTGACGTATTTTTATGATTTGGTCAGGCGATTTTGTTTACGAGTAAAGCGACTCAATTGTTGTCCTTCACCCTCTCTGCTGCTACTGACTTCTACAGGGGGTTTAACCAAAGATTTTATCTGGACCTATACGATATCTTGATCTTGGATCATGTAGATTTATCGTTATAAATCCAAACGGAACAGATTGTGCTTTAGAAAAGAAATTTTTAAATTTATTCATATCCATATCCCCTGAACACCAGGTATAATAAATATTTTGCAGGGTAAAATTATCTACTCCATTAAACACTACTAGAATATTAGAGTTATCTCTAATCACTTTAGGTATCTGTGCATATCTCTGAGCAACAAAATTCACGTCTGTGTTCTTATGTCTACCTCGAAAAAATGTTCTAACATCACATCCTCATATACCACCAGATTATTAATGAATCCATCTAAGTCATCTACAGACGGGGCTTCATCTATATCTGTGATAAAGTCAGTAATATCTTCACCGTCTTTATTAACTGATTTTGCTTTCTCGTTAAAATCCTTAAGTACTTCGTAACAATGCTGATCATCTCCAGACGGTGCTATTAAATATAGTTTGTTCCAACTCAACCACCTCAGTAATAAATTTAACAATAATTGTGTTTTACCTGATCCAGATGGTCCTATTATAATCATTCTTATCGAATTTGGTAATGCTGGATGGAGCTTCACTGGTTCCTGTTTTTGTGTAGCCGAAAAGTCAATTATTGTATCCATATTATTAATAACACGAGTCTATACTGTGTTCGATGTAAATCATCTACACCTACCACTGGATTAACAACAATAATAACGAAAAAAACGACATGCATTAACAGGTAAATGTTTAAAATGTGGCACATAAGAATATAAATTTATCTCAGGGACAACAAAGATAGGTGGGGATATTGCTGCTTCTTTAGGAAAATTACCTGGATTACCATGGGCTACGTATGCTGGTGAAAAACACCTTCCTGGATATAATTACTGTGGTCCTGGAACTCGTCTCGATATCAGACTCGATAACCAAGATCGACCAAGACCAGAAGAGTATCCAGTAAATAAGATCGATCAAGCATGTCACATTCATGACGTTGCTTATAAAAATCCTGATTTGCAACAACGGCAGATGTGAAATTGTGTCATGCATTAAATTCTTTACCCAATAAATCTATTAGAGAGAAACTCGCTAGTTTCCTAACAAAATCCGCTATGAAAAGTAAAATAGTGTTAGAGCCTGGTAATTAATTGTAAAATTATTATAATGGAATCTATTTATTATAGCCCAAGAGGGCATTGGAATGGTAAAGCGGCGATCATTAAACTTGCTGACTCAGCAAAAGTTTCACGTATTGTTGCTGCAGCGTTGTTAGTACGACAGGCAATATGGCAAATTTATTTACCACCACCAAAAAAATTCAATACGCACATTTTGATGTCACTGTTCCTAACAAAGTTCATCAAGCAGATATTTTGTTTTTACCACACGATGCTATTAAAACACGTGGATGAAAGTCACGCACGTACAAATACGCATTGACTATTGTTGACGTTGCAAGTAGATATAAAGAAGCTGAACCATTATCAACAAAGACATCATCTGAAGTTGATTCTGCGTTCGAACGAATTTATCAGCGAGGACCATTACAATGGCCAAAACTACTACAGATTGATCCTGCCAAAGAATTTCTTGGTGCAGTATCTTCGCTGATGAACAAGCACAACGTAAAAATCAGACAAGGATACACAGAGATTCATCGTGATCAGGCAATCGTTGAACGATTTAATCGAACACTTGCAGAGCGGTTATTTGGTTATCAATATGCAAAGGAAATATCTGCTGACTTTAAGACAAATGATAGATCTCGTGAATGGGTTGCGAGGTTACTGAATGTGATAGCTGCGCTGAATAAGGAAGTTACTCGTGCAACTTCTATGAAATGCGTCTGATGCGATCACCAAAAAAATATATACCGATAAAACTTAAATCTATTTCTCAACTAGTAGTAGGTAATGTTACGGTTAGATATTTATACGAACCTGACGAACTCGAAGGAGGCAGAAAAAAGGGCAACTGATCCTATTTGGAGTGTGACCACAAACAAATTATCCAGCGTGGTAAGGTCCACAGATAGTCCTGCAATCTACAGATTAGATTCCACTCCTCCTCAACGTGGATTTGTATGTGAACAATTACAAATAATTCCTGATGATACGCAATTAATACCGAGTACACTTTTATAAACTTGCACATCCTCGACGTCAATTACACTCCAAACAGGTCAGCATCACATTTTCGCGCGTGTGACCATGACTACTATTAATTCTATCAACGTTTAATTGTCTTGGGTTATTGCTCGAATACTGCCACTACATTATTGGGTTGCAATTTGCGCAATGTTTATTTTTGTCGTTGTTTTAACATCATAATAATATCCACATCCATATCAAACTCGCGATTATTTTTTGTCACACTGCTTATAGCTGCATAATTTTTATTGATATCGATATTATTAGTGATTTTTTCGGTTATTACGCAATCCATGATAACCCGTTTTAGTTGTGATATTCATCTAACTCGAGTTACTGCGAGATAAACTAAATTTGACCACTCAATACGATCATCGACTATCCAAACTTTAGTAATAGTGACAGTTAATCCCTGCGACGAATGAATCGTTATAGCGTACCCTAACGTCCATTGAGATTTATCCATGTTTAACGCGCTCTCGACAACATCAACAGCGACAATGACAATATCATTTCAGACAAGATTTTGTATTCGGACACTTTCAGTATCTGCACTAGGAATCTTAACATCAACATTTTGTTGTCTAGTATCTGTAGGGCGATAACACAACGGTACAGCTAACTTTGGGAATTTTTCCTTGTGTAACGCATATAATTTCTTTTGTAGTTCGTCACGAACTATTTTTCTACTGGCTACTATCAAATCAGCAGGTTTCCATAGGGTCCAAAAATCATTCATGGATGTTTCTGGAATTATCTCACGCATTACTTAACACTGTATTTTATCTGGTTGTAGTCGTATTAATCTTTTGAATTCTTTCAGCGACTCATAACAGCTCTATGACCATCAAATATTTCTTCATTATAATCTACTTTGTTCGTTAGCCACTCATGTGGAGACTGTCCAACAAAGGGTGGTGGTTGACCATGATCATCACACATAATCACAGCAGTATTCTTTAGTAACAATCAATCAAGAAATATTTGTAATACTTCCAGAGTCACTATGCATATCTCGTCCCATATGATAATTTTAGGTATATATTTTTCACCCATTCGTGATGGGGTCCAAGTATCTCCGCACCATCTAAAGAAAATATGATAGGAACACGACTTTACATTTCGTTGCTTTATTTTCCTAGCGAGCTTGTGCGTTGGTGTTAAGACAATTATATCTAAACTCATGAATAAGTTAATCGCGCTTGTTGTTTTACCTGAACCTCCACACCCATTAGGATAAACGGTCTTATGTCTAGATACAGGATCATACACGGATGGCGCAGATGATTTTGATATTTGATTATTTCTGTAATATGTTTCCTCAATTTCAACATCGGCAGATTCACAATAACTAAGTATATTTTCTTGTTTTATCCTCCACGTTCCCCATTCACCATTACCGAGATTTAATGAATCTTTATATTTTTGTGTATATAAAATTAATCTGTCGCAACTCTAACAGCGTAACGAGGAAATCTGTTTATCATCGATAATAGATTTATCGAAACATAAGCTAGCATCGAAGATCTTAGATGAGTAAACTGCGGTTACTCGCCATCAGTATAGCTCACAATGTTATCTAATTTCGTTTTGTCTGATAAATAAGCATTACATCGACTAATAAATGTCTTTTTCTCCATCGTATCCGCGATTATAAAATCGAGTTCAGTATCGTCCATGAACAATCTTGTACAAGTTCGTTTATGATCATGTGATCCTCCTTGTGTAAAGGTACCGATTATCTTTCTGTCGAGATCTTTTGCAAGTTTCTCATCATGTTTCGCTGGTTCTGGCAACTAAAGTTGCTTTTGCACGCGATATGATATAATACCTTCAGATGCTTTCAACGATATTAAAACTTCAGCATCGAGCATATATCTTAGCAGAACTATTGGAGCCCAACATTTTTCAGTGAAATATTTTCCAAACTACGCATAAACAATCATATGGAGACCTTCTCTAAACTCAAAGGACTCTACATACGCAAATCCTGTTAAATCAAAATCTGGTAAGGGTCCATTTATCGCAACTCTGGTCATGTCATGTGTAGGATGTCGAAATCTATTAAAGTATTCAGAGCACTCTCCATATCCAAGAAAACTCCCAGGATAACACGCTACCATATCAACTGAGATAATGTCATTGTAATTATATTTAGTATTCCACAATCCACCGTGCCCGTATTCGATACAACTTCTCACGACATCTTCAAGAAATTCTGATCGTGTCGGTTTCCACGAGTTTTTCTCCTGAGCGAAATGAACAGCAACTGTTGGTACGGTAAAACAATTACTTAGTAATTGTCTAACTTTGAAATCGTCAGAAGTATATTTCAGCGCAAGGTTTTCCATTTCTTTATAAAGAGATTATGTACAATAAATATCACCGTTAGACCGTACAAACTGATCATAATAATCATATTCAGAACTCTGAAATAACCACACTGAAACAGGATCATATTCAATAATAGCACTGATAGCATCGAATACATCATCGTGGTAAAATTTAACCGTTTTTTCTCGTTGAAATACAGTTAAAGCATCAGTCCATACATGTGCGTTATGATCAATAATATTTATAGGAGCTCCTCTAGTTTTATATTTTGTTTTGTGCAAAATCTCTCCTGTCAACGTCTTCACTACTATTGGAAATCTTAATAACTTTTCTAGCTCAGCAACGTCGCTAATAGACGCTCCAGTGTCTTTAGCTTTTTCAACCCACATATTTATTTTTTACGCCTTAAATCTGTTGAACCGTTTCCCCGAATTGTGTTTGTGAAGTGTTCTACAATTCGCTCTGCAACACAGTTTATTCTCGATACTTTCATTTTCTTGAGATCCTTTACGTCAGGTTTATCATTTAACGGATAGAGCGCGTACACAACAGCAGTTACTGGATAAGATCGCTCATAATACGGCTTGTCCATTCCAGTGAGTATTCCTGGTTTGGAATTTTTACCAAGGATAGTTTTATTTCCTGATTTCTGGACTGGTTCGCGTTTGTCTCTGATGATCCAGATATCATCCTCTGTATTTACAATACATTTTACTAAAATAATTTATTTTCGAACATCGAGGTAGTCAATGATTTCTCTTGCTGGTTTGTCATTCATAACATAGATATCATTTCCAATCCTGAATGTGGATCACACATCGTGACCAATCTCCTTCTTGGCTTCACTAATGCGTTTAGTTATATCCGCATTTATTAAAGCTAGATCTTTCATCGATAAACTAAATTTGTATAGCTTGTCAAGATCAAATCTAGATGCGGCAGGTTCAATTGCGGATAATTCCTGCATATTATAATTAAACCAAATATGTATCTAAATTGAAGTATTAATCATTTATATATGATTCAACCAAGTCAAAATTGCCGCTGGCTTAAGATTGGTCACACGTCTCCGTGTAACAAAAAATGTGTAAACGACTTCTGCAGTTATCACATGCAATGCGTTAGAAACGGAAGTCTAGAACCTACACTATGTATACGGTGTGGTGTTGGTGTGCGAGGAAAGACCCACCTTTGTGCGCTATGTGGTGGTAAAAGATACAGGGAGTTAAAAAGATATTACAATAAAAATATAACTCTGTATCTATTATAAAGCGCGAATAAGATTATCTAGCTAGATTTTCAAAGCAATGATTTAAACAAATAGTATAAAGTATATAAATGGATCAAAATGAGTTTGTGTCACATCCGATTCTTACCAATTATGAAGCGAATTGTAATGGTATCATTAGGAATTGCAGATTGAAAAAAACAGTAGGTAGTGTTAACAATGCTAATTATCTTACGTTTGAAGCCAGCGAAATAAATCATCTATCACACAGATTTATGGTCGAATGTTTCTTGGGACCGATCAAAGACGGGTATGTGGTCGACCACATAAACAACAATAAACTTGACAACTCACTTCAAAATTTACGTGTTATCACGCAAAGTGAAAACTGCAAATTTGGAAAATCTGGCGGCGTACGATTTGCAAAAGCTATTAAGTCCGTGAATAAAGAATCTGGAGAAAAAAAATCATGTCCAAGTCAATTTATTCCGCTAGTAAATATTTTAACATAACACCTCCCTCAATGAAACGTTCAGCTGATGGTGTTATTAACTCTACTTATTCCTTAAAATTTGGACAAAATATCATGTTCAGGTACTTATGTAATTAAGCGAGACCTAGGCAAGGATAAAACTGTTCAGTATTGTAGTTCTTATTATTATTTAGATTGCAATCTGGATATATCATTCAGGAAATATTATAAGATGGTTCTCCACAAATATATATATATATATATATATATATATATATATATATATATATATATATATATATATATATATATATATATATATATATATATATATATAAACTGCATTCGATATCAGATTTAATTATTTTTTATTTTGTTCGATTTTTATCAAATTTGTTGTTTTTTACGCTATTTGTCAGGCATTTTAGTCGATTTTATCATTATTTTTGTTGTGTTTTATCGTTTTTGTTGGGAGAAAACCCCAGGGGTGTTAACGGGAATTAACATAAAGTTTTAAATTTGTTTGTCAAATACTGGTTATTTTGCTAGTATTGTGTAGATGTTATGACCATTTTGCTATGGAATTATGATATAAAAAAAAGAAAAAGTCAGTATTTGACAAACAAATTCAAAATCTAATGCTAATTTCCGTTAACACCCCAGGGGTTTTCAACCAGCAAAAATGAACAAACTTAACAAAAGTCTTTATTCGCACAATTATAATCAGATATATCATAATTCTTTGATGGAGAATCACTTTATACACATGATTGATAACATAGTAACGTTTTACAAACCTACCAGTGGTCTTTTCAATGCTAATTCGGCAACTCATTTTCTACTGACAAAATAATACTTTACCCATTGTTAATGTAAATTCCGCGTACTGCATGCTTTGTATTTACATGACATCCGCGCGCAGGATTCACAGAGTGCATAGTCAATGATCATTGGCTAGCTAAGAAAACCATGTAAATTATTGACTTACAAGGCACCTTGCCAATTTCTTGGTAAGCTGGCTGCTGTAATTAGATCCGTTATATCGATTTTATCGTAGTCCTACACAGACTGCAAGTTTAGAATATAGCATATTTAATAACAATAAATACAAAATACGTGAAATATATACATATAACCGATTCTATAAACAGAGAGATTTAACAGTGGAAGCAGGTAATAACGTCTGTGTCTGTCTGTTTGGAATCCTATACTACATGGACTTAGATAAGTGACAGCAAAAATGTATAGCTACTTTCATGTGGAAAGCTATTTTTTTCTTGACTAAATCGAACGGCTTTTATACGCACCGATTCAGTAATATTTTGTGTTATGCAGAATTATATATATTTTCTGGAAACTGTAAAAATAAAATACCAGAAACTGTGGTTGTTGTTACTTTTGATCTAGGTACGTCTATATTAACTAATTTTCCTTAAACATATGTGTCCGTAGGTCGATTGGTAACATGGAAATGCTGTGGTAATTGCTATTGGCGTTCAAATCCTATGAAAGGCAAAAGAATTTGTCTATGGGAAGGGCGTTATTATTCCCATAAAAATTACTTATTTAGTGGCAGGGCCCAGAGAAATCCTCGAAATTCAACAAGCAAATCATACTGCTCACTATGTAGATCACATAGTGAACGCTATTTTGCGCTCCCTAGGTGTCGCCATTGTAGGAGAGCATGACGCGTTTGTTGTACGTAGACAAGGTTACCCCGCCATGACCATCTGTAAATATTCATGTTCATCAATCAGTTTATATATGTGCTGTCCCTAATTAAACATTCAACCACATGACATCTGTAAATATTCATGTTCATCAATCAGTTTATGTATCTGCTGCCCCTAATTAAAAATTCAATCACATCATTATCTGTATATATTCATGTTCATCTTTTTAAAAAAGTCCTCTATATGAGGACAAGTATTTTTTTATTGTTTATTCATATCATTTTCAAATAATTTATATTTCGGCGATATATGATAATTCGTCTTATTGTTAGAAATTTCACCATGTCACCAACGCTGGTCTATTATATATATATATATATATATATATATATATATATATATATATATATATATATATATATATATATATATATATATATATATATATATATATATATATATATATATATATATATATATATATATATATATTGTAACTGTGTTGTATACGGAACAACCATTATGTATCAGGTACTATGGACAAGTAACTAAGATATTTTTTGTTTCGCGTTGTGACATAAAACGTATTAGGATCCCACATACAGATTTATATTTATAATTTCATTTCTTGTGTCCAAGATGTGATTATTTTGGTTTGTAAATTTGAAGTGTATTCTTGATAATAACGGATTTTGAACACGCAAGTATACGGGGTTTATAGGTTCTGATACAATAAGAAAACCCAGAGTTCGCGTGGTGAGAATATGTATAATATTTACCCTTGCTGTGCCTGGCTAGACTTTGAAAGATCTATTTAAAAACTTCCATCCACAACGTCGTAAACGAGATTGACAGCGATTGTTGTTATGTTTACAATGCCTGGCAATATGTGTCTGCCGGCAACGAACGGGTTGTTGTTATGTTTTAGTATAGACGGTGGTGGGCTAATTTTCTCTATGAATCACATATTCTTTTAAAGTGTTCATCAAAAAGATATTTAACTGATTTATTTAACTCATACGAGTCAAATCCGGGAATGATAAAAGTTGGTAATTGTTCTTGCGTAATTCCAAAATATTTTAGGAAAACTGTTGTAAAAAAACGATTGGCTGGAATACGTTGAATTGGATCGCCTTCATTAATTATTATATCTTTATAAAATATATCTGGTATTGGTGGTGGTAGTACTAATCTTTTCTCTCTGTTAACAAAAACATTATTCATGAACTCCAGGTCAGAAGCAACTTGATTCAGATGTTGTATAGATTCAATTATTTGAAATTTTAAATCATCATTTTAAGAAATATTAATATTTAAAAGTAAATTTTGTTGATTTTTTAAATACACGTTCATGTTTAGATTTAATCGTATTACCATAAGAATTTATTAGATCAAAATCTAGTGCTTTTATTGTTGCAGCTCTCTCCTTGTCATCAATATATTTTATAAAATATCCTGGTATTCGACATATATAACGCACAATTCTATCAGAGCCATAATACAATTTTCATGGATAAGCTTCTACTTTTCGAAGTTCTGGACGTTGTATAAATTTTTTAACATCTGTGACGAAGTCGGATCACTTTGGTTCTGTTGGTCCTTGATAAACCGGTACGACTTCAGGCCATCCTAACACTGATCTGATTGAACTCTGATAGATATCTACGAGGTAATCAGGGGAATTTATTTCAATTACCCCTGATAATGTTGGTTCGTAAACAGTGATAGCTATCTTTGATTTTTTTTCCGATTATAGATTTTATTCTGCGTTGGAATTCGTCATTGATCTCATCTATTTGATAACTACCCGTTGAAATTCCAACAACTTGCCAACCAGGTGTTCCATTCGGTTTATTCTTATTAGCAAATACCTGTGAATTATTTGCTGGTAATCCATCGAATGGTTTTGATCTGATATTTGGCCAGTTATTATAAACGCGCAGTTAAGCGAATGCAATTTCTTTTGCTAGAATTGCAGTTGGAAAGTTAACGCTAAATTCAGGACTGGTCCAACTTACTGATATCATAGTAGTTTTGATGGAGTTGTATTAGTGGCGATCTGTTGCAATAGTTCCCTTGACGATGTCAAAGACAGCCATTATTGTTATCTTTACTATTTAATTCTCATTCTTTCCACTATTGTCACAATGAATGCATTATTTTCTGTTACAAATGCTTCATCGAAGGTTTTCGTTATCGTAACGAACTCCTCATCAGATATTTTACCATCACTAAGGTACAAGGAAAGTTGCGAGCATAATTTAGTATACGCGTTTGTTGCTGTGTGTAATTTTATCATGTAATCACGTAATTTATCGCTCGTGCATATAGATATTTTCTTAGCAATAACACTGAGAATACCTGCACATGTTGTTGTAGAAACCACAATCGTTAAAACCGCAGGAGCAGTCATAGTTAACGTTGATAATATTAATCCGGTTCCAGCAACAACGGCAGAAACCGAGTAAACTACTACATCGATAACAACCATGCGTCTGCGATATTTTGTTTACTTTCAACGTGTATTTATCGATCATATTTTTAGTTCAGTCTGACACTTACACGCCTGATTATGTCTGTGATGTTGAACGTCAATGAGTGAATCTGTTATTAGATTCATTATACTTATTACGCTGTCATTTAATTAAGTAATTAAAATAGGAGCTTTAGTTACAAATTCCAGACACCACCAGTAATTAACGGAGGACAAACTTATATCCGACGTTTCCAACGTGAACGTTTCTTCAGAATCTTTATCCAACATTACAGATACGGTTCTAGACAATTTATTAGCTAATGAAGATGTGGTATGTTAAATTCTACAACACTAAACACAGACAACCTATATATACCAGCGACCTCCGCGGTGTGATTGATGGTTTTATTTCGTTGTGTCCATGTAGCTGCGCCTCATCCGACAACGTACACGATGTTAATGATCTGTTTGTGAGGAATTTTAATCAGGCTCGTCTTTTGAATAATATCCGGAATTCCACTAATAATATCGTTGAGTTTTGTGTTGATATCATTAAGTTTTATATCAACATTTGGTGGACTTCCAAAAGATTCGTTATTAGTTTTGTTTATATTTCTACGAAAATTTAGAAACATTTGTATGTGATTAGAAAAATCAGTTCTAAATGCAGCAACTCCATCATCGATTGTCGTTAACGAAGTTGTTATTGGAATTTCCTTATCGTTAACATATTTTTTGTAACAGCATCACTATCTGTAGTTGGATATCCAAGATCTGTAATTTTATTTTGTTCATAATAAAGTTTACACTGAGTTCACCGCCAGTCGTCTTAAGATAATCGTTAACTGACTTACCGGAATCCTGTCTTTTATCCTGATCACTAAATGTTACGATATTATCAGCAACTTCTGTAGGAATTCGTATAAGTACGTAGTTGTATATTGCTTGTGTTTAATCGTCCTTGTTTGTCTTGAAAAACAACCACATCATTTTGATCCACACTTGTAATATTTAATAAACCATCAATCTGATTTCTGAGTAGATCGAGGGTTGCATATTTAGATAAATCACCTTGCTGTTGAGTTTTACCACGAGCAGATCTTCCATAAATATCTACCATTATATTTACTGATGTCTGTTCAAATGTGACAGTGTTCATGCACGACTTTATGAGGTGGCTTTCCTTGCGGTGCCATGGCTACAGCATCAAGCACAATAAGTACTTCACGACCACGTATTGGTGGATCAGTTAATGTTTGTGTTGGTAGCGTTGAATACCATATTGGAGCAGTATTATTACTGACATAATGAAGAAATTCTTTTGGTGGCGCTAATCCATATGAATCAAAATAGATAATTCCACGTGGATCAATTGCATACGCTACCCAATGCGTGCCAGGTCCAGAGTTTTTGTAGAGATTAATAATACCAGTTTCATTATTGATAGGTTGTTTTGATAATTGATCGCGCATGAAAACTCCTCTGAAATCTTTTATATTTAGTTTCTTAGCAGCATCAAGTAAATCAAAATTTTATAGTAGAACTATCATCGAACTGTTCCTAGTCTTAGACCTCTTCCGTATCATGATGGCGAGGTTCCTGGTAATCTGAGACCTTTTCATTTTTTTTATTCCACGTCTGGTTGCTTTTTTGATGCCATTCCAGCAGCGGATCCTACAGCGCCTAACGCAGCAACTTTTGCAACAGCAGGGGGGCAGGGGCTATTAATGCTGGTATAGCTGCGAGAAGGGGAAATATACCACCCGTTTTAAAAGTATCTTTTATGGCGCCAGCAGAAAGACTATCTTTGACGCCTTTATTTGACATTTTTGTTTCATTAAAGTTTTTGAATTGTCGATCGGTCAACGATAATTTATTTGAACCGCTCATTTGATCTTTTTTCAACGATATTGTTATTCCGCAGTTATTGTTTGATGCTGATTGCAGTCTTTTGATCTGACCAGGCGTCAGACTCACACTAACATGATGATATGACATTATTAATATTATGAGCGATCTAATTACATGTTCTCTACTGGCGCATCAATGACTCTCATTCGTCCACCAACACCTTCGAGTAACATTGATTTATCACTGCGTATTACAGCAATTGCTATGTAATTAGGAATTGCTCGAACATCTCTATTGACACGAGCTCGAAAATGTATATCTACAACAGATTGTCTGGGTAAATCTAAATGTTCCAGCGAAAAGTAATAAATCGGATACAGAGTTGTAAAATCTAGTTGTGATATTTGTAATCCAGTATCAACATTTTGATCACGGCCCATGAACGACATAAGATGTTGATACACACGTGCTACATGATTTTGATCGAAATTTAACAAAATATCCTCGGATGGTTCGTGATGTCCATTTATTCTTAATGAAGCCTCAGAAACAACGAGATTATCAAATATTATAATACTGTGTGTTTGCGACTTTACTCGTGTAGTATCTTGAAATGCAATAAATATGTGTCGCGGTGCAGAAACACCTTGCTGAAAAGCTATCTGCCATGTAAATAAACCGTTAATATTACTCTGGGTAGCATCTGTGGTCATTGTCAGCCATGATAACGCTAATTAACCACCTTTATCCATAAAAGAAAGTAACCGTTGTTCTTCAAATATCGAGGGGAATATTACAGACATCCACAGAGAAAGTTTGGTTAGTACTTCAATACCAAGATCACCAGCGGGTATCCATATTGCATCATCGTCTGTACCTTTTCGTACGAATACAACTGCATGTTTAGCTTCAAAAATAACCCTTCGTACATGTCTGCAGAATCCAAAGATATGTGACAGTGGAATTGCACATGAAAATGCTCTCTTATTTCCTTTTAACATCGCTTGACGTGATCTAAATCCTAAATTGAAATATGGATCTACATTAATAATCATACTTTGTACATCCGCATCGGCGTTTCTGGCAAAATTTCTTGGTCGTCCTATTTCATATTGTTGGTATTCTGGAGAATTATAGGTGTCTTTTACAAACATCATTGATGGACCAGCTGATCTTGAGTAATCGTCACTGTATCTTGCAAGACCAAGTACTGTTGTAACAACGTCAACGTCTTTTGAATATATTTAATATTTTTTTTCGTCAATCATGTATGTAGCACTATCAAACAACGCATTAATACCATTATCTACAAACCCAACACTAACATCGTCTGCATATGCTGCTGGTGCTGCAGGATTAGCGTTATTTAAAACTTCACCTTCAATCTCAATAAATGTTTCAGCGGGTAAGAAATTTCTACTTGTATATTGAAACTGTTCAATTTGTCCACGCTGATCTGGAATTCGTGCGTCATAAGAATAATACTGATAATCGCGCACAGACTCATCTTTGAGAACTGGTGCGTCCATGTCAAATGCAGGATCACTTATACGCTTGAACATCTTTTATTATTATCATCTTCGTCTAACACGAAGATCACTTCGAGAAGTGAGACCACTTCCTGCTATCAGACTAGCGGTTATATTTTTTTCTTTTTCCGACATTGGGACATCAACTAACTCCGCTAGTTTTTGATTAGCGGCTTGATTTATTATTTTACTTACACTTACGGGCATCACTTCAGTGCTGGACATTTTCACTGGTTGAGGTCGGACGGGTTGTGGTTTGCGTACTAATCGCGTTAGTCTATCTTTGATCACTGAGAATGCTGTGCTAGCAAGGTTACCAGCAGCGTCTATAACTTTTTCACGAACAACATCAATAGCTTTCATACCCAGCTGCTTTGCAATAGGTATTGCTTTTGGGGCTATTCTTCTAAATAGACCCTGAACAATATCACCTAGTCCATCTCCGTAGGTTGCTTTGTATACTGGTAATCGAGAGTTTATTACCCTAACCATGGTAGGTCCACGTTGAGCACCATGCACAATCATTTTATTATTAATTGACTTTATCACTAATTGTATCTAATCACTGTGACTTAGTCACTATAATAATCATCAGCAATTTCATGAATGAGAGACTGATACACATTAATATCCATAATACCGCCAATTAATAATCGTTTACAAATATCTGCTGCTTCATTAAAAATTTCGGATAAATTATTACCAGCTCGTTTTCCTCCAATAAGGATTTCTAGTCGTTCAACATCAGCGAGAACATTAATAAGACGAGTAATAAGACCACTACCTAGACCACTTCCAGTTGCACCAGGAGAGTCTTGAAATTCTTCTTCTGCTGTTCTAACTGGTTGTCGCGGTGATTGCAATCATTTCATTGTTTCTTGTCGTTTGTTTCTCGTTGTAGTAGCTTTTGTTGTAGTCGTTGTGATCGTTGTTGTGATGGTGGTTTAGATTGTTGTGGTAGAACTTGTGGTGATCGTTGTGGTTGTGATGATGATCGCTTACCTTCTTCAACCCCTTCTATATATTTATTTACAATCTCATCAAATCTGTTTAAACCTCTAATTTCTTCATTAGATCTGATTTCTGGAATACCAGTAGAGATGCGATATACATTCTTGATCCAATTGGCAGAGCTTAGAGATTTAACATGTTCTGGTTTTACATATTTTTGTCTTTCATAATATCCAAACCCGGCAATATCAAATAATTGTTTTCGGTCCCCGATAGCAGCAATACCTTCAGGCGTAAATTTATCTATTATCTTAGTTCTGGTTCTTGGTGGTCGAGGAGGTTGGACGGGTGGTGGCAGTGGTGATGGTTGAGCTTCTTGTGCACGAGCAATATCGGCAGGTAATTTTGCAAGAGCTTGTTGTGTTGCTTCGGTTGCTGTAACAATTTTATTTTGTTGGTTCTACAATCGGTTTAAATGTTTTGTTTCCTCCTCAAACTCAGTTAAATCCCTTTGACGCGATTGTAATTGTTCCCTAACAGAATCACGAACAGGTAGATATTTTTAATTGCCTCTAATCGCCCTCGAGCTAATTTAGCTGACTGTGCTTCTCCAATACTCATTATTGATAATATTTATAATGGCTGTTTAATTCATCGCAGCAGAGAGGGTGAAGGACAACAATTGAGTCGCTTTACTCGTAAACAAATTCGCCTGAAACAAATCATAAAAATGTGTCAACAAAAATAAGCTAACCAAAGAATTTATTATACGATTAAATACATAATCGAGTGGAAAGATACTTTGATTTATCGTTGTGGACTTTTTATTTTCTCAGCCTCTGCAGGAACCTTTATTTTTTAAAAAAAAAAACGTCTCAGGCAAAGTTGTCTGTTCACCCTCTCTGCTGCTCATCGCTCTTGCATCCTCTTGATTATAAGGGTGTTCTCTTGGCAACGGATTATTGTTTTCATCTACTTGTTGATCTAGGGGATTATAATGTCCAGTATATCGATGACCTGGCAATTTCCAACCACCTTTTGGTTTTGGTAATTTACCAATAATTTTGTGTATATCTATACTTGTACCTATTATTTCTCTGTTGTTACAACGTTGTCAGTATGCGACAATTTTATGTTGCTCAAGACACAAATCTGTCAGAATCACAGTTGCATATCATTCTATATTTCTAGTCGTCTACTAAAATAACCTCCCTGACGACATCAGCACAACCAGCTCCCCGTGACTTTTTCTTTAAAAACATATTTTTTTTCTTTTTCCGCAGATTGCACAAATACTTTTTAACATCGTCCTTTTTGTTTTTTCTGTTGTTTCATTAATATTTTCTGTTTTAGTTCTACACTTGAGACAATATGTTGACATTATTATATTTGTAAGTTTAGATAAAATTAATTGCAATCCCATCATTAGCGTGAGAAAGTAGCTTGTCAACCTGTAAAATAAACTATAAAAAATTAAGATTTTTTCCGATACATCTGTCGTATAAACATTATACAATAATATCGGCAAGCAGACGTTCCAAAAGGTTGGAGTTGATTTGATGAATAACATACTTTTTATATTTTTTGTTTATATATTTTTTGTTACATCACTTGGAGGAAGTCCAAGCGAGTCATTAAAATCATGAACCTACAGCTGACAGCGTTTCTATTGCTGCGAGTTCATGTTTAGAATAAACTCCGTGAAATCCAGGAACTGCTTTTTCCTTATCAATTATATCATAATTACTTAGCGGGGTGGTCGTGTTCCCGGTAATGTTAGCCCACATCCGATTCCTAGAAGATTTGGCAGCAGACTTCCCGCTAGTCCCGCCAAAAGTGGAACGAACGGAATAATTCCTCCTTGTTTTGTTTGATTGCATTTTGGTGTTTTCTTCTTTTTTTGGCGATTTTGTTGTTTATTTTTTCTGGCGATTTTTTTTCCGTTGTGGCATTATAATATATCAATTACATAAAATTTATGCTATTGACTTCATAATTTTTGTATTCAACTTCCGCAAATGATACCATTAACCTCAACTGCTTTTTCGTTGCGCCACATACTGCTCCCGTCGCTGCTGCTAGTCCTAATGTGCCTAAGATCTGCAAAATTTTTGCAGCTAATACTGATAATGCCGGACCAAGAAAACCACCTTCTTTTGCCAGCGCTGTTATTTGTGCAGAACTTAAATTTAAAACAAAATTTTTTTTACGATTATACTTGATTTTTTGCCAGCATTAATTTTGTTAAAACACCATCAAAAATATTAGGGTTGATTTTTAATGATACCTCTTCTCGCTTTGACCATTAGTCAAATATACTTCTTTTACAATATATTTTGTCATTCTATATAACAAATGCAGATTATATTTGAACTTTCATTTTACCGCCAACAGAATCTATCGTAATAAATCTATCACTGATGACTAATGCGTATACGTATAACGGCGCTACTGGAACCGCTCCTAGTATCCAAGTAATTTCAATATCAGCTGTGCTGTCCACAGCTCGCTCGCTCGCTATGTTTACTAACATCAAAATGAAATATAGGATAAGTGTACGAAATTCCTCTGCTGATATCTGAGATACATCTTCAACATCTTGATATTTTGCATTGCGTCAAGCAGGTACATGTACAGCCGAGTAATATTTTTATTAGCGTCATCAGCAAAATTGCATTATATACCTCGTTCTGGATATTGCTTCGAATTTAGTCTAGCGTATATTCATCTGACATCAGCGTGGTCAAATATTGCATTATTTTGTTACTGGTCACCTCGTCGGGCTTGTTGTTGAAATACGACAAAAAATTGTCTCGGCAGTTGTTCACTTGATGTTGTTGTGACCCGCCACGTGTAGTCGGTAGTATTTGGAACCGCTGTTTGATATATTTAATGCTGCTTAAAATATATTCTGTTTGTATGCTTCTCAAGTGTGCTATTTAGTTCTGACATTTTAGTGATCGACGGTGTTATACGTGGCATCCACAGAGCAAGTTTGTTTATGATAAACTGCACATCAACCCCTCCAGATCTAAACAAGCAATCGTTTTGTTCTTCTCGATCTAAAATAAAAGTATGTTTTACTCCGCGAAATACTTTATCATGATCGCGACAAAAGCTGAAAATCATACTTAGTGGAAGCCTCGTTGTAATTTGACGTGATCCTGCTGCGAGTGTTCTTCGCTTAGCATAACCTTTATTGTAACGTCTATTGCTTGCGCTAATTGCCCCGTTAACTATAGCTAGCATGACAGTACCGTTTACAGCACCAGCTGGTGGTGTTATACCAAGATCATTACAAGCAGCAGTAAGTGAAACTCTTGTAGCGTCTGCATCAGCTCCTACTTCTGGTGCGGCTATACCAAAATTGGCAGCATTAGCAATAAGAAAATTTCTCACATTTGCAGCACTTCCAGCTGCATCAGCTCCAGCTGCAACTGCTGTTCTTAAAATAAATTCAGTTTTCACATGAATTATTTCTCCAGTGCCAGTATCGTTAAACAACATCATGTTCGTTGCAGTTGATCTCGAGTAATTATCGGAAAACGAAATATTTTAAATTGTACTTGTAACTTGTAGATTACCTGAAATATCTTCTATAGTTTGATTGGCCAGTTGATATCTAGCACTTTTGAATAAACACCAGCCGTTATTTATAAGAGCTACTTCTGCTCCAATTGCAATTTCAGCAGGTGGATTGACTACTATCATAATCTGACCGCGAACTTCTAACATAGACTTTTGTGGCAGTAGAAATACGTCTTCGTATCTGATATTAAATGTTCTGATACCAGCTTTATTTGGTTCGTTAGAATTCTCATCGAGATACTCAACATACTCAAATTCTGTCACATCGTTGTCAATGTCATGAGTTTCTATTAAATCAAGATAATTTTTAACCGACACTTTTTATTTATTAGATTATATAAAATTTTATTGCGGCACTGTTACTTTAAATATTAATTTTTGTATGATCTGCTCGCCTTTTGGTGATAATAGTTTTTTTTGTTATTGTTATCATAGCTCATTGAGTTTCTTTTGTTGGAGCGATTTCTGAGATAGCTTATTATATTTCAGATGCAGTCGGTGGATCTCCTTTTATTTTATCAGATATAATTTGTCCCACCGCAGTCCCAGCGGCAGATGCAGCCCCACTTGCAAAAGCTTTACTTGCGTCAAGAGCAATTGGTGCAACTTTACGCGCTATAACCGGACCATTTTCAATAACTTTAGTGAATATATTTCCAAACAATCCTCCTACTATTTTTCTTCGATAACTTTTTTCTTTGTTTCATTATATCTGATGTTGTATATAATTTTTATTATTTGCTATTGTTCGCGTAGTATGAAATTAAAAATAATAAATTACAACTTCATTATTTAAATGCAACTGTTTTCCAGATTGATCTGTCAACTGCATTATTATACTTGATATTTGATTTTCAATATTTAAAGGATAATAGATAATATGTCGTCAAGTTATTTGCATGAGAGAACCTGGCGGAACTTCTGGTGAGAAACTGTAATTCATCTGACCTTTCCTACCTTTTGATGTGTAAGTGCCAGAATCAATAGAGCAATTTACCAATATTGTATTTACTTTTGTTATATTTACTGGCAGTTCAATGTCATACGTAATAGCCTGATCAAGAGCACTGTAACTTTTTTCAGTAAATCCTAACAGTTGTGCAATACTTCTTTCTCTTGGTTCAAGACCGATTAATATATTTTTCAAAGTTATCCTAGCTCGCAATGTTTTACAAATCGCTGCCAACTCAAAATTATCAGCTACACCACCAACTTTTGTTATGAGCTCTTTGATTGTTCTGTTAGATCAGTAATATTATATGCTCCTTGTGGATTTTGTTGTTTTTTTGTAGATATTGAAGACGTAATCATAGTAAACCAAATTTAATCATTAACATCAGTTTTTACGTTAGGCATAGCATTTCAGCAAGTACAAGAAATTAATCCAATCTCATTGTTTTGGAGGATCTAGTTGTATAGGAGGAATATAATTTACTGAAAAATGTGCGCTATCTTTCGCAGACTAACTAGAGTCTAGCAATAGTGTTGTTGACATTTTTTATATTAGATCCTTTTACAAAATAAAGTCGCGGTGTAAAGTTTCATATTCGTCAGATGTTAATAATCCGCTCGATCTTAGATGATCAAGTATGTCAATGATTTCGTTATCAATTTCAACACTAGCATTCCCAACTTCTTTAGATGATATTAATAACATTAATCTACCTATCATTTCAATAGTTGATGTAAATATTTTTACATCAGTTCCTGTTTTTTCTTCTCTATTGTTTCCTACACAAGTTTTATCGAATGTAGTAAATTTCGTTTTAAAACTCCACCTCTACCAACAGGTTTTGCTGTATTTTCTGCTGTTCTATCAAACATAAAAGCAATGACACCATATCTCATTCTACCATAAAGTGGATGCATATTCTTAATTTTTGTAACCGTGTTTAATTCATCTTTAGCAGCAACTCCGTCTCTTATTATTTCATGTAATCTACTAATTAATGCTTGATATTCTGCATCAGTCCACTTATTTATATTATCAATATATTTTATATTTTCTTTCTTAAAAAAATCATTATACTCATTATCTTTTATCTCATCATTTGTCCTTTTTATTTAAAAAAAGTCTTTGCTCTCCAACCTCTGTATACTTTACAGTAAGATCACCAACTCCTTTTTGCTCCTCTTTGATATCTTTTATTTCTCCTGATAAATTTGTCATAATATTGTTCATTCCTTGCGTTGTTAAATCTGCCAATCTTCGCTCAAGTTCCAGTGGATTTTTTATCAACCGATCTGTTTCAGCTTGTCCTGCAGCAGGATCAGCTATAGTTGCTGTAAGTGCCTCAGTTAGTTTTCTTTCTTCTTCATCAGATCTAGGAACAATTTTTGCAGCAGCTGCTTCTTGTTGTTCTTTAACAATCTGTTATGTTTATGCTTCATCATTCTCTCTGTATCAAAGTTTAATATTGTTGACTTTGCCATTGTTGTTATAATTTTATACAATATTAAACTAATGTTGATAATTTTATGTACGACAGTAAATAATGAATTACTATACAAAATTTGGAACATTAGCAGAAGATTTATTAACAAAAGGCTATCAAGGTGACTTATCTAAGAATGCAACTCTTAATCAGCTCAAAAATGAAATCAATAATTTACTAAATGTTGCAAGTGTAGATCCAAATGAAGTCGTCGTTTTCCAGGACAAAGGACGATTAAAGTCGAGTAATGTGCAACTGTCAGATGTACTTGTACGAAATCCTATTGCGGTTGCTAATAATATCGTTACTTTTAACAATCGAGGTAAGATACAAGATTCTGGTAGGTCAGTTAATGATTATGTTAAAACAGCTGGTGATGTATTTACTGGAAATATTGCTATGAACCAGAACAAGATTACATATGTTGGAAACCCAACCGAAGATAGAGACGCTGCGACAAAAAAAAAATATGTTGATGATCAGGAAGCAAAGTATGTGTCAGTGCATGCATTTCTCAGCATGAACAATAATGGCATTACTGACCTCAGAACAACAGTCTGATTTTGATGCTGCAACAAAGAAATATATTGATGATAAGGAATCAATAATGAAATAACTGCGCTCAAAAATGAATTTCTTGGTCACGTGAACACGTTTTTAAGTTTTCACAGAAACATAAACACACTTAAAAATGAATTTTTTGGAAATCCATCAAATGTTGACATTACATTCGCTAATATTAACACAAAACTCAATGATATTATCAGTGGAATTCCTAGTATTGTTGAAAAAACGAGTATGATTAAAATTCCTCACAAACGAATTAAAAATATTGTGTATACTGTTGATGCTGGAACAGGTACATGGACACAGCAAACTAATTTTATCAAACACACTTCAGAAGTTACCGGTGTGTATAGCTTGTCAGTGTTTGGCAATGTAAAATTTAGAATATTTTCCAAATATTCATGGCGTCATACTACTGATGTTTTCTCTGGAACTGTATCAGTGATATTAAACATAGATGAATAAGAAACGTTTGTACTTGTTACAGATGATACAAATTTAAAAAATATTTTTTATTATTGGTGTTTGGAATTTATAGTTGAACAACCGAGTCTTATTTATTATTTTTAATTAACCAAAACTGAGATTATGTAAATAAAATATTGTAATGAAAAAAGTGTAGATGATTTCAATCATATTACAAAAGATATTCCAAGACAAGATGTGGACGCACTAATACAATACTACAAATATTAGCACAAAAATCTTTGGTGTGTAAAAAAATGTTACAAATACTATAACAAAATACTTCGAGTAATATCATATCTACCGTTGTTAATGATCAACTCTGGTGTAATTTCAAGTGGGGCATCATTAAACCAATTTTTGCTAATCATATCTGGTGTAGGTGTTTCTCTTACAACAATGTGTAAAAACATTGAACCTCGACTTTTAATCAAACGAAATGCTTGCAAAACAGCTAATTTAACATACATATAATTACTTGATCAGATACGGCCTTATTTACGAGGTGTAAAATATGATGTGGATGATTTGAAGCGTGAGTTTCGTATTATTGGCAGTATGTTAACGAATATTCTACCAATGAGGATCAGCAAGTATGAAAAAGATTTTTAAAACAAGTATGAAACATTATTTAAACTTAAAGAATAATATACTTACCTGATCTAGCCCAGTGAAAGTGCAGCACGTGATTGAGTTTAACATATCTCCGCATGACAAAGGCAGTTGCCTAAAGTTATAAAATTATATTTACGCTAGGATCTGCCTTTCAATTTTATGTAATTTATTTAGGGTAGGATTTGAGGGGGGTTATTTGTATTTGTTAGGAGGGTAGAAAAGGGGTCTTGCGCTAGAACCCTCATTTCAATTTTGTGTAAACTGTTTGAGGTGGGAGTTTTAGGACAGAGAGAGGGGGTAATTTGTATTTGTTCGGAGGGCAGAAAAGGGGTCTTGCGCCAAAATCGGCCTTTTACTCTACTACTGAGATAACTATTTGACACATATTAAAAAAGTTTTCGAATTGGCAAAATCATTCAACTTTAGCAACTAAGTTATTTTTTCCCCTTAAAGCATGAATGCTATTCGTTTGTAAATCGATTGTTCTAATTCAGTCATACAGTTTGTTACACGTGATTTTAAAAACGGTTTTGCGAAATTGAGAAGTAGCTATCTGGAAATAATTGTATTATTGATTGTGCCATTAATACCATGAATGTTAATGACTACAAATTTTACATATTTTACTTATGATCATTTTGCGGGATATTTCATCCATTAGAAAAATCATAAAATGTATAGAGGAGTAATTATTTGGTATAAATTTGGTACATACCAGTGTTAAAATTGTACGCTAACATTTCGATACTATTTTATGGGTAAAGCTTGGTAAGCAATTTTTTTTAAATGTGGAAAAACATTACTCTGGAGTTTATATCTCGTTGGAAAATTAAACAGCCTATAATATAGCAAATGATTATCTTACCCAGTTTTACAAACTGGCTTAACATCTTTGAAACTGAAGGGAGAATAATTTTGTATCGCCATTGGAGTGCACGTATTGGTAACGGTTCTAGGTGTATTTACATTGTATGTAACAATGGTGTGGATAGGATTGAGGATGAAGACTGTTGTCCTGATTTGCCCATTTTACGTAATTCAATGCAAATAGATTGCAATTCATACGGCATACAGTTCATTCTTTTGTAAAATTTCAAAATTTAACCCGCTTAGGTAACAGTAGGATGTGTAGTGATCATTTGCTAGTAAAATGGGTTCATTTCGTATTGATTATTGTTTCTTAACGAATGCGATTTTGTGTGTGTGTGTGTGTGTGTGTGTGTGTGTGTGTGTGTGTGTGTGAGAGAGAGAGAGCAGTATCGTGCCCTGTTGTAAGCCTATGAAAACCTTCCTCGTGATAATTATGATATATATATATATATATATATATATATATATATATATATATATATATATATATATATATATATATATATATATATATATATATATATATTGTTTGAAGAACTGTTGTCATATTGATGCTAATAAAGTAATAAGTATAGAGACATAAAGTTAGTTGGGTTTTTTTCCTTCAAAACCATGCACATGTATTCTAAAGAGATGACCCGTCAAGTCATGGTTCCAAAAAATTTCTCTCAACAATAGGTCATATATTTTTTATTTATATTGTGCAAATAAGTGTATGTAACAATTAATATTTCTATTGTGCATTCATCGATTTTAAAAAAGACGGCTTTTGAAAGTGTATGACATATATTGCATGAACTTGTTATTAATATATAAGAACGTACAATGTGTGTATACAGATGTTATTAATACTTAGGATCGTACGATGTGTGTACAGATATTACTCATACCTAGGATAGTACTTGTGTTACTATAGCGAATCGCGACAGTGGGAATTAGCATAACATGACCCTATGGGTAACTATAGCGGCAAGACAAAAGGTTGTTGCAAGGTGCTGACCTCAATCGATCCAAACAGCAAACAGTCACAGCAGAGGAGAAAAGCAGGTAGCAGGCAAGTTCAGCTAGTTCATAAACTATACCAATAATAACGCTGGACATATAACTAAATAAATAAATAAATAAATAATATAACGCTGGGCTGGACATATAACTAAATAAAACGCTTTGGGGTACATATCAATGGATAGATATTATTGCATCATACATATATAGATTTATGAACATAAATCTATCACATAGAATAAAAAAATCGAATAAAAAAAAAACAGTTTAGGCAAGAAAGAATAGATATCGTTTCGAGGCAATGGAGCGGCCCTAAATTTTATCGCATATAAAATATAAAATCGATCAAAACCGTTTTCTGAGCAAGAGAGTGTAAATCTTTTCGAAGTAATGGAGTGGCCCTGAAATCGCCTTTAGATTCGTCTTCAATTTTCTCCACTTCTTCAACCATCTACTCACTTTTTGTAGTATTCCTTTCTTCTTTTCATTATCTGGCATTCATTCAGTATGTGACATGGATTTACTTTACCTGCATCTTTATCCAATTTTGATTCAGTCTGTCAATATGCTCTTTCTTCTTTCTGTTTTCTTTTTCCTTTTACTCCTTAGCCCAGGTATCTTTTATCTTTTTCACCTCACCTCCAGCATATTTGTAATCATTTCGTCTGCTTTCTTTAATTGGTTTTATTTCCACTTCACAAAAATTCACCCAGTGAAATTCACCATTTCGTGCAACAAACAAAACAAACAACAGAAAATTACCTCACTTTGATCACACCATGAAGAGCCTGTTTCAATGCTCCCACTCTAACATACTTAGGCTTAATAAAGCCTCTTAACTTCTCCACTTCCTCCTCTAACATGTCTTTGACCAGATCTCTAGCTACTTTCAGACTGTTCATTTTTCTTGTCACAAAGTCTAGACTACAAATTATTTCGGGGGGGGGGAGGAATTTGTGCCTCATCTCCCAGGCATTACATATACAGACTGATGCTAATCAAGTCCTCAGGTACTGAGTCAACTAACTGAAAACGCCTGCTGGTGAATTGAATTGAATACTGAAGGGTAAAGTGGTTGACTTTTAACATCGACAGTACACTCCTCAGTAAAAGAGGAGACTCGTTAGCATGCAGTAACTACCGGACCTGTTCTCTTCATCCCGTAGGTCTCCAATCCATCCATGCAGCAGCACCAGCTAGCGATCTGGGACTATCTTGAATGGGAATAGACCCAACACGCACCCAAGAAAATTTAGCATGCATTCCAACCTACAGCATTACCAGGTGTCAACCGTATCAGTATGAGACATCAGTCGCGAATCGTCGGCGACTATGACGGCTTATTGGGGCACATTGTGTTTATACGGGTGGAAATCGTTCTACCTCTCCATACATGTACAAGCATCCGAGTGAGGAAAAGGAGGAAAAGTGTCTAGGCAGATGGTACTATGAGAAGTCGTGGATGTCGTGTACGCTCCAAAACGCCCGTCCGTACTTATTTAAAATTCAGTCCAGTTATACTAATTGACATATAAAATAATTTAATAATGTGCAAGCCACCTGTGCAATTCATCAAATTAAACAGATAAAAAAAATTTATTATGATTTCATTCAAAGTTGGTATATTTGGTATACAAAGTGCACATATTATTTTTGAAATATGCAAATCAGCAAAGTCAAAATGATTCGTGTTTTTTTTATCAAGCATATTAAAAACAAAGTGTACATTTTAATGGTGGTAACAAAAGGATCAAATTTGTGTTACAACGTAGAGATATAATAAAAACAGTATGACTCATTCAAACAAATGAATTTTCAATTTCTAGTTCATTTCAAAAGGTTTCTAGAGTGTGGGCATTTACTGTCCTGCTTTTAAATAGATCTCTTGTTAAAACATAACTCGCCTTTCTATCCACCACTAAAATTTCCATTTCTTTGTTCTCAATTCCACTAACACATTTTATCGCCATTTTTCATTAAACGACCCATACTAGTTTATACATGTACTGAGCTCTTGCTGATTAACAAGCTCTAGTGAACTACAAGAGCCTCAGTTATAGGAAAAGAAATACGATAATTATCTACATTTTCTAGTACTAAAACAACTCATTCAAATAAGTACTCGGAATCATACTAGTAAATACCTGTTCGTAATCCTAGCAAGTTCTCAAGATTTTGAAAACCTCTTCATAGACTTTCAGATATAGGAGATTTTTCCACTAAACTAATAACTAACTATTTAACACCATTTACTCAACCTCCATATTAATCAAAACAATCAAATCTAAATTATAACATTAGAAACCTTTTTAGAAAATATTAGAGTATCTAAAATTGCTTAGGAAAATCTCAGCTTACGAAAACACAACAATCATATAAAACAAATCAATCAAAAGATAACAATGCAGCAGAAGATAACACGGAACAAAAAAAAATTACTGACCACTTAAATCAGACAAAAGTAAATAATGTAGGGAACACAAACAAACCAGATGTCAACTAAATAAACTAACCCAAATATCAGTCTCGAGAGCACACAATTGACATAAGCAGCTCCAACAGCCAGCCATTCCATCTGACATCTAACAGCATAACAGGTGTCCTACTAAAAACTCATCAATGACAATTTAGGATGATTCAACCTCAAACCAATTACTTGATCGTACAATGCTGTATGCTAAGCACGGTCGAAAAATTTCTACAGATGGAGTATATTGGTAACATTAAAAGCAAAATAAAAAAATCAAAATAATAAAAAAAAAACAAATACCTCAATTACCACAGCAAAACCCATTTAAAGATTCAATTAAAAATAGCAAAAATGAAACCAACAAAGATCACAAAAGAACACTGCCAGTAAAATACTTTAAAGCGATTTTAACAATAAAAGGCAAAACTAAAGATATTAGTGACAATTGAACTGTATGGGTGTAAGTAACAACCTGCCAGAAGTAATAATTAAAATCAATAATACAGCACAGAAACCAGATATAATCTGATTCCAGGTAACACACATATCGGAAAAAGCAAATTATTCACCTAACTCTCACGTTGCTTACAAGGTATCATTAAAAACAGATCCAATAGGAGAAAGAGATGAGGATTAGCCACTTTCATTTTGGACACCATAACATAAACAGAAATGCTAGCAATTCTAATTACAAAAGACTCCGCCAAAAAATTAGAAATTCAAAATAAACTAGTAAACAGTGGATCACCAAACATACAAATAATTAACATCTATTATCAAGGAAGCAATAATATAATCCAGTCAGCATCAACACATACCGTCAAACCTCATAAAATCAAACGGATAACTTGATAATCTGTTGAAATTTCAGTGCCCATAATGAACTGGTGGTGGGGTGAGAAACAGGATTGATAATAGAGACAGTTTTGTAGAAGCATGGACTGTTGAAGCCAACCTAGTCATTCTCAATGATTGATAAAAAGCTAGACTAGTTCCTGAGGATCGCAACCTCTCCGCAATAGACTTATCTATAAACACGCGCAAAATAGCACACATAACTAACTGGTGGATGGATAAAAAAAGCACGTTAGGTAGTGATCATTTCCCCATTGACATCTCCTTACAATTAACAGTCCAACATAATCGCATTGAAATGTTGTCTAGATGGAGATATGACACAGTTGACTAGCATACATTTAGAAACATCATAACTGTAATATATCAACGAATTAGAGAACATAAAATTAAACACCTTCAATTATATCATCATTAATCCTATTCAAGAAATAGCCAAAAAAACCATTCAAAAACCAGGAAAATCCCAAACCAAACAAACAGTTCCTTGGTGAAATGACCAATGTAACCTCGCACCCAAGGCCATGATCACTGCGCCTAACAAAAACCTAGGAACTCTGAAGATTTTATGCAGTATAAAGAAAAGGAAAATGATCCAAACCAAACAATAAAACAATCAAAAGAACAATCCTGGCAACAATTCTGTTATAAATCAAACATAAAGTCAAACTCTAAATAAGTTTGGGATAAATTTAAATCAATCCGGGGTAAAAACAGTAAATCTAACCCCTAAACTAAGAGGTGCAAACAACAACCAAGACAAAGTTAATATGTTTGCCAGTCATTTCCCATACATGAGCAGTAATCTAAATCGCACAAAAAAACCCGGAACACCAAAAATGTGGAAACCTCCCATAAACACCTCTTTAAATACCTAGGATCCAAAGAGTCAAATTTAAACAGTGAAATTACCATCTACGAAAAGGAAATAGCTATAGGGTCCAAAAAAGAAACATCTCCTGGTTCTCCGGGTAAAATCAAGCTGGTTACATCATGTATAAAACCTCTCTGCTAATTTTACTAATATTATTATAAAACTACTTAACTAAATATGGATCGTGATAAACTACCAGATAGGTGGAAACATGCTATTATAGCACCGATCCCTAATCCGGGTAAAGACCCAAACAGTTGACGCCCATACCGACGCATCTCCCTCTTCAATATCATCTTTAAGCTCATGGAAACAATATTAGCCAATACAATAAAACACCACCTCGAAAGTAACAACCTACTTTCGGAAAATCAACGTGGCTTTAGAAACAAGTGATCCACAACTGATCAGCTGTTAAGACTAGAAGCGGATATAAAACTAGCCTTCAATGCCAAAAGGAAATTACATGGAAACCTAATAGCTGTTTTTCTTGACATACAAAATACATTTGACCTTGTCTGGACTAAAGGATTGATTACAAAACTAAACCACTTCGCAATTACTGTACGCAAGTTCAGTCTGATTTAAAACTTCCTCACAGGTCGGAAAAATTACAGCTAACGTATGTAACACCTATTATGAAGAGTATCCCTTAGAAAATTGCACCTCAAAAAAAAGCATACTCAGTCCTAATCTTTTAAATACTATGATCAAAAACCTGGATAAAAACCTCACCTTATAAAGACAAACATCTCGCAATATGTTGACGATCGCGATATTTGGAGATAAGGAAACCCGCTAGCAACAAAGTCATCTCAGAAACCCAGCAAAGTTTAGACAATAAAGGGAGATAAGCGGATAAATGTCGGTTCAAAATATCTAACAAAAAAAACCAGTAGCAAATATTTTTATCCCCAAACGTAACAAGTTAAGATACCCTAAACTATACATTTAAAATCACATCATTAATTATGTTAAGGTGGTAAAATTCCTAGTCATGGTTTATGATAGCAAATTTGATTGGAAACTTCACAATGAACACCATACAAAAAATTGCAATAAAGATCTAATTTTCTTAGGAATAATTAAAGGAACAACATGGTGATCCAATCAAGAAAAAATGCCAACTATCTATTGAGAGCTTATAAGATCGAAACTGGACTATGGTTGTCAAGTATACAGCTCAGATAAGCAGCCATACCTGACAAAACTCGATGATATTCAAAGAAAAGCACTGTCTGTCTGCACTGGCATGCCATTCTCAACCTCACTTGACAAACTCCAAGAAATACCACTGAAGAGATACCACTAAGGCTGGGAAGACAAGAAATGCTACTCAGATAATCAATCCGGCTCACATCTTATCCAAATAGGCATTCCACAAAAAAATTTGCTATTAGCAAGTGTAACAAAACGTTTAGTTGAAACGTAGTACTAAACTTACCAAGTGGAAAACAGGTCCTAGAATTGAGAAAAATTTGCCAATTTTGGAACAAAATGAGGGATATACTGTTTTTTACAATGTCCCCCAAATTTGATGGTGGATTGTAGTGAATTGAAGTGGATTTTGGTTTTCGTTATGTAAAGGTAGATCAACGATTACCACGAATGAGTAAATATCAATATAGTGTGTGAAGCTTATAGGCAGAATAGATAGAAGTCTGAGCAGATATATAAAACAGAAAGACACGAACCCCAGCACATGTAAAGACAATAAATTTTATAAAACTTCATAAACAATTGTGGTAATACATTACATTTGGAAGATATATTTCTTTTTTAAACAACGATACGCCAGGAGAGGGATCCATACCTTTAAAAAAAAAAGTTGTTGTGCCAATAGCTAAGTGAGCAGAAGTGATTGGCTGACACATGAGGGTCTACTTGGAAGACAGATGGGCGTGGCGAAAACCATGGCAATGATTAGTGAGGTATTTCTAATGTCCAGGTGTGTACATGTAAAGACAATAACTTTTATAAAACTTCATAAACAATTGTGGTAATACATTACATTTGGAAGATATATTTCTTTTTTAAACAACGATACGCCAGGAGAGGGATCCATACCTTTAAAAAAAAAAGTTGTTGTGCCAATAGCTAAGTGAGCAGAAGTGATTGGCTGACACAAGAGGGTCTACTTGGAAGACAGATGGGCGTGGCGAAAACCATGGCAATGATTAGTGAGGTATTTCTAATGTCCAGGTGTGTATAGGGCTGTTCAAAGGTTCTGTTTGTCGTGTGACAAATGTCCGCTAAAAGCACCTAAGACCTCTCGTCGCTCGGTACCACTAGGAACCACACCAATGATTGACGGACCTTTCTCGAGGGCGGAGATGGACTTAGTAGGTCGGACTAATCCGGCGGCAGAAAATAGAAGGACGAAGGAACGTCAGTTCCAGGTGATTGACAAGGTGTTGTTGTTGTAGTTGCTGCTGCTGTCAGACCACAACAAATTTCAAGTCTCATGGAGCGGACCATTCTTGATAATGGAGAAAACGGGTGGGCAGAACTATCCTATCCGCGTAGGAGATATGGAGAAGCTGTACCACGTAAATCTCCTGAAACCTTACTGTGAAACAGAGAAACCCACATAATTCGTGGTTGCTACAGTTGTAACTGAAGCACCCGAAAACAACGGAGGAGAGGTGGAAGTACTCCCTAAATGTCCTCTGACGACGTAAGAACCCTAGGTCGAGATGCCCATGTAAGTAAGGCATTAAATTTTACATACATATTTACCTACAACAATCGAGCTTATATTGTAACAGTCACAGTTTTACAGTCTTTACAGTAATTGACGAACCTTCGTGAAACGTTACAATCAATGACATATAAGACTACCTGAATTACTCATGACAACTACTGATTTTCGGGGTTATTCAACGAGTGTTTTTTTATATACAGAAAGAAAAATAATTACCAATAAACATATAATGGTTGCTGAAACTCAGCTGATTACGGTACAGTGTGTACATTCACGCCTGACCTACTGACGGTTACATAGGATGCATTTGCTAATTTGTCTTGATAAGGAGAAGTTTTATAGATTTGGGGTGTTTGAGGAGATTATATTCGATTGCCAGAAATGATATTCAATAGATGTCATCGATCCTTATATAAAATACTGGTCTTCATTTGATCCATCACATATACCATTCGTAGGTCGCAGCCATTTCTATCTATATCTTAACGAGCATGCGCAAGATAGATCTAGTATAGTAAAACAGTACGGAGAACGATACCAGTTACCAAATCGTAGTTCGGCTACAGAGGCGTAGCTAGGCTGAGGCAGGGGGGGAGTACATATGTCCCCGGGCGCCAAGGTACAGGGTGCCAAAATGAGCCATACAACTTTACATTATAATAAGTAAAATAGAAAAATGTGATTAAACGGGGAGGGGGCTGGGGCGCCAATTTTATAGTTCGTTCCCGGGCGCAAAATATCATAGCTACGCCTCTGTTCAGCTATATATTTTGAATAAAGTTTCAATAAAGTATTCTTTTGTTATGATGATTTCAACAAATATATCTTTTTGTCTGGAAATAATCCTTATTTTGCTATAGGTCAATAGTCTCAAGACTAGTTGGGAGTTTCCAACAATATTCCAATTTCTCCAACGTTCAACACTTTTCCAGCAGTATTCCAACTTTCAACGGTTTTCCAACAAATTTCCAATTATACGGTATTTAAATTTTGAATCAAGAGCCAGAACGCCAGAACGCCGGTGTGCAAGCAAGGAGACAAGAGACCATTCAAGGTCTAAATTCGCTGGTTATGTACAGCAGTATGTAACAGCTATAGGCAATATAGCAAGACATGGGTGTCTACTTTAATTTATTTTAGTTATTTATATTATTTATTTAGTATTTATTCTGCAATTACTTTAATGCATTAACAATTTCGTTAGTCAGGGAATTTTAAGATAGGCATAGTTAATGATGTAATTTCAGTATATAACGTAGAACTTAAATTTCTCTTATTTCTCTAAAATAGCAATTTTTCACTTCTGATATTTCATCTGAGATTTATTTTCATGAGTTGGAGATATTTGTCTTGTGACAGCTAGTTCCGGTTCTTTGAGAAGATTTGTATGCATCTCCCAGTGATAAAAAAGTAAAGAGTTTGACTTAACGTCAGGTTCCATTGCAGTTAGAAAACTTCGTTTGGGTGGTCATTGGTGACGTTTTCTCACCACATATCGCCCCGTTCTAATCAATCGTGTTTGGTCATTGAATGAGTCTAAATTTCTCTTCACATATCACACTTTTGCTAATAGTATTTGTGCGTGGTCATTGAATGAGTTTACCTTCTCTTCACATCCCACGCTTTTACAAGTATATATTGTGTGATTATTGGATGAAAGAAATTATCTCCTCATATCACACCTATTCAACTCTTTAAATGTATGTGTGATCATTGAATGTATATATTTATCTTCAAATATCACACTTTCCTAGACTTAAACTCTCGATCTGATGAACTTATATGCGTTTGTCGGGCAAACACCTCCCTCCATCCAACTTCAAGTAGTCGTCAGTGCGAATGCCGCCAGAAGGGAAACAACTCTTTCTGTCGAGACAGTGACAGGACAAGTTGTTTCCCTTGATCAACAGCAGTCCGGTTAATTCAAGTCGGCATTATCTAACAGAATCCTAAGAAATAAAAGTCGTTTTATGTCTAAGATTGTGTATTGCAAAAATAAAGACAATCTTCTTAATAGTACCCCCAGCTTTAAACAGCCAGTAAATAATAATATGCAGAGCAGGAGTCAAGTCATACAGATAGAGATACCTGAATGCCAGACCTGACGCCAGAGTTAGCATCTTCACCATTGTGATGAGTTTCTCTCTGAATCTAGGTGATAGCTGAATATTAAGTTTATTGCTGTGTAATGTATTTGATTAATCTTGAATCTTGAATAAATATGCTTAGTAAGCATATAAAAATCTGACTCTGTCATGCTTTTAATCAAGTTTTTTGCATAAGGTGTCTAGGGTTTGTATACTAAAAATAAGTGATAAAGAAATAAAGTACATAACGGCCAAAAATCCGTAGCGTTATATATGGTGTCAAAATATTCATCAACTTATATAAAGAATATCATTGTACGGATTCCTTTGGATGAACACACACAGTTATATTCCTATCAAGAAAATTTATCTACGAATCTAATTAAATAAATTCATGCAAATATAAGGAAATAAGTCAAACAAATCGTCATATTGATATCAATGATTACGTGAGACTGACGCAAAATGCCTTGTGTTTTCAAAATATTTCCGCCAGAATTGTGTCCATCTATTTTTCCAGGCATCCGAATACTTGTATGATTAATCACAAGAGAATTTCTTCTAAATTCGTCTCCTGGTTCTTCTACATTTATTTTCTTTTGCCGATAAAAGTGTCGAGTGACCAGGACCTTTGCAATGGCATATTAAAACTGAGTTTTTGTGAAGAAATCACGCCGCCTTAATCGTTTACTTAATGTGTTCTTCATAGATCTACATAAATTTGTACCATGACATACACGAAACCCCCCTGACCAAGCCCCTTGGGTAAACTTTAAACCAATAATTAACACTAAAGCCACCGAATATGGAAACAAATTGAAATAGGCGAATAAATTAAAAGCAAACATTACAATGGACATACTAGACACCTACTCTAGTTTCGTTAAAATGTACAATGAGGGATCTAAAACACGAGAGCCACTCGAGTAGTAGTAGCAGTGGTAATCCCATAATTCTACATATAAATGGGAACCAGATTACCAGATAACTGCTCTACATAGATAACTGAATTCTGGGCTATCAATGAATCATCAAACTTGGTCTTAGAAAACAAAATCCCAAAAGCAGTAATCATTAGGTACCCCATTAGTGTATTACGATCAGTCGGACAAAGTAGCTAAAAGTAAACTAGGTGACCCCAACGCAACCCCACAAAAATATATCATCACAGAAGCCCAAAGTCTAATTAAAACTTACATTAATAATATGTGGCAGGAATACTGGAATGTTACCCATAACGGCAGAAAGTTATACTCCACCCAAAAGAAATTAAATAGTTGCATCAAACCACGCAAGGTTAACAGTCCGGACCAATAATTTATAAAAATGGAATTATGACGGGCAAAACAAAACTAGCTTGCAGCTTTGGTAAATATTTAGGACCAAAACCCACTTACATCAATTGCAACCACTGCCACACCGTAGAAGACCTCCATCATGTTTTCAATAACTGCTCTAAATATCAGTTAGCTATAAATAAATTTCAAAGAGCACAAAAGGAAATTGGATTCCCAGCAACATAACCAGAGTTGATAAAAATATACCAATTTAAAACAACCTATAAATTAACTACCTAAATGAAACCAGGCTTGACGAAAAAATCTAATGCTGCATTAACATACCCTGTCAGGCAAACAACATTAAAAACCGCTATGCCAAATAATCGCACCCAGAGCCAACTTTATAATCCAAAATGGTATAACCACTGTATATGTGTCTTTCATGTGTCTACAGGGACCTGATTAGGCAGCAAATATGCATATCCTCCCCCAAATCAATTCCATACGCCTAAATAAGTCAATAAAATTGTTCAAATCATGGGATGCCGGCTCTTGACAAGATTATTCAGCAAGGCGTCTATCTGTCCCTTCCAAAACAAAATAGCCGTAAGCTAAACAAAACAACCACCTAAATAAAACTCTCAAAACATTCTTATACCTCTTTCCCACCCACCCCTTTCTTCCTTCGCCTCTTAGTTTTTACCAAAAAATCAGACTCTCTACTCTCTGCCAAAAGTTGACATTCATCCCAACGGAATTAGGGAGACGAAACACCAAGATCATTAGGGCCTGCCACACAAGGCGACTACGTAATCAGGTTAGAGAAGTACAGTAGGACCCCGAATGGACAATATAAGGTGGTCCAAATGTCCTATTACCATCAGGCCTGGCTACACAAGGCAGCCAAAATCTAATATACGCAAAGTGATCGGTCCCAAATAATCACAGGTCAACACCTCATGACCGATTAGTTTTTCCAAAATAAAGCACAGCCAATAAGACTCCAAAATCAATATATCATATAAGGTGGTCTAAGCCCAGGACCATCAGGGCCAGTCAGCAAGGTGACACAAATTATCGGTATCAAACTAGCTGCCACACGATGTTTCTACTTAACATGTAATCCCTCATTATTCATTATAACCTTAAAATAAAACACCTGCACAAAAATTCTAATTAAAGTTTCTTAGTCCTCGCCAGAAGACCAACTTTAGACCAATACCCTGGAAAAAATGGACACTATCCTGCGTATTGGCATCTACATTCCTGGTCTATGTCACACTTTTCCTCGACCGGACACCAATAAACGTTCAATGCACGCACCAATACCAACCTCGCTATCAATCAAAAAAGAGAGTGAGGCTCACCGTATGCTAGAACTGGACTCTAAAGCATGAGTGTGTGCTGGGACTATCCCAATCATTTAAGCCTAATATTCAGGTAGCCTGGAACTTATTATTCTGCTGCCTCACGGCTAAATTAATAGCACTCCTGAATTGCATAAACACCCGAGTAATGTAGCACTAATTATATTCCTCAAGGAATAATTAACATCCTGCAGTGCAGGAATCAACCAGTGGCACATGTACTTAATGTACGAAAGCCACTATAATGCAAACTTAATAATAATAACAATCGCACGGCTATGTGTACTACTGAGTCGTTCTACCCTACATTTAGCTAGCTGCTGAGACGAAGAAAAAATATGCTGGCTGTACTGCCGAAATGATGAAGCAGGGAATTATATTTAGAGTTTGTAGGAAGGCTAACCACTAGGCCGTCTTTGTAAAATAATGTGATGCACAAGACCGGTGGAGGAGCCACTAGAAACATATATGGAATATATGCCATCATGCCGTCAATATACCGGAGCAACCTGCACTTGATGAAGCCTGGACACGAATGTAGCAGGCGGAGAAGAGCAGAAGAAAGAAAAAAATAACGACTGCCATTATTGCCTGTACGTATGAGGTTTTCCTATAGACTTTATCGAAAACCTTTTTTGATAATTTCTATATCATTAAACAAGTTTGATCGTTTGTCTACCACCGTCATAATTTACTCTTGTTTAAAATTCTGCATGAAACCATATTGTTTTAGTCATTTTGACTTAGCTGATTGGTATATTTTAATGAGATTTATATACACTATGTTCACACAATTCCAACTCTAAATTAAATTATAAGGAAATTTTGCAACTTTTGCAACTTTGGCTGATTGCACATATGGCTTACACGCTATTGGTATTGCTTATTTGCATTAGCAAGCTGGACTGAATTTGAAAATAAATCCGGACTGGCGTTTAGTAAATTGTTTCGCTTTGCACCGGCTTCGTATGCCCGTTCCTCCTTTTCCACACTCCGATATCGTACCAAGACGGAGATGTGGGACTATTCCTACCCATCCCAAATTCAGGTGTCCATTTGTGACGTCATAGTTGCCGACCAATTGCGACTGGCGTCACAAACTGATTCGTTAGACAGCTGAGAGCGCTGACTAAAAATTTCTTGAGAGTGGTAGCTTGATTCCCACTTAAAATAGCCTGAGAGATTTTGCTTGTGCTGTGGCGGAGTGGCATATGGGTGCATGGTATAACATGCTGCAAGTGCGGACTGGATACCCATACGTCGAAGAAGAAAGTTAGTCCGGTAATACCTGCATGCCAACGAGTCTCCTCTTTTTATTGAGAAGTGTGCTGCTGTGGGTAAACGTTATGCACTTTATCCTTCAGCATTCAAGTCAATTTACCAGCTAGTGTACTCATTTATGTCGTTTGGGGCTTGACCCACGACTTATGGCTTAATTTAACAGTTCTGTGTCAGCATGCAGCAGCTGACTGAAAATTTGCTTGATTGTGTGTTGGGTCCACTCCCACTCAAAATGACCTAAGATTGGATTACCATTCTACATTCAACTTGAGTGTGGCGTGTAAGGTCTAATCCCACTCATGAAAGCCTTCCATTCAGGTAGCTTGGAACCTCTGGTTCTGCTACCTGAGGCTAAATTACCAGCTCTCTTTGAGAGCATTAACGCACGGGGTTGATGATCGAATTCCTTACCCCATGAATAATTAGCAGCCTGCAGTGCATGTAGTAACAAGTGCCACATGCCTAATTGGAGCGAACGCCACTATAATCCAAATATCTCTCAATCGCGCTGCTCATTCATTTCATTCGTGCCATGGAGATGGGTAGAGCGCCCCACCCAGCTATTAGAGACAGAACCAAATTAACCACAGCTGCCCGGAATCGGTAATCAAAACTCTAATTAGAATTCCACCTGCTAACAACAGCAAATACTATCAACAGGCCAGCGATAAAAAAAATAATTTACTACAGCATCGAAGAGCAAAGAAGGTCAGTTGCAGTAACAGCAGGAAGCCTAGCCGCAGCATCGCGACTGGTCTTAATTAACCACCACTCCGCCCTACACACTTAATATGTTATAAGGTAAGGAGTATATATACTTTGACTATTTTCAAGTTTAATCCTACAGGAAATTTACATTGTGACCCTTCTTCTTTAACTTTTATTAATTTTGAAATGTTTGTTCATATAATAACTAACCCACGCTAATGATAACTACAACAAAATATTCTACAATATTTTAATAACATGAACATCAGTATTATAAATTCAATACTATCGGTGATGTACAAATTGTACAATTACAAACTCAACTTTTATATCACAGAATATAATTCTTAGACTAAATTCACTCCAAATATTTAACTACCAATCAGAATTATTTTTTGTAACTGAATCCACCACACAAGAAAACTAACCGAACAATTCAACTCCCAATCAATTTTGACCTTATATATTCAAAACGAATCAGCTAGAAACTAAGACAGCAAACTGAAGAATTCAACTCCCAATCAGATTTGACGTTCCATATAAATTAGGAACAAGATAGAAACTTTAACATACCAAGACCTACTGGACCAGTTACAACGTTACTGACTCGAATGAACCCAAAACAAAATAGCAAATACCTGGGTGAAATCCTTGAATAAAAGGAAAGATTTTTCACCAAAGGCAGTTTACAACATTTAACATATTATTTATACTGACAAATCAACCAACTTAACATAATTAGATCCATACATTAATACATAGAATTACAATTAATATCATATCTACATAAATAATATCTATTAAACACAAATACACACGCGCACACACACACACACACATATATATATATATATATATATATATATATATATATATATATATATATATATATATATATATATATATATATATATATAACAACATCAATCAAGTTTTGATTTTATAATATTTTCAAGCATCAATTAATAATCACATTTATCCAAAAATATAAATTACCAAATATTAAGAATACAAATCAGGCCAGTTCAAGTATAGAATCAAACCAGGCCAGTCAAAATTAAAAAAAAAAAAAACAAGTCACAGGGCACCGATATATAATTGTCCTCCTCGCCAAGTCAAGGATGGAAACCACTAAGCATAAAAAGCAAGATGCTAGCCAAAAAGTCAATACATGAGGATGGTAGTACAAAAGAGGAACATATCGGGTATAGATGCCACAGTCAAAAGATACCAGGTAGCATATAAAACGCCTACAAAGGACATGTCAACGATCACTAACCAAAACGCAACAACTGCCACTACTAAAATAACAACGGTCAATCGCGATGGAAAAGAGAAGGAAACTCCAATCTGTGGATTCCAAGCCGTATTAAAACTAACGGGCACTCATATATGGAAAACGACATCAGATATAGCGTATGACCTAATATACCACAACGTACAACACAGATGAAAAACAAAACTAAGAAAAATCGTTGAAAAGAAACTTCTACGGTACTGTTAGGGTTTTGCTAAACCACCACCAAAGATTATCAAGCTTGGAATACATGGTAAAATAATCAAGCTGAAAAAATATATCAACAAACCCCGCTTTTGCAACAATTGCCAACGGTGGGGTCACTTCACCTCACGCTGCCAATATCATACACGATGCTACAAATGCGGGGTAAACAAAGGAAAATAAACTGCGAAAACGAATAATTTTGCCAACTTCAGAGACAATCACATGCCATGCTCTTCAGAATACCTCTATACTATAGCGGAAAGAAAACCTATTGAAATCATGGAAGATAAACAAATCACACACAGCCAAGCAACATAAAAGCTTACACTCAACACAAACAGTGACTTTACCAAAACTTGCAAACTCAACACGATCAGTCACAACTACTCCGCAAAAAAAAAAAACAGGACAACAACTACACGACCTCAAACACCGCCATCTAAAAGAACTGATAAACAATACCCGAAAACCTTATCCAAACACACCAAGCAGCAACCAGAACTCAACCAACGCATAACCAGGGAAAATAACACCCATAGCGTGGGAAAAGAGAATAAACAAATACCAGATACTTATCTCGACCCTCCCCTCAAAAACTCAATATTTAAAGAAACTAAGAGAGGAAATACCACAAAACACTCACAATAATCAAATCAAAAAGCAAAATTTCTTTCTATTGCTTTTCAGACTACTAGAAATTATTTTTCCAAGGATAATTAAGGATAATTATTCTCACTACAACTTTTGTTAATTACATAAACAACATACTTTAACTATGGATACCAATAACGATACAAATTTTACAACAAAATTCATTATATGCCAATGGAACTGTAGAAATCATCTTGAACTGATATCAGCAATTAACATTTCCACCAACAAACCTAACATCCTTTGCCTGATAGAGACGCTCCTAACTGAAACAAGTGAGACAATACCCAAAATAAAAGGCTACGATATAAAGGTTTATAAACACAGAATCAACGGGGAAAAAGGAGGAGGACTGGCCATTTATATACATAATACAATTACAGACGTAGCAGAAATAGATATGTCGACTTTCACGTCAGTCTGATAGAATACCAAACAATCAACGTCAATGTAGGAAAAAAATAAACATTTATAGCATATATGATCCAGGAAGGAATAATGAAAACCCCACCCAAAGCCACATTGATTTGTTTAAAATAGGAGTATAAACATTATCATTTGTGGAGACTTTAAAGCACACAACAAAGAATGATATGGTGACCATATAGATACAAGAGGTAAAAGCATCGAAAAATACGCCAGGGAGAACCAACGAATCATACTAAACACAGTTACACCCACCAGAATAGACCCCACCACTGGAAAATTTACACCAATAGATTTGACACCATCAACATCAGACTTTGCACTAATTGCGAACTGAAAAGTGCTGCAGCAAAGCACATTAGACAGTAACCACTTCCCGATATATATTACAATATACTTACAACGTCCAAAAGAGCAACGAAGGAACATACAAAGATGGAAAAGGGAGAAAACTGATTGGGACCTGTTCCATCAAATTCTAAGCAAGACACAACTAGAAGATTTACATATTACCAATACCAAGTAATACTACAATACAACCCAGATAATAAATGGATCAGCACAAAACAGTACACCCCAAACAAGCGGGAAAACTGACAACATAGCATACCATGGTGGACTGACAACTGTCAAATTGCCATCAAGAACAAAAAGAAAGACGTTAACCGATTTAAACACACAAAACTAGCTTAGGGCTTCATTATCTACAATGAAAAGGAAGCCAGCACATGAAAAGTAATAAATGAAGCAAAAACTAATTAATGGCGCGCATACTGCTCCATACTCAACCATTGTACCAACTCCAAAGACGTTTAGGCAATAGTCAAAGCCATGAAAGACTCCAGCAGCAACACTATAAATATCAGAAGCCAACACTAACCTAGATAAAGCAGAACAATTAGCAAAACATTTTGCTAATTCAGGCGGCAAGAAGCAATCACTCCCACAAATTTATGACACAAAGACAAGAACTGGAAAAGGAATTTCCTTACCTATTCACAGACCAAACAGACTAACCCAACAATGACTCACCACTAAACGACAGCTTCAGCATTGACGAATAGAGAGAAGTATTTATTAACAGAAATCCACATTACAGGGGAAGACAACCTAGGCTGATATTCATAAACATCTTCATATAAATATCCAAATAATTATACTTGACATGATAATATGGAAAACTGGAAACATGCCCACTCTGTGGAAACAAGCAATAGTCATAGCCATACCCAAACCAGAGAAAAATCAAACAAAGCTAACATCATACCAACCCATCTATTTGACTAATACCATCTAAAAAGTCATGGAGACAATGATAAAAAACTGACTAAAAACACCACTTCGGAAAAAAAACCCAAAGACATCTAGTCTCTAAACACCAAAGTGGATTTAGAAACAAACGTTTCACCATTGACCAACTAATTACAATGGAAGTCAGCATCAAACTCGCCTTCAGCACCAAAAGGAAAAGAGATAGACAATAATTGCAATATTTATAAACCTCGAAAAATCATTTTATATGGTCTGGATCAAAAACCTATTCTCGAAATTTAACCAATATGGCATAACAGGGCGCATGCCCCAATGGATTTCAATCTTCATAACGGGGTGACAAATCAAAACTAGAGTAGGTGACGCACTATTTGAGACATTACACACTGGACAACGAAACTACACAGGGAAGCGTGATAAGTCTCACACTTTTCAATATCATGGTCAACACCTAGGTAACCATATTAACAACACAATTTATCTATTTTCAATTTGCAGACGACCGCGAAATTTGGAAAGCAGGCGACCCCAACAACCAAAACAACATCGATAAACTACAACGAAGCCTAGACGCTATCGGCAAATGTGCAGATAACTGGACATTTAAAATATATGAAGTTACAAAACCGTGGTAATGCTTTTTTCCCCCAACGAATAAAAGACTTACCATATATTCCAAAATTATACCTACAGGACGCACCAATCGAATTGGTAAAAGAAAAATTACTTAGCAATGCTATTGAATGAGACCCTCAAATGGAAGCCACACATAACAACTCTAAACCAAAAATGTCAAGAAGACCTCAACCTCCTAAAAAGTATTAAGGGGACAACATGGGGAATGGACCAACAAACAATGTCCCTGTTCATCAAATCATTAGTCATGGCTAAAATCGACTACGGGATCAAAACCGGTAAAACTTAACTAAGAAATAGCTTTGGAAAATATCTCAGCAAAGAACCAAATCAAACAATAAACTGGACTCACTGCCCTGTACCAGAAACACTGGAACACATTTTCAACAGCTGTCCCAAAAAACACAATCATCAAAATAACTCCCAAGACTACCAAAACTCTTGAGGGATTAAAGCAGCAGAATAAGACTGCTTGCCAAATGGCAAGTCCATAATGAACACCTATCTCACACGACTAAATAAAAATAAAACTTTACACTTAATCAAACCAAAAACACCAAATACTAAGTACAATTAAGAATAATAGCAACATAACCACAATTTACAAACATGGCAGGGAACCTAAACATGAAATAAAAGAAGAGGGGAAAGGGTATTATTTTTATCATCCCTCTCTTTTCGTCTCATTGTATATTAATAACACAGTACTAAAAACAGGTCTGAGTAAAATAAACATCATATATAGCACTACAACTGACCTTAAAAAAGTGCATATAAGGTGGCTCATTAAGCCATCAGGCCCGGTTGCACAAGACGACAAAGAATGGTAATAGATAAAACAAACAACTTTTTTTAGCTCCCCAGCCACCCTAAGGTGACCAAAGTCATCAGCCCGCACCCCACACCACACACCCCCCCCCCGCACAAGACGAAAATAAATAGACAGCACATGATGTGTTCCTAAATTATCAACACACAGCATGTGATTCTACCATTGTCTCTCAGAATAATTACTTTAAAAATACATAAATACAACAAAGGATAACAATGTAATGTTAAAACCTACAATGAAATTTGCAAACATCATGGCCCACAGCAATGGAAGTCAAGTCCAAAGCAAAATAACTAACTCCAACACAAAGCTCCAACAGAATGAAGACTCATCAATAGAAGATCAACATGAGAAAGAGAGAAAAAGGAAGAAGAAAAGACATCGACTTTCAATTGCCTAGTTGTACGAGGATCTTCCTTTGGCTATCGAAGTCCTCTTTTGATAACATTTCTATCCCCACAACTCTAACCCAATCCTTTGAACATCACCATCAAAATTAAAGACTTAAAATAAACGAGGCATGACTTAAACATGCATATGGTGCCTGTCATCAGGCTGATTGGTACTATTTTAAAAAATAAAAGTATATGTACACAAATTTCCAACATTTGCTAAAAGTAGTAATGAAATTATGCAACAAAATGAATTAAAACAATTACACGAGTGGTTTACACACTGTTGAAATAGGATTTGTCCACTAGTATAACTGGACTGGCTTTGATCATACGAGTTCTGCCATTTTCGGGCGTACTTCTCTGCGGTGATGTTTTGCGCATCCCTCGGGTCCTATTCCTCCTTTCTTCGCACAGGCATGCCAAGAAATGCGACAATCTCATATAAAAGTAGGACTGTGGTGGCACCGTTCCCACAGTCCCTACCAATTGAAAATCCTGGCCATCAGGACTTAACTGGTCACGAAAGCACCGTATGCATAGGAACCCTAAATTCTTTTCATTTATTCAATCGCGCTGTTAAATACTGAATAAACGAATATGGTCAGCAATATTGCAGACACAATGAGGAAGTTGCAACAGGTAGTAGATGAACTGGGGATGATAGAGGAACTGCTGGTGAAAAAGGAGTATGTGTGTTATTGTCCCCATAGAGTGAGGATATAACTTCATAACTTGAAGAAGGCAAACGACAGACTGAGAGGAAAAAGAAGAAAAGGAGGATCATGAGGAGAAAAAAGAAATGAGAAAATGGAATGCTAAGGTGTTACAAGAGGAATAGAATGAAAAGAGAATAAAGATGATATATGGAAGAAGAAGAAGAAGAAGAAGAAGAAGAAGAAGAAGAAGAAGAAGAAGAAGAAGAAGAAGAAGAAGAAGAAGAAGAAGAAGAAGAAGAAGAAGAAGAAGAAGAAGAATGTAGTGGAAAATATAAGATGTTGGTGGAGGAGAATAAGATAGGAGACAAAATAGAAAAAAGTTAAAAGACCTTTATATTGCATCGAAAAGAAATCTATTCTCTCTTACCTTAACAATTTTTAGTCGATTTTTGTGATAGATTGATGTTCATAAATCTATATTTGTATGATATGTCTGTGTCTCCATCTACGCCTCTATTTGTCCCATAATTAGTGCGTATTGATGTCAGCCCCTTCCCACTCTGTTCCGCCCGACTGAGGTCAGCCACTTTCAACAGTGTTGTCAATGTCCATTAATGTGAGATCAATTCCCATTGTCCCTACTAACGTAGCTTTAACAATTTTTTCAGTTATATAGCTACGATATCTGCAGCGTGACAGTTTATTATGATGTCTAGCACTGGAGCATCATGCCGCAGAACATATGGCATGATATCCCACCCAGACACATTATCCTGACACCAGGCTGACAAGTCCTAACACTAAACTCTTAATGCTGACGGCCACGTGGGGCACCTTTCAGTAACATTTTTAAAAAGTAAAAAGTTTTGGTATGTCTATACCGGGGTTTGAACTCTCGACCTTCAGCATCTGAGGTGGACCCTCTAACCACTAGGTCAACGAAGCGATCAAATATATTTTAAGTGATTTCATTTGGGAAAGATTAGAAAGCTTTTCTGAAACAAAGTCCAAACGAAACAATGTGAAAACGAATTTGTAGTACAATATTCTTGTGTATGATTGATCGGTGTAATATAGCTTGGTCTTATTTCAGATGTGCAACTCTCAAACAACTGCTAGCTCCGCTTATGGACTTCAACGGTATAGGTGGCGCTCTACAGTTTCGTTTTTAGCATAGTGTTAAAATTTTAAAGAAAAAGAGTTTCCCCGGGTTTCCTCACTAGTTATACTGGTATTTTAAAGGAGACCTTGTATATCTTATGTATTGTTCAAAGAACCTTTAATTCCCTTTATTTTGATGTATGATTGATGGGTGTAATATGGGTTAAAGAGTGTACAGCTTGACCTTACTGCAGATGTGCATCTTTCAAAAATGTGCTAGCTCTACTTGCTCATTTTCACTTCTCGAACTTCAGAGGAAAATTGTAAAAAAAAAAAAAAAGAGCCGATAACTTTTTTTTACATTTTATGTATTTGGTAATTCAGTCATTGCACTTTTAGAAGCTGGTATTATCTAGTTTGGCAAAATTCATTTTCCATATTTTAATAGCTGCCAAGAATAGTGTACTTTAGACAAATTTTTGGTTGATTTTTGGAGCACAAGGGAGCAGTCATTTTAGTTTGCAGTGTCCTAAGCTCATTTTAAATTTCCAAAAGTACAATATCCAAAGAAATTTCATCCACATTACATGAAAGTAGTATATAGGTATGCCAACATTCTCTCCATTGTGCATGTTTAAAATGCAAACAACTTCACCTTACATACATCACTCTCTCAAAAGTACATAATAACTGGTGAGCGACACCATAGTGTCCACAAAAAAATAATAAACAAGCCAGGAGCCAAAATTATTTTTAAATAAACATTTTATATATTTGCCAATTCATTCAATGCACTTTTAGAAGCGGGTATTGTCTAATCTGGGAAATTTTATTTCCCTAGTTTAATAACTGATGAAGATATTGTACTTTAAATTCATACAGACTAATTTATTTTTAGCACAAGGGAGCAGTCAGTGTAGTTTGTGGGGTGATTATATTATGTACAATTTCAACAATTACAATATCAAAAGAAATTTTAGCCACAGAACATAACATAAAAGTAACATAGATATATACCAACTTTCTCTCCACTCTGCATGTTGTAAATGTAAACAGCTTCGCTTATCACCCACCACTCTGAGAGCTAATATTTTCAGAGCGCCCCTAGAAGAGGCAATAATTGTTTTAGACTGGTCCCCTATATCAACACTTTAAATATATAACATTAGATAATTGGGCAAGGAGTTACGTAGTGTTCGGAAACCAGGCTAGAGTTGTTTGCGTATTTATAACAAGCATTCAACCGACTAGGTTTAAAGTGACACTGACCTGCTATCATTATGAGAAGAAGATGGTAACCTGTTTTTCTTTTGTAAAATCTTTCAGTTCTGACTCTAAATAGAAAATATGAATTATATAAGACACATTTGGAATCGAAAGTAATGATACAAATGTATTTTAATAGGTACAGCACTTTGAAGGGTTTTAGAGTAAGTTTTTTTTTAGTGGTGTTGTGCACAAATGGAACGTGTTCGCGATTCGCATTTCGAATGTCGTTGATAATTAATGATTCGAATTTACTAAATTCAGACACAGTGTTTGTAATAAAACGTAGTATATTTACATACATATAGATCGTCATTTTATTTATTGGTTAAGTCTACAATTACCAACCCTATCTGTACTAGTCTAGTGTGCCCCCCCCCTCTTAAAATAAAGAAATTTAATACAGCCATCACGCATATCTCTAAAACAGGAAAGGCCAACGAAACCAGATTAACTAAAACAAGTTCTGTTTTGACTCGGATCCACTGCATAATCTATTCTGCTAATCGAGTTGTTTAATCCAGTATCCGCATTTTTTATATGGCAATCCTAGTTCTACAATGTGCGACAACTTGCTGTCTAAATAACAACGCTTTGTAGGGTGTTCACAGCTGAATTAAATGGGATCAAGATGAAATTTTTATGGCCATCTCACACTTATCAGCCCATATGGATATTTTTACTAGAAAATAGTCACATTGCTTTAGTCGTAATCGGAAGTTCATACTATCTGGTGAAATCCGATTTCCAGATCAAAAGTCAGTTATGCCCTAATCATTGATAAATATTTAGTGCTTTGTATACTGACAGTTATAAACATGTGGAAGTATTTGCAAAATATGTAACTGAATCCAAATGGCAGAAATTAGACCATGACCAGATCAAGAGAGAAAAAGTGACCACATGATCCACAGAAGAAAGTAAGTATCAGAAATGCTGGGCAAATGAATATGAATGGCTAACCCAGAAATTGCTACAATATGCACTCTCAAAATGAGTATAAAATGAATCGGAAATTTCTTGAAATTTACTTTCTATATGTTACATTTGTTTTCAAAATATTTTCATTGTTTTAGTTGATTTGGATGGAATGCATTTACACAGATACACTTTGTTCTAACTGCTATGAATTGATCAAATTTTAGATATGTTAAAAATATTTGATGTATAAGATTTGTAAATTTTATGCACAATTTACAGTTATCAGACATGTTCGTTATTTGCAGGCTGACTTTTTAAAAGAACTCCCTTCTTACAATGAAAACAACTTCACCAGATTCCATGCAGACTCTGGCCTAGGAAAAACAAATGTAAGTATTTGTGTTGACAGTATTAAAATAAAATGTTGATTGTAATTATACATGTTTTTCACCATGATAATATAAATCTTAATTTATCTTTGAATGAAATGTGCATAAATCTTAGAAGACATCTCCACATTGGCTCCCCTTGGAAATTAGAATATACTAGATATAAGGCAACATAAACTGATACAATTTCTCATAAACAAATGAGCTCATGTGATATTTCATATATCATTTTCCATTAGTAGTCAGGTTAGTATTATGACTTTATTCGATTTGGCAAGTCAATAACTTTACAACTTCTGTTGCAGATGAAGCGTCCAGCAGTGTATATCTCAACCAAGGACTATCCAGTACAGCAAGGTAAGTTTTTATTTCATGCTTGGGGATATACTATTGAGATCTTTTATTTTTTTAGGTAAGTTTTTTTTTGTTTTTAAATTATATATTTGCAGAAAATGTTATTTAGATTTGATTATGCTGTTTTAAATTAATGTCTTTTTACTTTTCTTTTTTTTCTTCAGTAATTACAACAGAAAAGACCAACATTTTGCTGCGATATTTACACCAGCAATGGGACAAGAAGGTATAGTTTGCTCTTTATAAAAATATGAGTCAGCTAAATGGAACCATTGGCCAATAGAGTTTCAAAATAACCCCTTAAAACTGACATTGACCACTGGTGTTTTTAATGACTCTGTTTATAGTAACATAATGATAATAAATTTACCCCAAAAATTGTGCCCCAAAAATGTATCACTCTTGTAACAACAGGATGTAGTATTCATTTCACAGAGTAAGAATGAAAATCAAAAATTTATCATTAAGAATGAAGAACTTAAATAATTTATCATTGACATGTTTCAGATAATCATATAAAAATAAATTTGTAACAGTTTTCACAAGTGTAAGAACAGCAAAGTTGTTACAGTGATTGGTGAACCCATACAGGTAGAATACCAACAAGACTTTACAAGTTGACATGTTCTCCAGCTATCTATTGTATTTAATCTTACATGGTAGTAGAAGTGGATGCACTACAGCTCTCTGATTTGTGAACAACTTCTTTAAATACATTACTGATAATAATACCTTAGGAGTACTACTGCTGCTTTGCAAATCCAGCCCACCCAGACTAAAACATTTTAGCCATCTGGCTGAGAGCTTGATAGAGCAATCTCTCCATTATACATAGATTGGTGCCAAGTTTTGTGAATACTTAAGTTATTACTTCCACTTGTGCTGAGTAGTAGGGCTGTCAAAAATCATGAAAAACCAACCGGGGTACCCTTTAGCATATGAATGACATGTACAACCGTAGACCAACTAATTGTTATCTCCATTTCTTTAATATTTTTTTATGGCGATAGAGGCTAATGTGTACTACTTGGTCTGATTCGTCCACATAGACGTAGCTGTGAATTGTCTGACCGCACGCTGTTAATTAATAAATTTTTTTAGAATGACCTTTGCACACAGATGGTAGGTATAATCCAACTTTTAATTATCACTGTGATCAGCCACGTTAAAAGCTTTAGAACACTCGCATTTTTTAAAGTATAAGTCCTTGTTAGAACAGACCACGTTTATTCATCTGCTTTTGACCACAGATTTGAATTACCCACGCATGCGTGCCCCAGTTATACCACATGACCACGCAGTCACATAAGTGTTATTTTGGAATTATAATTTTTAAAATAGTTATGGTAAAAACGTATCGAAAATATAAATATTGGTATAATTTTGATGGCTAACTTTTGAAATTCACAGATCTAGTCGACTAGAAAAACAACGAGCAAAGATTTGTTTGAGGCATTACGAAGATTTCAAAGTGGCTAGGTGATGAATGTTCATAATATAAATTGTGGGATTTCTTTGACATGTTTGTTCAGAAATCAAAGGTATCCATCTGGATTTCATTAAAAAGAGCACGCAATGTACCGATCATTTAGCACCCACATAAAAATAGTTATCGTCTACAAAGAGGTTTATTACCTGTAGAACAAATGTTTTAACCTTGGTATATAATGCCTCAGAGATAACGGTTTGTCCGGTTGCACAATGCCAATGAATTTTATTAATCCAATCAGACTGCCCTGACGTATTGTTTATTTATATTAAGCAGAGATCTGGTTTCCAATTATAGCCATAGCTGTCACACCAGTTTAAAGTGGTTGGCGAGTGTAGCGATTTTTTTTTTTAAACGGGTACCTGCGTTTATGTTTCAATACCCGGGTTTTTCTATACGGTCGGGTAACCGGGTACCCGATGACAGCCCTTCTGAGTAGCAGACTGTCTACAGAAAGAGAGGCATTGCAACCTACATACAAGTATTTTGGAACTTTGTGACTTTAAGGCAGGTTGGAGGAGTGTTCTCATTGAAGGGAAGTATACTCCATCCATAAATGTCCAAGGTTTGTTTCTTTTTTTTGGAGACACAAAGTTTCTGGCTTTTCAGTACAGTGTTCTCCTTTTTATATAGCCCCCTTCATCCCCAGCAGCCACCTCCTGTACATGGTGAGTTTTCTTAGCACCAAAAAGCTGGTGTACAGAAGTACCCCACATGTGCAGCCACCCATCTGTTGCAGCATGAGGCAACATTTTAGGTCAAAACTACCTAATTTACAATTACAAAGGTCAAATTTTCTCTATGTCCAACATCAATATTTAATACAGTAAGGTAAGTAATCAGATTATCTCTACTGATGTCAGGTTCTCTATACTGAAAAAAAGTGTTTGCTACAGTTCATTATAACATGTACCACTACAGTTAATATTGTATCATTTTAAATGCTGACACTTACAAAAAGTGGGCTCAACAATGTTGTTTTGGGCATCACATTACTGTTGACTTTTTTTGATGATCATTTCTGGACTTAATTGTCAAGATCATAACACTATCAACATACGCTAAATAGAGCTTTTGTTGAATTACACTGAAAGAGAAACTAAACCTTGCACAAAACTGGATGCCAGACAAGAGAGAAAATCATGTGATAATATGTATATCAATTTCTTTTTTCAAAAGGCATATCATTTACTCTACAGAAATATTTTCTCCTTGATTAAATTGCAGCACTGCAACATTGGAAAAAAATGACTCTAAACTTGAAGATGCTATTACATAAAAGAACATTTTTAGTTTGAAAATTTTTTTTATTAGATTCAGTGTCAACTGGAAGAGCTCCAGTTTTCTTGTTGACAAGGTTGATTTTGAAAAGACTAAAATAAAAAAAATCATAACAGATAAAGAGAATATTCTGCATTTATGTAGAAATAGAGTAAATGGAAAGAGAGTAATTCTAAATGCCAAACAATGATTGTATTAAGATTTAGCTATTTACCTTCTGCCGAGGCATATTTGTGATGTTAAATATAGTCTTGTAACCCCAAAGACACATACACAAGCTGCTAATAATACTCTCTGTCCCAGCTGGCTTGTACATGCATTTCTGTCCAAGGGTCGGAAAACCCCAGAGATGTATCTAAACAATTTGCATTATAGCTATGGATTTAATGAAATCACAAACATCCAGTCTTTTTAACAATAACAATAATAATAATTCTTACATGATGAAAGTGTTTTTGGAGTAGTTTTACAGCATATAAGTGGGAATTTCCTTTGAAAACTAGATCAGTTGCCAAAGTGAATCAAAAAGGCAACTTTCCTGTATTCTGATGTTGATTCTAATGAAAGTTTCAAAGGATTTGAAATTGTTGATATTGCAAATGACATTGCCATTATTGAGATGAATAATCAGACCTTAGTGTAAGTCCTGTTTTGACACCTTACATTTCAGATTTATCTGAATCTGAGGATGAAATGCTTAATGATCTTTTGGGTTGGAACATGTGGGACCCTTTCATGTGGATCACTTCACAGTATATTCATGGCCAACATTTAATTTACATGAAAATGCAAGGGAAATTTCTGGTTTTCCCCAAAGAAAAATTCCAGTTATGCAAAATAGTGGTAAGAAAAGTATATGTACTTGGTGGAAATGAGTGGCACAAAACTTTGGCAAGTGTTTAAAATATTTGTTTTCATTAAATTTCATGTGTATGTGTGATTTTTAACATAGCTTCACCAATTTTTGTCTTATTGCTACGATGTGTTCAATGTGGCAGTTTATAGTGATGTCCAGCCCTGGGGTATCATGCCACAGACATGGCATGATGTCCCACCCAGTCACATTATCCTGAATCCAAGCCAGCCAGTCCTAAAACTGACCTGATAATGCTGAGTGCCAAGCAAGGCAGCTGTTAGTACCATTTTTTTCAATAATGACTCAGCCAGGGATCAAACCAATGACATCCCACATCCAACATTCTACCACCAGGCCACCAAATCAGTCTATTAAATTACATAGTTTGCATGGGACAAGATATAGAAAATGTAGACATCATCTGCACTAACTCCAGAAGCTCTCACTCAGACAGCCACTATTGTCTGGGGCTCAGCCTACAAAAAGCAGCTAGAAGGCAGGCTGCTTATCAGGCTTAGTAGGCAGGGCAGTTACAAATACTTGCAGAAGGGTCAAAGGATGCTTTTAAATGGTCTTGCAGTGCTAACAATACCATTGACTTTTCATGCATAAGAATCAAGAACTCTTAATGTTTACTTATATATATATATATATATATATATATATATATATATATATATATATATATATATATATATATATATATATATATATATATATATATAGCCCCTCTTTGGAAAGGCCATCAATCTCATATGGATGCTTTCCCAGTTCACAAGGGTTACTCATACACTCAGTTCATAAAAGAGTATGCATGCTTCGCTACACCTATTTATATAGTCTCACACATGCCAAGCATTACTCTTTTGGCGTAATCATTACACTTTTTTTTCACTAAATTAAGCTTTACTTGTAAATGTATTAGAATTAGGCTTTTTCGGTATATCCCCCTCCCAAATAAATTATTAATTTTTTTATTTTTATTAACATACCACTAATTAACATATTCTAGAAAAGATAGCTTCTATGTAACAATGACATAAAAGTACACTTATCTTTTGACTAGTTGTGGCCTTCTCAAGTGTTTAGTTCTATTTATATCGGTTGCCCTATTTCTATAGGAATTGGCTGTAAAAGTCCTATTTATTCTAGTTGATGCATATGTTACAGTAAAAATGATTTCACAGATGGATTAGAAAAAAAATCGGAAAAAATGACTCCAGAGATGAATACAGTGCCATTCTCATGTAACTTCATGCAAATTGCAAACTGTGTGGAAAGGATTTTAATAGGATTGGTCATAGTGTAAAACAAAGATGCCTTGAATTAGCTTATTTTACTAACTCCAGTACTAAGGTAACTTATTTTCATTACAGCAGAACTAATTTGTGGAGACAAATTTTATAAATGCAGTGGTGTTATTTACCAAGCACTAATAGAACACTGGCTACAACTAGTGGTAGAATACAACTTTGGTCCTTTGTTTAAACATATGCTTTCTGATGACAAAATTGCAGAAAATATACAGGTGTTTTGTACATATTGGAATTGAATTTTATTATGTTACTGTTACATGTGGATTAGCTTTCTCTGCTCAGATTACTCCTTTTGTCCACTTGGATTATGATTTTTTCCTCCCCATGGGTTGGCATGTATGTTGTCTTCTCAATTTTGTATTACAGTAGACCATGGGCAAAACTAAGTATAAGCTTTTTATCCATTAGAAATATGGGACTGTTGATCACTCTACATGTGTAGCTTGCTGCAGTTGGCAATCTCTGAATGGGAGATATGCATATTATGGACAGAAAGTCAAGTGGCTATAGTGCTTGGGTTACTCAAGGGGAAGGTGCATAAGTATACCTTTTGGATTAAAGATATTAGTTTACATGCTGACTGACTTCTCCATGGTTATCACACTGGTATGGATCATCAATCACAAAGTGAAAAGCTATCATGGTAAGTGACAGCTGTGATTACTCCCTCACCATTACATCATGATTAACCCATCTTGGCAGAACCAGTAAGCTATATTATGCACCCAGTCTCCTTTATTACCTGTTGTTGAGATAGATCCAGATCAAAACAAACCACCATAATTATCCTCTCACTTCAGATGTATGTGGATCAAATAAGTGTACCATGAATTGGACAATATAGAGCCAATTATGATGGCTGTGTTCCACCATGATTGGTCTGTGCCACATGGCTCAGATTTCTGTGAATTAGTATCACAACTGATTGTCAGCATCTGGATGAACAATCTTTGTCCAGTTTTCCAAACCCACATAATACAGACACTCTCTTGGATCAGCCTAACCCATGTAGGGCCACAAGGCACTCACTGAAAATGATGACCAGCTTAATGTCTCAGTATTCAGGGGATGTTGCTTCACATAGTTTTCAAGCCTTTTCTACTCAAAGGTAGTGTTTAATTGGTGACCATTTTAAAGTTACCATATGACACCAACACATTTGATCATACAAGGTAAACCAAAGATGGCAGGCCTTTATTCCTTTATTGATTTCATTGGAGTAAGATTGAGAATAAACCAAGTTTACTAAGATATTATCTAAAACAGTGGTATGAACCAGTTTTGTGGATCATATATCTCCTAACTTTTCATATTAAAGAATATTAGCGTTTCGTCTTGCAAGATTTAATGGTGCTATTTTTTAAAAACTGAACACTGTCATATAACTTGGATTGCAACAGGTCAACACCACAGTCAAATCTTGATTAAGCTTGGCTACTCCACATCACAAGGCACTTTCACATCAGCCACAGCTCACTCAGTTCACCCAATGCCCAGCTTAATGCCCCAGTTCACAATAGATATGGAGTCAGTGTGTTCTCATGCCTTTTGTCACTCAAAGGGAACATTCATTCAGTGATCATATCTCCATCAAGATATTCTACCAGCATGGTTAGGTTAGCTGCTCCTTTAGAAATCTTCAACAGTTTAATTTCATTTTGAGCACTGCCATGTTCACCTAGACATGACAAAATATGCTCACAAGCACCATCATCTTTGTTCTGATAAGAGAAGATTCTGCCTCCAAGTGTCAATTGAAGAAGTCTTTTGCTTGCTACCACCAGAGTTTTGGTCTCCTCCTTCTCCAGTAACAGGTTGGTCTAAAGTTCCAGCATCTGTTGACATGCTAATCAACAAGGACCAACTGGCATTCAGCTGTTTTTAAGTGACTGACTTGGAGAGCATTACAGAAACATAAAAGCCCTGAGAATGGCAAAACCCTCATAGGTAAGCACCTCAGATGCCATCTAGCATGGTACAATTTGGACTGGTTTTGTAGAATACTTATCCTGTAACATGCTACAAATATAAGGAATTTGATAATGACCAGTTTCCATCACTATCTGTAATCAGAATTTGACAGCATGAATGAGATCAGCAAGAAATATGGGCAAGTTTATGCTGATCAAGATCCCATATGGTCCCAGAACAGTGCACTAATATGGCTGTCTTCCCATTGTGCCATAATGCATCTAGTTCACCCAGTTGAAGATCCATTACAAGTTAAAGGCTAGGGTTGTTGAGATTGTATGTGGATAAAAGTATAGAGAATAGAATGTTTCCACCCTAATTTCTCTCTATGCCATCTGATATAGATCACAAAATGGCCAATTCCAAATCCCATCTAGAGTTCAAATAAACCTGAGGGGACATCTTACAATGATATAGTTAGTGCCTTTGTGGTCGGTTCATATTATGGACCCAGGGCAGCTAGTAGCTGAAGTTCTTACAAATACCACCCCCTCACAGCCCAAGAGTCCTTCACTGTGTTTACTTGATGCATCAGTGGACATCGCTGTTCTAGGTCACCTATTTTTGGAGCCATTGAATCAAAGATACTGTTGGTTCATTGGTATCAATTACTTTGCTTCTTGGAAAAAACAATGCACAAGAGGCCCCATCTCACAGATGAGAAATCCTCATTTGCTGGTATCAACCTTTTATTTGCATCATGTATCATCTGAGGATTCCAATGGATAGCGGCTCTTTCAGGACTGACTGTTTCATATCAGTATGCATGGAAGGGCATTCAGCATTATGTGTGATATTAGTAAATTATTTTAGAAGAAAAGGAGGAAAGAAGTCCCTGGACCTTTGCATTCTGTGGGAATTTCTTCTAAGCTGGTCTTTCAAGACAAATCCATGGAGAAGTTTGTCATATTTCCAGGCCAACAATAGGTATTGTTTGATATTATCATGATAGAATTAATTAATGCAAAGGCATGGTCTTGTCATCCCTCAATCTTGACTCAATGTGGAATGCCAAGCTGCCAACCATTGTCTGAAGGCATGGGAAGCAAATGCTTTTTCCATTGATAAGAACAGTTTGGATGCATCTACCAAGACACCTATTTCTGAATGTGATCCAGAAAATAAGAGAATTGGAGTGTTGGTTCTACTCACGTGAGATAAATCATGGACCAAGAACATTATCAACATTGTAGCTGAAAACCACATGAAAAACATGTATTCCTCATCTGCTCAACCAATATCAATAGCAGACATTCAATCACAGTCCAGGGTTGTTGAACTGCACATGGACCATATTGAACAAACCATAATGAGTAAACAGTTCTGTCATCAAATGGTGGAGAAAATTGCACAAGCAAGTCAGGCCTCCACTTGAACTATCCAAGTGAAAAGGAGAATTTTTACACACCAAGCTGTTGATCATCAGCACCTCACTAGCTAACTTCCTAGATTGGCCTTTTGATGAGAAATAGTTTGAAACAGTCACAATAAAAGGATACTGTTACACTTTTCAACGTGTCAAGTCATAATGGAAGATAGAATGTTAAACATGACCTATTCCATCTGTTGTCATATTTCGAGCTCACATTTACAAGGGATTGCTTTGCACCCAGAGTTGATCTATAATAGTTGCTAACCTGTCTGAATAATATGCTGTTTGAACCACTTGAAAGAGCTTCTTACATTTGCCTGCTTCCTGCTCTCACTAGTGACGGAAAATTGATTTAACGAGATACATGCTTAATCAGTTGACAAATTATTTGCAGTTCCGACAGAATGAAACTGTATTACTCTTGACCAATCTTGCTTTCATTGCCAAGAACAGGCACAGATTCATGGGAAAGCATATTTTTTTAGTCAAATCCCAGTCTACTTCATCTCAATGTCTAATGGATCCAGTGTGAGTTTTTATGTGGCATTGAAAAATTATTGAGTCTGTGCATTGTGGGAAATACACCTCTTTTTATCACTCACATAGGGAAAGAATCAGCATTGACTCCCACAAGGCTTAACTCAACCTGCTAGTACCAATAGATATTGTTTCCCTTTTCCCATTTCCCTTTCCAGGGCATTCAAAAGGACGTGGCTTCATGACTTTATTGGATTTCCTTTTTGGAGCCTCTCCCCGACAGATGAATTATATCTTCTAGTCGGTTTATCAGAAGCTGTCTTGCATTCCTTATGGTGGTGCTCACCAGTTATTATATACTTTTGAGAAAGTGATTTATGAAAGGTGAAGTTGTTTGCATTTAAAACATGCACAGTTGAGAGAATGTTGGCAAACCTTTGTGCTACTTTCATGTAATGTGGCTGACATTTCTTTGGATGTTGTACTTTTGGAAATTGTAAATGATCTTAGCACACTGCTAGCTAAAATGATTGCTCCCTTGTGATTCAAAAATCAACCGGAATTTGTAAAAGTCCACTATCCTTGGCAGCTATGAAATTAGGGAAAATGAATTTTGCCAAACTAGACAATACCAGCATCCGAAAGTGCAATTAATGAATTACCAAATACATTAAATGTAAAACAACGTTATAGGCTCTTTGTTTTACAATTTACCTCTGAAGATTGGGAAGTGAAAATGAGCAAGTGGAGCTAACACTTATTTCAAAGGTGCACATCTGGAGTAAGTTCAAACTGTATACTCTAAACCCATATTAAACCCATCAATCATACACCAAAATAAAGGGAACAATACCTAAGATATACAAAGTATATTTTAAATAGCCACTATAACTAGTGAGGAAACCCAAGGAAATTATTTTTCTTTCAAATTCTAACCCTATGCTAAATATGAAACTGTAGAGTGCCACCTAAGGGACTGGCAATACCTCTCTAGGGTATAGGCATGCAAACTCACTCAACCTCTTACCTAGTCTCTTGAGGCATTATAATAGGGTAACATATATGAAGTGGAAATATATTTGTTGGTACCAGTCCAAGTATCAGGGAGAGATCACTGTCACATAGGTGGGCAGATAACCTTTAGAATTTTAGGTAAATGGCTTTAGCCTTCAGTGGTTGGATTTGAGAGGTAGTAGTTTTCCTAAGATATTAGGACCAATTAACAATTATTAAGTATATTTTACTAGAAGATTTTGGCTTTAAGGTTTATACCAGAAAGCTGGAGACATTTTAATAATATTTTAATTTGTATCTGATTGCTTCTGGATTTGCCTCAAGTTGCAGGTGATCAGCCCCAGTGTATTTGAGGTGTGCAGCTCTTTTGATTTGGATAGAGAATAGGATAAATTTGAGGAGAAAATTTAAAGTATTGTAATATTGTAATCAACACAATGGTGCTTTAAGTGACATTTGCTTATTAAAAGTTAAGACACAAATGAGGCAATAGGACAATATGTAACAGAAATAAGGAAGAAAACATGGCAAGTTGTGTGATGGCATAGTCATGGAGTAATTAGTTTCTCAATCAGCAATGAAATGGCAAAGAGCTAGGTTTCTGAGATATTTTGATCTTATATTGTGGAAAGTTATTGATAATTGTAGAGTAAACAAGGTTGGTAAATATAATAAGATTAAATAACAAAGAAAAATCAAATCCAATAGCTCAGTGTTCATGATTATTTACTTTTGAAGTCCAGCAAGTAAAATATTCCAAAGTACTAGTCCAGTAAAAGTACTTTTTTCTTATTTCAAAAACGGTTGGGCAAGTGTTTTTTTTTTTCATTTTGAATCTAATTTGCTACCTCTCTATTTGGTAATTCATGCCCTCTGCATTCTAAATATTTGAATCCAACCTCTATTCATTTATTCACTAACATCTTGTGATACTTCAATAAGTGATCATTGATAACTGTCCCACATGTGTTGAGTTCTACTACTGGTTGTGTGCATTTTGTGCTAAGCAACCACATTATTAGCAAATCTGAACATTTGAGCAAAACAAATCCAGTACCACAAATTTTGCAGAAGTTCAAATGACCTTGTATTTACTCAGCACAGATACTCACAAACAGGTACCTTTAATTATAAATCACTGAGTTAAAGGCGCTTTACCAACATGAGTGTCTATTTCCTTCATGAACTGATTAAATGACATCTATGAGTATCATTGGATGATACAAAGGATCTCGTCAATGTGTGATATTGCATTTGAAGCTAATTGATTGTGTAAAGTAGGGAACAGTTTGCATGTGAATTTAAACAACTGTGTGATCACTTAAGTAGAATTAGTAGTAAAATGAAGTGATCTTTTTATATCTTGGATGAAATATTTTTACTAAATTATGTATGGATGGCACTAGCCAGAATGTACCTAAAATTCCTGAAATTGGATTTGCACAAATTTCCAGTAGGAAAGGCTATTTTACAATTAAATGAGATTGAGATAAGAAAGATATTAAAAAGAGATCTCTATTTAATACATTGTACACCCTATCCCAATTTGGAAACCATTTTGTTTAGTTGGAAATAATGTGTATGCTCCATGAGAAGAACATTGTTAAACTTTGTGCCAATTATAAGAACAGACTAGGTGAAAGAGACTTAGTTCTGTCAACTGGTTGTTGTTGTTGTTGTAGGGTTTAACACCATTTTTCAGCACATGATAGGGGCTATACATGGCAGCTAGTATTAATGGTGTAGGAAGAACCCTGGAAAACCCTGGGAGATCCACCGACCCAAAAGAAGCTACTGGTAGGCTTTCTCACTTATCAATGTTAGTCAGTACTCAAACCCATGCAGACAGAGGTGAGATGGCAGTGATCCATAACAGTCAGGCTTTAGACCACTCGGCTACTCTGGGCCCCCCTGTCAACTAGTAGTCTTGAGAGAAGAAATTAGGGAAAGTCTCTATGAATGCATTGTATCAGATCAAGTAATAGTGTAAGAATTAAACATGAAAGGTTGTTTCTTTATAAAGAAAGTAAGCACTACAAACATGTTAGTTTTTTTGCACACAGCAATCATGTACTGGATTATGGAAATTAGCATGGAAAAGAAACCGAGCGAAATGATGAATGAACAAGAGGTAATTAAAACATTTTTAATATACATGTATGTAGAGTTGGTCTAATTTATTACTTTGCTTTAATTAACATTGCAACTGACCATAAACTCTGTCTCTCTCTCTCTACTTTTTCTTTGGACGCTTTGACTTAACTTTACCATCATTTACAGGTCCAGAGACATCATCATATGACACAAGCAATAATCCCCAATACTCATAATTTCATGGATTTTTTTCCTGCATCTTGCTATGCTGGGGATTGTCATTTGGATGTTTTCATATTTAATAATAATCGATTTTTAGAACATTATAACAGGTTTAAAAAAGAGTAATGACAATAAGAACTATAATGTATTAAATAAGTTTCAGCATGTTTGTCTTGTAACTGACAAATTTAACTTGCAGTTAAGAAGGCTGTTGCAACTATGTATAATTGATATTGTGAACACGGTAGGTAGAACCCAAGTAAAATGTAAACATACCATTATGAATATTCTTGTAGATTATTTAATGCAAGTTCAGTTTTATGGGTTTCATCCAATCCAAATTGTTTCTCTTGCTCGATCCATATTTCTGCATATGTTGCTCCTTTTGCATGAGATGGAAGAGGGGAATGGATAAAAGAAAGGATTGCAATTAAATTGTGTACCTGTTAAATTCATTTAGAAAACAGGAACTATTAATAATTTTTTCATTTTCATGTCAATAATGATTATTGAGTATAAATTTATCATTGATATTTAGGCCTACAGTTGAAAAATTGTTTTTATATTTATATCATTGTGCCATGGCCAGATTACAATTTGATATACCATTATTATTGGTATATCAGATTGCTTTATACATTTATACATGTACCAACACAGTAATTACTTATTTTTAATTGATGTGTGGTGTGTGTGTGTGTATGTATGTGTATATATATATATATATATATATATATATATATATATATATATATATATATATATATATATATAGTGGGGTGGTAAATACCTCTTATCTTGATTTGTGTTTGTATTGTGTGATGTTTTGTTTGCAGAATTCCAGTAAGAGGGATTCCACTCAGGCCAGTTTAGAATTAAGTGAAGGAACATCACCACAGAAGATGCCAAGGTTGTCCCAAGAAGATAATAACTCATAGCACAATGATCATATACAGTAACAGTGATGTTTCAAAGGAACTGTTGTCCATATAAAATAATGGAAAGAGTAATGACCACAAGCATGAGATGAATTAAGACATTAATAATGCAGTCTCATACCTTTCCTAACAGCATTATTCAGTCAGTGTTTCAGACTCATCCAGATGTTTCTTGGATCTTATTATTATTGTTCTGTTACCATTACCTTGACCTTTAGACTCCAGAATCTTTCTTATCCTATGTGTAAGCCATCCACACCAACTGTTGTCAAGAAACTTAGCCTAGAACTAAATTTTTTGTATAAAACCTATCAAATCATATAAATACATTGAGGCAGTGGTCATAGTTTCCTGGTAAGTTGAATACAGATATGGTCAACAAGGAAAACTGAAACTGAATCTGGAAAATATATGAAGTAGAAAGCAACTTTAAAATCCTAAGATTGTGGTTTATTTTGCCCCAAAATAAACTTTGATTATATTTCCCAATATATCAATGGATGATGCAGAATTTCATAAGGAAAATGGTCAAGATGTACCCAGTGATAAAAATATGAAGCAGTAATTTATAATCACTTATGAAAAATCTTAAAATGCTTGACTAGTTTTAGGAGCCAGATTATGTTTGCTTTGATTAATCATTACATCATTTATTTTAACCTGTTCATTTATATTGTGCACATGTTTGAATTAGAATCTTGCCTGCATTAATTTGTTGGCAAAACTGATGCTTCTGATTCTCTGCAGAAACAAATATTGATCTTAACAATGTTATGTTTTATGTTAGGTAGGTACACGCATCAGTTGAATGTATTGCATACACGTATTAACTGTTAATAAAAATATTGTTTTGATAGATCAAATAAACAATTATTCAGTTTGATTTTTATTTCTTCCAGAGACTTAGGGCAATTGCCTTTTTAATGTAGCAGGGAAAAATGTAAACCATTTTGAAACTGATGGCATTAATATTTTATAGTTGATTGAATCTTTAACAATTTTTAGATGTGTATAGAAGCAGTCATTGTGAGTAAAGAGTCAGTGAAAATGGCTTTACTTTGAAAAGAATTTAGTCATAGAATTATTAGCCCAGATTTTACCAAGTATGACTCTTGAGTTGAATCACTTTAGGCCAGCTGTATTAGGCAGATAAATGTGCGGTATTCTACTTAGCACTCTTAAAAATACATCCATCTTTTTCATACAGATATTATTTTATATATTTAAAAATTATTTAGATATCAAAAAGCATACTGTAGTAAACCATATATCTAACCATATGTGCAAAATGTTGGACATTGTCAATGAGTGCAGAAAAATAACCATACATTTTGCATTGTATATAATATATTATTGTATATAATTTTATGATGGGTTGTTTTTCAGTTCTCAGGCAACAAAATTTTCAAAGAATAACAAAATGTAGAGGTTTTTGTACAGAACAATTGCTTCTTTTGTTTTATATTTGTATCCCAATTCAATTAGTCCAGAAAAGTTCAACTCAAAAGTCAATTGTGTGTGTATTACTGTTAGAATAATACTTTAACCAATATCCTAAAGAATTAGAAACATTTTCAAAATAAAAGTAATGTATAAGATTCTGATGGTGGGAAAGGGATGTGTTAAAATAAACCTTGCACAGAAGTTTGACTTTATGGTTAAAAAACTCAGCCAAAAATGACATGGTCAAAACAAGATAATTTGCATACAAAGTACATTTTAATATTACCCAATGTGGTTCATATGCAGATATTCACAAATAAAGGTATAGGATAGAAATTAGTAATCCTTGGCAGTATTTTACCTGAAAACCAGTCACTATAATATCTATATTGAGTTAAAATATGTTTTTATTTTTATTCCTTTATTGTCACACATGTTATTATTATCATTCACATTCAGCAGAGATGCTCTTTCACTCCATTTCCAACACAGGAGAAATAAAAGTCCAGATATACAAGTTTTATTTTTGTTGAGCCCATGTTAGTTGGGAAATGGGGCATAACAGTTATGTTTCAAAATGACAACAGTGGTAGCAACACTTGGTTATAGTTTTGGATCCATGTTTTATTTGAGTCAAATATCTTATTAAATTGTTATGAAGCTGAGACAATTCATTCTACAACATACTTTATGTTTGGGTCAGTATCCAAGTCATATAGTATGTACATCAAAGTTTTTTTTAAAATTTTGTTCTATCTCTTAAATCTCGTGATGGATATTTTTCATATTTGGTATATATCATTATGTAGATAGGAACACACATGCCTTTATTACTTTCAATTGAGGTCAGAGACCTAAAAGTTGGTATGGAAGTTCTGGTTACAGCTCTTAATTTGCAAATATTTCCTAAATTGATGAAATTTGTTTGTATTTTGATTGAATCCCAGTGAAGCTAACACTATTTAGTAATATGCTTGCTTTCCAATTTGACCTTGGAGATGAGGCAACAGTTAAAGAGAATATGCATTGAGGTTTGGTTTAAATTTTCTCATTTCAATGTATTTCCTAAACCCCTTGGTTGATTTCATTTATAAACTTCATGACACATTCTGTGACAAGCATATGCACTGTCCTTTTTTTACCATGGTGTCAGTTTCACTCATTCTACAGCTGCTTTGATCATGGTGTTGACATGAAGGACCTGACCTTGTTCACTTTTTATTTTCATTTTTGTAATTATTCATATTTAATTGTAAGCATGTATTTATATAAGTAAATGATAACAATCAATAAAACTTGGAAAACTATAAATTTGCAGAGCTGCCAAACATGTAGTGGAACTTAAGGGATAAGTGTAAAACAGATTTGTTTAATTTTTGTGTTACTGTTACAGAATTGAAGCGTATGTAGTACATACTATTAAATTCTCATTACATATGTACTAGTACAAGGATATAAGGTATATTAATATATCAGTATAAATCATCTTATTTCTTGATACACTATTTATGGCCTTTATATCACATGTTGTTCATTCCTTCTTGCAGACATGTAAAAGCTAAAAAAAATCCCATCTTTCACAAATGTTTCTGCATTCATTTAAAACAAGTGTACACCCTGATATGTTTAATCTCATTTAATTTTATACTTGGTTGCTATGAATGTAGACATATACAATGAAATGAAAATCCATAGATGAAAAAAAGAGAATTGTCAGGTTCAGTAAAATCAGTGCTATAAATATATATATACAGTACAACCTGTCTTGAAAGACCACCTCTTTTGCCAAAATAATGTCTCTCAAGACAGGTGGTCTCTCACAACAGGTAACAATACTATAGAATTAATAAACTTGTGCATTGACAGTGTAGTCACTCAGGACAGGTGGTCTTTCAAGACAGCTCTTATTGTGTGTGTGTGTGTATATATATATATATATATATATATATATATATATATATATATATATATATATATATATATATATACACACACACACACAATTTTTATGCTTTATTGTTGTTTGTCATAAAGTGACTTGTATAACATATATGAACCACCTCATGACAATCAATAATGTGGAATAAAACTTATATTTGGATATTTTCATATCTTTAGATAGTTAAGACTTGTATCTTTCAAGCTGGTTATATTTTTAGCACCATGTCTTTAGTCTCTGCAAGAAGGCAAGGCTACAATGTATAAACAGTAGATGTTATTGTTGTTGGAGAATTAATGCAGTAGAGAAAGAGATGTACTTACTACATATACCAAGATTTTGTGCTTTGCATTATGTTAGACGTTTTGCAGAATCCTTGGTCTGATGTTCCTCAGATGAAATTCAACTGCTCATTGAAGATAATTATTAATATGCATGTAGATTTTCCAGTGTTTCTCGTTTCTTTGAAAATGACTTTAATTCAGTAATTTTGTTTACATATGTGGCATAAAAATGAAGTATTTTAGTGAAGGATGTACATTGCTAAAACTTTTTAACTGGACAAGCTCTAGATTGGTGTACCATATGTACTTGTTTATAAGACAACATTGCTAAAACTTTTTAACTGGACAAGCTCTAGATTGGTGTACCATATGTACTTGTTTATAAGACAAGTTCAACTGCACAGACCCAGATGTACCATTGCATAATGTTCCAGCATATCTGGGTATGTGCATCTTGTTTGGATTAACTAGTTCAATAAAGAACATAGACTTTAATATGCAATCACATCATGCTATGACAGATTAGGGTCTTTTTTGTTGGCAGCTTGACTTGACTTATAAGAAATATATATGATAGTATGTGACACTCACAGTTTTTCTCAATCATATGAAATTTATGAAATTTGCCACATTGTTGGAACTGTCATGAAATGAAGCATACTTTTATCCCTGAAAAGTATTGTGATGACCATATATATGCTTTTTAAATTTAATGTGAAAACATTCAAAGAAGAAATAAGTTGTGACAACATGAAAACACTGAAATGCCTACTTGTATGTACGGAAATTGTGTAATTTTAAATTTGCTGCTGCTTTAGTGTTAGTATGATTCTTTCATCATTTACTGGTCAACTTTTGAACTAACTATTTATAAATATTGGTGTTTCTTTTAGGAAACTATAGAAATTTACCTCCATTTTTTTTATAACACTTTACTGTTTTCTGAAATTAATATTAACTGACAACAGCCTGACTGCCAGGAAAATAGATAATTCCTAATTGACATTAATTTCCAATAAAGTCAAATGATGAAGATTATTTGATCAGGTCCCCATATAAGTATTGGAGGATTATAAGAGTTGCTAAAATCATATTCTTGATTTGGGACTAGACCTTTTCATATTTTGTTCAAAAGTATAAGTTGACATGATGTGACACAATCTAATTAAAATTTATATAATGTGAAAGACTGATACATTGTCAGTAAGGATGTCAAACACGTGGGTCATATGTGATCAAACAAAGTTATATCCTGTGGCCTACAAAATGATTGGTTTCACAAGATGTCATTAGAGATAACAAAGGTGGTGTGGCCCTTGGGCCATCAAAACGACCTCATGGGGTGGTTTGAGTTTGAGACCCATGGTATAGACCCAGGAGAAGTCATTTAATTATAGTCGTGCAAATATGTTTTCATCCTTTGTCTTGTGCTTAGTAGATATAGAAAATTTTAACCAACTGAGAAAGCATAATGACCAAACAAGCTTAGTTTGTGCAACAATTATTGACTGTCTGACCAAAAAAAAAGGTATAAACAAGTTCTAGTCTCCATTTAATTAAGCCTATTCAGTGACACTTGTCTTGTCAAAAGAAAAGGAACACTAACTTATACCTAGTGACCTTTGAGTTTTAATTTGTTATGGTGTTATGGTATTTATTTGGCAGTATACTGTATGGGCAAATAAAAGACAATTTAATATAATGATATGAGATGTCCTATGACCAGTGTCTGGCAGATACAGTGATTTCAGGATCTCTGCTGCATGCATACAGATATACATGCATGCATTATGCACATACACACATACATAAATATGTAAAATTTTAATATATGCTTCATTTTGCAGAGAACTGCAAAGTTACTAAGTACACAACATAAAATGCATACATCAGAAGCATGAATAAATTTTAACTTAAAGCCTTGAGAGGTTTTAACACTCTTATAACCTAGGTAATGAAATTTCAAACTAATAGAAAAAATTGAATCTTGCATAGTCATGTTTCAAGCTTACCAGTTTTTTTCCTCTCTTAATCCAGACATCAGTAGTGTAGCTATTGTTATTCTGTTGGTAGAACATATGTCTTGTCTTTTAATACAAATGTCTGTATCGGAGTTGTTAGAGCATCTGTCTCATAATATGAATGTCACTGGGTCAAAACATACCCAGCCCATCCTTACTGGGCTGATTCTGCATGTATATCAGAAATGAAGTTAGCTCCCACTTCTTTTTGCCATATGTTGTCATTAATGTCTTAAAAGTGCCATTGAAACCAACAGACAAAACCAGAAGTCAGTAATTGAATAGTTTTGTGTGAGATATAATGCTATTCATTTGAATTTTCTACTGAATAAGCTTTTTGAAAATGTCCATGTTTAAATGTGTCTTGCCTTTATTGTACACACATACCATACACACTCGCATATACATTGAGTCAAACTGCAGACAACACAGATACTGATCTGCCATAGCATAATGCACAGTAGATCAGGGTCTGTTTTGTTTGTTGACTGATTACTCCTAGCAAGCTATACAGACCCAGATATGCTGGCACATTATGCAATGGCAGAGCTGAGTCTATGCAGTTTACAATTTGACTCAACTTATAAATGGGTACATATGGTAAATGTGCTATTTATAGAATGCTAACAATTTACATGCAGTTTGGTTAGGCATATAGATGGGATATGCAAATACACTCTACCAGGTATGCTAATAAGCAGTCAAATTTATATATAAATTAGAATACCTGGATTTGTTTTTAAGTAGTGTATATATCCAGTATGCAGTAAGTGGGATTCATAGTATACAGTATGTTTGTATATATGTGTGTACACACACACACACATCATGCTAAATGACCCTACTCGATTAAGCATATGTTGGGAGCATGGTTTAGAAATACTATGTATTGAATGAGAGGAAAGAAAATTTTTATTGATGTGTACAAAGGAGTAAATGTATGACAAAACTGAAAATAAACACATCATTTATAATTTTTTTACCCGTGTTCTCTACGAAACACTGTATCATTTGTAAGATATTCTTGTATATGGCAGGGCAACCGGGTACTGGCCAGTATAACCTTCTAGCTTGGTATCTTCAACTGTAAACGTTAAAAAGTGCACTCAATCATGCTGAGGGGCAAATCTGTTTATATTTCTGTGGTTGAATGCTAAGACAGAAACATGAAGTCAAATCTTACTGTGTTTAATGTACCATATATACTCATGAGTCCAACTGCAAATTTCAAGCAGCAACAGATCTGGGTATGTGCAGTTTGTAAGGAATAATAAGTGGAAAAAAACAACATAGACTCACATTTACTGGCACATTATATAATGGCAGATCTAATTCTGTATAGTTGAATTTGAACTCAGTTTATAAGCAAGTTTATAGAGTATGAAATAACCCTTTAAACTGATATAATAATATTCATTATAATAATACAGTTTGTTATCAGTAGTTTTAGTCTGTCCTTTAAGCAATTATTCAGGTGTAAATATGTAAGCCTCTGTAACTATGCTTCATTCACATACATACATTTTACTCAAACCAGTATTATTTTGCGAATAAAGTATTTTCTGATCTTCATGGGAGTGGAATTTAGTGCACATAGAAACGTTAATGGACAGCACAAGATTCAATACCAATGTTTGCTCACTTTTTCATAAATAGTTACAAGATTTTCAATATCTTTTAAATATTACCAAAAAAATCACATCAACTGCATTTAGCAGTAACTGAATACAATTCCACATTGTTTGTACTTATAAACCCAGTTTCCAGATTACTACATTTGGTTAAAAAAAAAATTAGAAAATTGACACAAACATGAAAAAGCATAAATATTAACATTTTATTATATCTTGCAACTTTATATATTTGTATGCATTACTGCAAATTTTGAAGAACTACAGATTTACCAAGGCTGAAGACTGTGATTATAGGCTTCTGTCATTGTGTAAAAGGACCATTAAATTCACAATAGTTGCCAAAACAAAGCTGGATTTGCCATCTAGTAAGCATCTAATTAGGTTCTCATGGAATCACTTGCAGACATCACTGTGCAAGTCAGTTAATTCTTTCCAGATCTGAATAGAAGCCATATCACATTTTAAAACCAAATTAAAAGGTGAATTTTAAATTTGTCAATTGCTAATTTTTCTTGCAGTTGTGCCACCAGTAGGCATTTGCCACCACTTCATCTTGTGTCATTTAATGAGAAAATATTTGTTGTAAAAAATCTTACAAAATCTCTGATCAATTATTAAAACTGGTGAATTTCTTAAGGATGATTTCAAATTTCCATGCACTAACCGCTGTTTTGAACAATAAAAGTGAGATATTGAGATTTAATTGACCAATTTTAATATATTTTTTCATGTACTTTATTTCCAGAGCATATGTGATGAAGATGATGCCATTTACATCAACAAGACAACTGATTGCAGTGAGCTGACATTATGTTGATATGGTAAATTGGTACATCTGTGTTGTTTTATAACAAATAAGCAATACTGTTATGTACATTTGTCATATCTACATAATGATGTTAACAAAACTGCTATAGGTTACATGTCTTGTTAATGTATAAATAGTATCCATGTATGAAATTTTAAAATAGATTATGTCAATTGTTGCTTAATATACATACTGTGCTTTTAGGAGCCTATTGACTGTCATCTTTTGTATAAAATTAAGAAACCCTGTGTGCCACGATGCTGTCAGACTAAATAAAATTCCTTTAAGCAATTTCAGTTAAACTTGCTAAAATAGATTTTTGTTTTTAGTAATAATGGCTGTATTTGATAGCAGAGAATCATCATTTACACACATCTGCAAGGTCTTCATGCAAAAGTGCCTTGTTAGATTTTGTCAGAGTCAATTCAGTTATTTTAGAAAATAAGCCATTTTAATTTCTTTTCTTCTAATTAACATGGCCATAATTGAAGGCAGAGAAGCATTGGCTACCATCAAAATAAAAGCCCTTTAATCCCTGAGGCTTTTTGAAAAATTTGGTTCAGTTCTGTTGAGTGGTTTTGAAGAAGTTGTTCCAAGGCTTTTCTGGTTTTAGAAAAACTTGTCCTATATAATGATGGATCAGAATCAACTGTGCAAACTTAAAGGTTCTCCATGCCATGATGTTCACTCTAATCCATGATGTTCAATCTAAGCCATGATGTTCAATCTAAGCCATGATCTTCACTCTAAAGGTTCATCATGCTCTGTTGAGCATGGGTTTTTTTTGGAGTAGTTTGTTGGTTTCTTTTTTCAATCATATCAGATATATATATATATATATATATATATATATATATATATATATATATATATATATATATATATATATATATATATATAATGGTGGATTAGCATTAAACTTTGAGCAAACTAAAATGGACTTTTTGCATGATGATTTTTATCAAGTTTGGTAAAATTTTATTCAGCAGTTTTGAATAAGAAATCCTTTAAAGATTTGTCTAGTTTTAGAAATGGTAGCATTATTTCCTTGCAGACAATAGTTCTTTGTTCCAGTTTTGCAATATCATGACTATAATAATTATGGGGAAAATGTGATTTGCAGAATTTGCATCTTCAGGTGATAACCATAATGATTCCTAAGTCAATCAACAAGAGGCCCAAGTAACCTTGAAAATGCAAATCTAGTTGACATAACCCTAGCAGCCGAATGAAAGAGCAGTTGGCCAAGCAGTCTGGATCCCTTGAATGATTTCTTTTAAAATTTCAACGCCATTTATTGCATATATGAAAACAAACATGTTTCTATTTTCATTCATATCTGACAGAACATCAGTATCATTTGTCTAATATTGAATAGCCAGGATAATTGCTTATAAGTCTCCCCATAAGAACTAGTAAGCGCTGTGCTACATTGCCGCTAAATCAAATAAATGAAGGCTGAACAAATTCAAAAATCAAGCTTTGAGTATATAAACCATCTTACATATATTCATGAGAAACTCTAACATACCAAAATTTTGGTCAAAATTTTTTTTGTTACAAGTTAATGATGTTCACAAGATGCAGTACAAAAGTCTATCATGACCTCTTAATTTGAACTTGATATTGTGCATAGATCACTGAAATTAATGTTTTGAACATCTGTGTTCATGACCATCACACACTAAAAAGCCAAGTTACAACTTTTACCAACCTGAAAAGATCAACAAACACAGGTTAGTAATAACAAATTCATACTTGTGTTAAGCCCTCAATGGTTATAAGTCAACTACCATATATACTTGCTTATAAGTTCACCCCACCCACCCCCGTTCAACACCACATAATAAATCCATGCATTCAGTTGCAAGTTACATATTTGTAGAGATTCAGAATGATTGATCTGAATCAAAATATCCCCATATATGTTAATTCCACGTTTTGGAAATAACCAGAGAATATTAAAAGTATACATGCTTGTGATTTACCATATCCAATAAATGCCATTGTATAATGCTTTGTGTTACAAAGTACTAGAATTCTTCTTTACTGTATGATAAAGTTCTGAAATTTTCCATCATTGTAAATCTTCTAGTCATCATAAATATCATCTGAAAGTTTCCTCTACTTCACTTTCATCTGTATTTCATCTGCTTCACTCTCTCATGCAGATACTTATGTTTAGACTTAGCTTGGGCTTTAAAAGTAACATATTGATCATGCAGCCTGTGAAATTGATTAAAGGATGCAACTTAACATGTGTCAATTGTGTAGCAGATAACTGAGAGTTAAATAACCACCCCCGTTACTTGGCACTGAGCAAGTATCAAATTCACTGCTTGATCAAAGGATTGTGATGAGGTAAAACAAAGAGGGAACTAATTTACAAGCCATGAGATCATGGTCAAACAGGCACAGGAAGTTGCAGAACCATAGATGGTACTGAGAAAGTGTTAAAACATACAAAAGGATTGTAAACATGAGAACAAAGTGAGGGCTGCCTTTACAAGCCAAGGGATTATCAGACTATGTGTACTAGCAGAAAAAGTTGGGAATTTTAAATCCAATTTATGGAAAAGGAAAATACAAATTAAAATCAAAACTTCAGTTGCATTAAACAGTTTTTATAAAGCAAAACACAAATATTAATACAAATACAAGTTGTTCGGACTTTAATGAAAATGGAAGTAAAATATTTGCTAGTAAACAGCCATGGTAAAGAGCATTGACAGACTCTTCACTTTGCAGTGCATATTATTTAATGTATCAGTAATGTTTTCCAGTAGTAAAAATTCAAATAACTGAAGATAGAAGTATTGTGTCTCTTATACTAACAAGAAATGTATAAAATCTACATGCATTTATGAATGGAAATAGTGGCATGAAAACAAACAAATATTTTAACTGGCAGCATTTTTATGTACTGCAAACAACTTTCTAACACCATAAATTTATCAAATATTTGGGTATATCACACTTATAAGATGAACCCTACTCTGCACGAATAAAATTTTCAGTAACAAGAAAGGTTGATTCATGAGTAAATACAGTAAATATAAAGTCTGGTCATTCTGATCATAAGCTCAGTGACTTAGATGTATATAATAAAAATGATCACTGGTTTCCAACCTAGTTCATAACAGTACAGTTATGTTCTTCATAACAGTTATGTTCTTCATCAAATCTGAACCATTAACATTCTGTACTAATTACATATTCCAAAGAGTGATTTAGTAAATTCTCCATGTTGATGTGACTAACCGTTCAAAATAGTAGTGATAGGATTTTTTGAGATTGTCAAAAAGGTTGACATTTCTGAAGCAAGAATTGTACCATTTTTCTTTAGGACCAACTACATACTGTACAAACGTTTAAGTGAAAATCCCAAGTCAATATAACCTGGGGTGGTGGTAAAGTATTTTCAAGATGGCACTATGTACATATTGCAAAAGTGTTTGAAAATTCTATGTTGATAAAACCCACCTCTTCAGGGAAGATTTTATAACATTATTTTCATAATGGCTACCTAAAATTTAGTTGGTGAGGTCAGATTGGATCAATTTTTAGTTTTGAAAACTGAACACTGCAAGACAGTGCTAGTGGAAAAACTGTGTCAATGCAAACATTTGTTCAGGAGGAGCAATAACAAAATTGTGAAGATTACTCAGTGGTTGCCATGTTGGAGGTCACAATGGCATCATTTTCATTTAGGACTAATTAAATATCATACTTCCAGTGGAAACCATATTTTGATAAGACTGTCCATTTAGGAATTGTAGCAATTACAGGACTTTCAATCAGTACAACAGATCATCATACAGTATATTTGTGAAAAAAACCATGTCAATATGACCATCTATTCTGGAGCAGTCGTAGCAAGATTTTCAAGATGTCAACCACTACAGACATATATTCAATCAGATTCATGCCAGTTTCATTTAAGACCGACAACATAAGAAGTCTTTTAGTAAAAGCGTGTTGTTTCATCCATCATTTTGGATGATGTAGCAATAACCAGATTTTCAAGATGGCCACCATAATGGCTGTCCAAAAGAGCACCATTTTCATTCAGAAGCAGCTAGATCTTGGGATGAAGATCTGGGCAAAGGTTTGTGACTTTACTGTCAATAGTTAGGAACACAGATACCATGCAAATAATGGAAGAAGGTTCATCTCTTAAATTTTTCTGGTCTCTGACAATAAGAAATAAGAATTATTCTGATGATTTGTGGTTTAAGATGACTTCTATTTGACAATAAGAAACAAGACTTCTTCTGGTCTTTGATAACAGGAACTAAAATATCAAATGAATCTAGTAAGAGTCATAATCAAAATCTAAGTTTAACTCAAATTTTGTTAATATTGTTTAGAATAAAAGATAGCAAGATCAAGCATTTATACAACTTAATGTTACAGTATTCTTTATGTAGTAAAGAGAAACAAGAAAAAAGGTTAAAAATCTACAAAATTGTAATATCTATTTGCATATTTTATTTTCATTGTGGATGTAAATGAAGTGTGATATTAAATCAATTATTCATAAAATATAAAATAAACCACCAGCATTTAGGTGTTTACTAAAAATCTACAGGTGGTGATATGACATTAACACCCATGATTTGAACTTTGTGATTTAATATGTGTATCTAGACAGCACAAGTTGTGACTAGAGAATATATATGCATATCAAAAATCATATCACAGGTCTTAATTTATTTAAATATATAAGTACATCAAATACTGACAGTTTACCACAACAAGAATTCTATGGAATGCCTTATCTCACCTGCTCCATAAATCCAAAACACCATCAAGATCACTAAAGCAAAATGTAGGCCACTAACGTGCCAATCATGATTATATATACAAGTCTTCAGATTGAATGTATTTACCTATGTCACAGAAATGGAACTTAATACAGACTAATACATAGCATAATTACTGGATCATGGTCGAAACACTTTTGCTGGTGGAAAAAAGAACTCTGGCATAAACAGATCCATGAAGTTTCATGGCTTGCACTTGCAAAAGTCTCACAGAAATGGACCTTTTTTAAAAAATATGTATCTAATTTCTGGAGCATGACAACTACTCTTGGTGAGTAGTTCTTTAAAAGGTCACTGTGACCTAGTTGTGATGGTAAATGAAAAGTCTGATGAATGGATCCATTAACTTTCATAGCTGCACATCCAACTGAGCAAAAGTAATAGAGCTAACATCATTCCACCAATGAAGTGTGAAAAAAGTTTGTCCTTGTAACTTATTGTTGCTGTGAGAACAACTACCGAAAAAAGACAAATGCATGTGTGAAATTTAATGACTGTAAATACAGTAATGTTATAAATATAGAGTTAAATGCAAAACCTTAACCATGAATCAATGCCCACGACAATGAAGACAACACCATCAGAAATACACATCTCACCTTGGCTAAACAGGTGAGAAAATGCAACATGCAACACTATCATGTATTTAACTGACTTATGTAAAAGAAAAAAAAAATAGCCAAAGTACCTCCTGCAATGCTTGTAATGAGTATTATAACTAAAGATTACACAAAATAAGGTGATCTGTATTAAACAAGGCATCCACAGTAATACTTTGTAGTAGGTGCTTCATCTTGAATATTCAAAACTAATCTTTTCCATCCATTCTAGGTACCGTTTTGCAAGGTGTCTTTGATACAAATTTGATGACTTTAAATCCTTTTTAGTTACACTATCTACTTCTTTAACTTTTAATACATCATGGTCATTTTCAAGTCGAGTCTTTTTTGAAACTTTTGTGGATTCAACAGGCTTTTCTGGATGGTCTCCTCTGTCTTTCATGGTAATGGTAGATACTGTTCCAATTTCTGGGCTAAATACTTGGTAACTGATGTGGAAGACAAATTTTCTGAAACAAAAAGAAAATTTTCCTATGGTTAGGTATGTCTCTACTAGAAAGCAAATTTTAAAGTCAATTATGTTTCTTTGAGAATAAATATCCAATTACATTATGTTAGGAATATTAGCCTGCTACCTAGTGAATACAGCCATACTGGAAGTCTACTAAATGGCAAGATAGTTTTCACTAGACTTCAATTGATATAGGGCAATAACTCTTGCCCATTACTTCCCCTTGGCATCACCAGTTATATTTTTTGTGTATTTAGCTGAGTAAGATACCAATGAGGATGTTCACATGGTAGGGTGGTTGGGAGGGTTCTTAAGTAATATGATTAGGTATGTATTGTCAGAGAAACATAATTAAAAGATTTCTTTTCCCCTTCGAGTACATTCACCAATCACATTACTTTATGAGAATAAATAATATAAAGGGGTTCCAATCTTTACCTTGGGTGTCCTTCTAGGGAAGAAAAGATGGATTCCACATGTGAACAATAACATGTTCTCCTAATTATGTAAGCAATAAAACATGGGGTCACTTGACCTGTGGCCCTAACATATGGTTATGAAGATGAATATATATGTATAAACAATCTTGTCTACAAAATTTCACTGCAAATCCAGTAAAGCTAAGAGGCTGTTGATTGATTTAGTTGGGTCTGATGGCCATCTGTTCTGCCATCACTGGACCTACCATATTCAAGGTCCTCTGCGACATTGATCTGAGATGAAGACTTGAGAAGGTTAACCCTGCATGCAAGCCAACAGCTTCTTTTGTATCTTGGATTGAAATGTTGCATTTGAATGTGAGGCTCAGAGACGGCTTAAAGCTTCTTAGTAGTAATCTTCAAAAAGCAATTGATCTGGTGAGACATAAGGAGTACATTGAGCACACAACCCACTTGGCTTCAGGGGTGATATAGTTTTATATACAAACAGGATCTTGCATGGCTGCTAAACTCAAACTGTCTATGGAAGAGACAGAGCAAGTGATGACTTTTTGGATACTGACAGATGGTACCTACTGGACCCTCTAATTGGTAATGAAAAAATGTTGTGTCAACATTAAAGGAATGCAGCTCTCTTACCCTACATGATAAAGCTATCAATAAGCATGACTTGTATAATAGTGACTTTAGTAAAGTGTGGACTAGAGGTTCAAATGGATTCAAATCAAGCCATGTTAAAGTCCAAGATTGCCTGCATTTGGAAACAAATGAGGCATTCTAGTTGATAGAGACCAAAATGTTCTAAAAGATCAGACAGGTCTTTATCATGCCCAAAATCATAATGCCGGAATGTGTCCAATATCATGGGGGTAGTATCCTTTGATAGTAATTTTGGCCACCTGTTTCTTTTCAAAAGCCAAAAAAACAGTTATCTAGTTGATAGACGAGGTACACAGAGGGATGATGCTGGTATGGCACCAGTTCCAGAAAATGTGCTACTTTCCTTCACAAGGCTTCAGAGTGGAGGGCCTTCTTGCTCTAGACATTCTCTCCACAATCAAAGGTTTGATTTATTTGTCTCACAAGGCTGTTCTGGTAAGAGCCAAGCATGTAGAAGAGGATCATCTGGGCAGCATAGGACCACTTGTGACCATGGATACTGGAGAAGAGAAGATTCTGGTTGGCCAGAATCTTCCTGAGCAGATTTATCGCTAGTATGAGTAGATCGGTTACCAAGGACTGGTTCCATCTGGGACAAGCTATCAGAATCATCTTGCCATTCTGACCCTGTAATTTCTGGATTATTTTCAGTACTGTGAGAGGGAATGCAAAAGCCCACAACTCCTCCTAGTAATTGAAAGTGCATCCATGGCCCAGACTTTTAGGTCTGAATCCGAGGGTATGACAAGGTGTGATAGACATGGATCGACAATGCCAAAGTATTAGCCTTGGTATGGTAAGCAGTCCTGGACAATGACCCTAACAAACTTGGCCATCACTTCCCATTTATGGCTATTACCAGGTGTCTCCATCAAGTATGAAAGGTGCAAAATCCAACAATTAAGAAGGTGAAATGACATCCAAACCAGCTCTGACAGGCATGAAGCAATTTGTCCACCTTAAATATACATAAAGACACTTTTAAAAAATATAAGCCAGGGAACTCTGGTTACTCGATGTTTTCAATTGAAAATGATACAACATTCTAAAATTGGATCTATCGGTGACTGCTCCACATCAAAATTGCTTATTTTAGGTACCAAGTATTTTTTGTGGTACAGCCCTAGTTTGTTAAATGACTGATTCTAATGTAAGAGTCGCTTCTCAACTGGTGCCTTATGATAGATTCACAAAAATGTAACCATGAAAATCATTTAATTTTAAATTGTTTACTTAATCAAAACCTGTTTGAAATCTTACCTTAAGGACAAAAGCTATAAATAATTACTACAACACAAGAATGTTTTCTCTGTGTTATGATGGGGCTTTTTTGTTTTTAATTGTAAACTGATTTCAGAAATTTATGCTATGACAAATTAATTATAAAAATATCAATTACTAAGAAAGAACATCAAAGTTACCACTTAATGCAGAGCAGCATGCAAATATTCGCACATGTATAAGCTAACAGGCACATGTACATGTAATTAATTGATCAAAAAGAATGTTTGCTGTAGTTAGGCAAATTTTCTTAGGATACATCTATTATGGACACAATTGGAAGAATAACCAAGAGAATAAAAAGACAGCATTTTTTAAAGGTAATGCATACTTACCGAGATACTGCCAGATTGTGCGAGTGTGAAAAAAATGCAAAATTATATCAAATTTGCACAACTGGAAAGCAATGATGCACAAGTTTCACAAATTTCACAAATTAGTTCAAAATCATGCATGTAAAAATGCACTCTGTGCAATGTTTAATTTTTATTTAATTGTTAAGATAAAACTATAAACTTAAAACATAGATAAGGAACAGATTCAACTCTGAAACAGTTAAAAAATACTGTTTATGTAACTAAAGTGTGAACTTTATCAAAAGTTTGATTTCAACATAGCCATAACAGTCAACTCTGAAACAGTCAAAAAATGCTTTTTATGTAACTAGAGTGAATTTTATCAGGAGTTTGATTGCAACATAGCCATAAAAGAGTGGAGGTGGAATAGAATTATAGATATATATATATATATATATATATATATATATATATATATATATATATATATATATATATATATATGTTAAGGTATGAAACTGACACTTGCCACAGTCAGGGTTTACAATGTTAAGGTTTCTTCTATCTGTTTGCTTTGTGTGTCAACTTGCAGGATCAATGCTAGAAAATCAGCAATTGGTGTTAAAAGACCCCTCTATGGCTGTAACAAAATTCACAATAGAGTTCTACTAGATTGAGAAGGAATTCACTAGACATAGAAGATATCCACATCTCATGGTGGACATCCACCGGACACTTAACCCCTTGCCTGCTGTGACCACATCTACTGTAATGTGTGGGCAATCCAAAATCCACAATGCATGTATTGTAGCTTTCTGCTTAAAAATTGGTGAGATGGGAAAATTCTAAATCAGGGTAAAATGTTAGACAAAGAGTATGATTACATCAAAAGTTGCACTAATGGATGTAGAAGATATATGGCTTTGAAAATCTCCAAAAAAACACATACTGTTGATAATAATGTTACCTCCTGAAAAGTGATAACAATTGCACACAATTTTTAAATATCCATGTTTGTAAGTATGATTAACCTATGATACAGTAGTCATTTTATGAATATCTTTATGTAAAAAAACTAAGAATGGTTTTTGACTACACCCATTGTTTTATGCAAAGAAAATATAAGAACATGTGACTAGGTCTATTATTACCATTATGTACTAAAAATGTAAGAAGTTTGAAAAGCCCCATTATTACCTTTATATAGAGAAAATGTATGATTAACTTTATACTATGCCCAATATTACTTTAATGCTGATAGAATGTAAGAACAAAGAGACTACTCACTTCAATATAATTCCAAGGGCCTTAATCAGCTAAGCTTATATTGGGAAATAAATTTGGAGAGTGGGCATACTGGGGCTACATTGTCTCTAAATGATGCTATGGAATTCTGGAAATCAAACTCATTCAAATTCTAATCAGTATGAAGCAGTAAGACAATTTTGGTTGAAACCCAATATTTCTCAGTAAAGTTGTGTAATAAACTTCAAAGTCAGTATGATGGGCAATAAGGGGCTTAACTCCTGTAAGTTATATCATTAAATATTGTACTGAAACTCATCCAGATCTCTTAAGTGTAAAGTAAGAAACAAAATTTGGCTGAAATCCAACACAATCGTGTTAAGGTTTGTTGCAGAAATTAAATCAAAAGGATGATTAATTGGTGGGGGATAGCTGCTGTCAATTACTAGTAGTAGAAAGCTGGAAATAGTGGTTTTAAAAATCTGCATGTCAGGTTGAGTTAAGCTGGGTTCAAATTCTGCAAATCCTGGTCAAGCTACCATGCAGAATAATATTTTTTTTAAAATGTCAAATTTGTTTATTTGATAATACTTACCAGTACATCAAATATATAGCAAATCAAGCTAAATAAATAAAGACAAGCACCTGATCTTAAAGCTTGTTTTAGCAACAAAACTGCTCAAAGGTCACCTGCTTGCACTGGCAGAAGTTGAAGTAGAATGGTCTCTGTTTATACTGAACAACTGTAGTCCGACGCTACATCCCCTTTTTTTTTTATCCCCACCTACTGATTTCTATAACTAAAACGTTTAATGTGATAAAGCGTTCACAGAACTAAGCCAATTGAATCATTGATGTATAATTTCTAACCTTACTGTGACTGTGTCTTGGAACTGGGTATATTATTAGATTATCTAGTCCCAGAAAGTAATGGTCAAGACTGTTAATTTAAAAGCTGAAATGGCTGTGGTCTTGGACTAGCTGCCATTTGGTGCTTAAGTCCAGTACTGGCAATCCAGGGAATGAACACCATAGACCAGAGGTGCACAACATATACTGCCAACTGACACTATTTGTGTAACCCATGGCCTGTGTCTTTGCATTACCCATGTGTATATATGCAGCTATTATAGAAAGACAACTTTTGCAATGCTGCCTGCTTAGTTTCAATCCAGGTTGAGACTGGCCCATGTAAACTTTTGAGTTGTGCCACAGCCAGTACCAGAGTTTGGTCATAACAATAGCATCATCATGACTGGTCCAGATGGCCACAATTCCATGTAGGCACTGATCCAAGACATTGTGCAAAGACAATATGTCCTGGTTGTGGCTTCGAGTTATGTAGATGAGAAAAAGTGAATTCAAAGATTAACAAATTTTCTTCTAAATGGGTAATCTTCACATCATTCATGATATGTACTGTAAATCATTAACATGACTCCATTTTGTATTCATAGTATTTTAGTTAACATTGATACATAATTTTGTAAACAAAAACAATGTAGCCCTTTTGTTCATATCCTCTTAGGCCAATGCCTACTGATAATATATAGTGAACAATGGTACATGTTTTATGTTTGCAAGATGCTGTAATATCTCTTTAGCATGCCCAAACATTTCAAAGAACATAGAAAAACTTTAGGTAAAATCTGTAACTAAATCTCTGAAGAAATGTAATGTCTGTATTTTTTTAGAATGGCTGATTTCAGATATTTGTGGCACATATTATGCTGACTGCCATTGAAAACAAAATGAATGTTTACAAAATGTTACGGCAACTATTGATTGACTTAATCTCAACCAAATAATAAATATTGAATGTCTTGTTAGCTAGAGGGGTAGTAGATGTACACCTTATGCATAATGATTTGGTAATGTATCTGAAAAATTTACTGCAAACTGTTGTGCAGACCGATGGAAGGAGAGACATGATTATTACCTGGCTCTACCTACATCAAAGCTGGGCCCTAATTAAAATCCTGTTTCAGAAATGACAAGCAATTTATTTAAGAAATGGCAACATGGTACCACATTTCTTCCATTCACAAAAGGATTTTGTGCAATATATATGTCACTGTACTTATTATCATTCTATTTGCTGCACAAAATTCTAAAAGTTTCATGTTACCTGTGTGACCAGAGGGCCTCGTGCCCTGGATAGGTGTGAATAAGATCCACAATGAATTGGTGTTCCTTCAATAATAGATTCTGATACAGCAGCTTAAACTGGTTGTGTAGACACTCAGCCTGCCGTTGTAATGTGCTCAACAAAAACTGTCTATAGTGAAAACCACTGTGGTCTGACACATGTTTGCTAACCCATCCTTCTGTCTTCTGTAGTTCTCCTAGCAACAGCTGAAATTGACCAAGATGGTACTGGTACATTAAAAATGAAGGATTTCTGAGATGGTGAATATAAAATACCAAAATAATATTTAACTGTAATTATCAATCTAAATTATAAGTCTTTGATGGACTCTAGACTTAGTAAAATAGTAAAATATGGTACTGAAAAACCCTTTTGGCTTGAACAACCTGGCTATCAAATTTGCTACCCTACAGATCTTATAATTATATTAAACTATTCACGATAAGGATGAATTTCAAGAAATAATAGAAATGGTTCCTATAGTGTTGAAGCTATAAAGATTCCACCGTACATAACAATTTTCCAGGAACTGACAATTTTAAAGTATTTCTGTGTTATGTTCCAGCAGAATCATCTTTAATAGAATTGACAAAATAATTCAGTGGTTTATTCGAGTAGTATAATCATCACAGAAATTGAAAAAAAACAATTATATGTTTTATTCCAGAAGCATCATTACATTAATTTGTCAGATTAAAAGGTATATTCTTCTAAAATTTTACATTTTTTTGACCTTGACTTTTGATTCTGCTGTTTTGAAAATCAAGATAAACATTTTTTGCCCACTGAGATCTTGATTATAAGTTGAGAGTCCATTATTGTATATGAGGTTGCAGAAATCCTTAGTTTCCACTGCAAAATTTGAAAACTATTCAAGATGTCTCTATAAAATTTGGTACACTTATTAGGCTAGTTGTCCAGATGTATCTTGTCCATTCACAATCGGTAATTGTAATACTTTTAATGTTTTATTGGTTTGTCCATCCATCCCCCTATAGATTATCCATACTTTCATTACTGGGATAAATCTCCAAAACCTTTAAGATTTCTATCTCAGATCTGGCACAAATATTAGACTAGTGGCAAATGTGCCTTCAGTAATATAGGTACTTCATTTTCAAAACTTTGCATGTCTATATTTCATTTCTCTATCCATTAATTAACCATTTTTATTTCCAAAAATAAAGAAATCTGTACCTCCAGTCCAATAAATGTTTCATATAGATAACTTGAGAATATTGAAAGTTATGCTCCAAAAATGACAATGTATATAAAGTCAGAGGATTCCCTCAAGGATGGACAGAGTAAAAGTTATATCCTCACTATACCAGGAAGATAATGATAGATTTGATTGCCCCCATCAGGTACACAGTCAGGACTAAGTGAGGATTTTTTTTGCTCCCTTTGGCAATACACTCACAATGAAAGCTTATGTAAAAGTTAAACCTGAGTGCTCACATTTGTAACATATTCTAACCCAAATATTTTGCCTTAAAGTGAGGCCTGAGTGTTCCCAATGAGCACATGTTTAAGTTAGAATGTTGTGTAAAAGTGAGGCCTGAATGCTTCTACCTGTATGCAGAAGTTGTGACAGTGTTGTATGACCCATATCCTATGGCTCCAGGCATAGTAGTTACAGGGATATTTCTCAGCAGCTTTTTCACACACACGCAGCTCTGCCTTCATTTGGGCCTGGTACTCACTCACGGGCTGAAGTTTCAGATCTTGGTGACCATTCTCCACCCCATGCTGCACAACAGGCATGCCACCAACAAATTCTACACTGAGGTCTATTGCTTCCATGCTAGAATGAAATTGTGTACAGAATCAGATATGTATGCATATGAGAAACTGTTTTTCTTTTTACCACTGCTCAGTAAAAGTTATAGTTCAGTAATCACTGGATTGAGTTCTTAATGTCAAAAGGGATGAGACAAATTTTGCAGGAAGCAGTGTTTTCAGTAGATGCATATTCTCAGGTTTGGACATGTGAAATTTAAATATGACCAATTTTTGATACATGGAATTTTGACTGGTGCATCTTTTGGATGCATGTAGATATGCACTCAAGCAGCAGTCTTAATTACCCTTGATTTGCCTCCAGCTTAGTTTCTTTCTAAAAGTATGCTGTCCTAAACAAATTTACTGTAGGAGGAACTGAATGACATCTGTTCAACAAACATTTTCACCTTGATGGCCAATAATATCACACCAATGGAAGATATATATGAACTGGGCAGAGCTAACTGTTCACTAATGTCAGGTAGGTCTTATATGTAACTAAATTAGGTTGGATTGTTTTGAGATTACATTTGAAATTTATGATAGAGAATGAGGAAACAATAATGATATAAATGGTCTGCCTTTTGAACAAATGCTATAATTGGTATGTTTGGACATTAAATTATAATCAGACTGCATTTCATCATTTTCATTTATTGCTTCAAAAATGCATTCAAATGATGATCTTATTACTTTCATCTATTATTTACTTTCATCTTCACTTGTACAAAACACTATGGAAATATATTTACCATGTCATGTGTTCTGTTTTTGAGAGTACTAAAATGAGAGAACAACAGCTTCCATATCTTGTCTTATTAAATGACTGTTTGAATAAAATAGCAAACAAATAAATGTAAGTAGCAACACTGAATTTACAAAAAATTACAATAAAAACATAACAGCAATAAGTGTGAAAAAACAGCTGAGAATTTGTCTACATATTTTATTTCTTATTTCCTTTCCTTCATATGATGATTGTACAGATATGACAATTGGTAATTATGTCATCACATCAATGGTGGTTGTTTTTATGTATGCTTTGATAAGAACAATGTTACAACTAATAAAAGCTGAGAAGCTGCCTGTCAGTGAAAAAAATCTTACCCTGGGTAATCATACCAAGGGGATGTTAAATCAATTCATGAAATGCAATCACATTTGATGTTTTTTTTTATCCTTCTGATAACTAAATTTGTGTTATTATTCATAATGCATCATTTTTCATGCATTTATTCTGCTTTTTGTCCATTCTGCATTCTCTCTGCACTATGTTATGTATATATAGTTTAATTGCTTGTGTGTTGGTTTTAATTGTTTATATTTTTATTTCATTACATGTTATTGTAATGATAACTTTGTTCACTGATTTGACATTTTTCCAGAAAATTCAGTTCAGTTCTGTTAAACCTGATAAACAAGCATTTGCAAAAAAACTATCTTTTAGTGACCTAGTTCCAGAGCCAGTTTCAAGTTTGTAGTCAACAACCTTTCAAAAAAAATTATTACTGAATCTTATAGCAAGATTGAGAAACAGGAGAGAAAAAAATATAAATGCAGTTACAATTGAGAAAGAGAAGTGAGAGAGACAGATGCAAATGCAATGAGTGAAGGATGAAGGGGATTGTCAAATTAAATAAAATCAAGCTGGCAGTGAAAGGCACATTCTCACTCCACTTACAAATTCAAGTTTTGATATTACAAAGAATGTTAGGCTAGTACCCACTTTTATCAAAACAGAAGCAGACAAATATTTTCCTTATTTTGAAAAAGTTATTGAAAATTTAAAATGGCCAAGGGAGCAATGGACTTGATCTTTGCATTGTGTACTTTTTGGCAAAGCCTTAAATATCTATGCATCCTTGTCAGTACAGCAAAGTTCTGACTGATTTGGTTAAGGAATGCATCTCAAAGGGTTATGAGTTAATTCCTGAGGCTTATTGGCAAAGATTCAGGAACTATAAAAAAAGAAGCTGGACAAACTAATGTCGAATTTGCAAGTGAAAAAAGCAGTTATTTGATAGATGGTGCTTAGCCAAGAAAGTTGATCAAGATTATGAAAATCTTTAACAATTTGTATTACTTGAAGAGATCAAGAACTGTTTCCACAGTGACATTATCTTGAAGAGCTTAAGATCAAAATCTTGGAAAATTCTGCTCTTGCTGCTGATTAGTATTTCTTAGATCATAAAGTCCATGTTGTAGGCAAGTCTTTCACTCATCAGACTACTGCCAAAAAGGCATTTCTGTCTAAATTCTAAAACTCCATCAGGCACAATTATTGCAAATCAAGCTTTCTGATAAGCTTGATTCAAAATCCTTGTCTCTTCCTACATGTACCTAGTGCAAGAAAAAAGGACACATTATTTCTAATTGCTTTCAATTGAAATATAAGCATCAGAACCATACAGACTTATCCCAAATGTTCTTATTTCTTTGAGGTTAAGGTCACGGTCATATATTGAAAGCAATACAATTTTCTTTGGTCTCATAAACCCCAGTCTAATTTTATTATGGAGAATTATAAACTAATAATGTTGAAGGGTTCTATATCACTCTTGGGTGATTTGCCCAATCCTATCCCTATTGAAATTTTAAGGAACACAGGAGCTTCTCAGAGTCTTTTATTATCTGGTACTTTGCCTATTTCTGAGAAGTCTGTCTCCAATGTGAGTGTTCTTATTCAGGGAGTAGAGTACGACTTTTTTAATGTTCCTCCACACAGTGTAAATTTGTCATCAGACTTAGTTTTAGGAACTGTGACAATTGGAATAGTGCATTCTTTACTTGTTCAGGGCATTCATTTATTACAAGGCAATGACCCAGCTGGAGATGAGGTTGTGGTTAATCCACTTGTAACTGACAAGCTTTGATTGGATCAGAAAGTTGATCCTGTTGAGAATAATATTGATAAGGAATGTATTTCTTTAACTGACACACATATTGGTCAGATTTTTAATTAGGTCTATCACTTGTCGTTGAACAGGAAAAAAATCCTGAGATCTCCTGTTTGTTTCAAAGTGCCATTAGTGAAACTGAAGTCACGAATGTACCTGTCTGTTATTGCATTAAAATGGAATTCTTATGAGAAAAATGAAGGCCTCCTCAGGTACCTGCTGGTGACGAGTGGTCAGTGTACTATCAAAATGTAGTTCCAAAATCTTACAGACAGAAGATGCTATGTCTGGCCAATGAAACTCCTTTGGCTGGTCATTTAGGGATTATTAAAAAGACTTATCACAAAATCATGACTCACTTTTATTGGCCACAAATTGAAAGTGATGTTTGAAAATACTTCAGATCTTGTCATACTTGTCAAATGGTAGGAAAACCCAATCAGAAGATACCTAAGGTTCATCTGTAACCTATTCCTGCATCTGACTAACCATTTAGCAAAATAATGTTAGATTGTGTTGGGCCCTTACCTAAGACCAAGCCAGGCAACCAATACTTGTTGAGCATGATGTGTGCATCAACAAGGTTCCCTGAGGCAATTCTTTGGAGGAACATTAAAACAAAAACAATATAAAAGCTTTGATACAGTTTTTTTTTATTCAATAACATATTTGACCTTCCCAAATCTGTGCAATAACATCAATGGTCAAATTTTATGTCTGCAATTTTGCAGCAAGTTATTTATGAATTAGGCATTCAACAATTTAAATCTTCTGCTTATCACACTGTCAGAGACAAGAGGATTTAGAAAGATTTCATCAGATTCTGAAGACTATGATTCAATCCTATCATTTTGATATGGGTAAAGACCGGGTTGAAGGCATTCATTAACATTTGTTTGCTATTAGGAAGTCAGTTCAAGAATCTTTAGGATTCAGTCCCTTTGAACTAGTGTTCAGACACAGTGTGCATGGACCACTGAAGTTGTTGAAAGAAAAACTTCTTACTAATGAAGATACTGAACTTAATCTTCTTGATTATGTTTCCAATTTTAAGTATAAGCTGTCAAAGGCATGGGAGGTTGCAAGAGCAAACATGCATTCTACTCAGTCAGAAATGAAATTAGAGCATGATAAAAACTAAGAGGAAAGGAGTTTTCAACCTGGTCAGAGAGTTCTGGCTCTCTTGCCCATTTCACAACATCCTCTTCAGGCAAAGTGTTATGGTCCATACACGGTTGAAAAGAAAGTAAATGATTTAAATTACATCATAAATGCTCCTGGGAGATGAAAACAAAAACAATTTTGCCACATTAACATGTTAAAAAAGTATAGAGAGAGAGATAGCCAGGTAAATCATGCAATTAGTTTAGTTGTACCTGTCCCACTCACTGAGGATTTTAGCAAAGGAATTCAATGGGGCTCTATTGATTTTGGAGTGACAAATCTTCAGAATTCGAAAATTATAAATAATCTGGATCAGAAACTTTTATATCTGCAACAACAAGAAACGAATGAACTTAAAACAGTTATTATCTGAATATGAGCAATTATTTCTAGATGTTCCTACAAGGACAAACAAAATGTTTCATGACTTTGAAATTGTAAATTCCAAACAACACCCATGCAGAATGAACTCTCTCAAGCAGGAATACTTGAAAAAAGAAATTCAGTATTTGTTGGAGAAAAATTTCATAGAGCCCAGTAAAACTGATTGGATTTCACCTTGTTTACCTGTTCTGAAACCAGATAAAACTTTCCGTATGTGCACTGATTGTAGGTGAACAGTGTGGCTAAGAGAGATTCATTTCCATTACCATAAATCAATGACTGAATTGATAAAATTGTTAATGCCAAGTTATGTCGTTTGGGATGAAGAGTTCACCAAGTACTTTTCAGTGTTTGATGAATATGATTACCAGTTCTTCTGGTCTTGATAATTGAGATGCTTACATCAATGTTGTCATCATCTACAATGACACTTGGAAAGAACATCTAGCAACCATTTGGAACTTCCAGGACATATCATGGGACATGGACAAGTTGAACCTATAGATACTAAAGTCAAGGCTATCTCTGATTTCCATGGCCTGTCAGTTAAAAGCAACTGATGTGATTTTTAGGTATGGCTGGATACTATGGGAAAATTTGTTCCAATTTTTCAAATACTGCTAACGCCCTGACAAATTTATTGAGCACGAAAAACAAGATTGTCAGGAGGCTTTTGATAAGTTAAAGGCCATACTTAAAAGTGCACCACTTCCTACAGCTCCAAATTTTAGTCAATATTTTAAACTATCTGTTGATGGAAGTGATATTGGGGTTGGAGCAGTATTGATCCAAGAAGATAGAAGTGGTGATTATCCAGGTTGCAATTTTTCTATAAAAAAAATTAAATAAACACCATAGAATTTACTCAACAATCAAGAAGGAATGTTTGGTTTTGATATTTGCATTACAACACTGAAGTTTACATTAGCTCAGCTCCATCTCCAGTTGTATTTAGTGATCACAACCCTCTTAGTTTCATCAACAATATGAAAAATAGAAATCAGATATTATTAAGGTCAAGTTTACTGTTACTGGAATATATTATTGATAGCAGCCACATCAGGGGTAAAGACAATTTAATAGCAGATACACTTTCCCATGCATAAAAATATTATTTCATGTACACTTTGTATAATTCATAAGAGTTCTTATGTATTTTGTTTACCTCATGTATAAATAATCTGTGATAAAATGAAAAAAATATATAAATCTTTCTTTTTATTTATGGGTGTGGGAAAGTGTTTTGCATATGTAATTTAATTGCTTGTAAGTTAGTTTTAATTCTTGTTTACTTTATTTTTATTTCATTACATATTATTATAATGATAATATTAACTGGATTTGACATTTTTCCAGAAAATTTAGTTCAGTTCTGTTAAACCTGATAAACAAGCATTAGCAGAAAGACTGTATCTTTTGGTGACCTGGTTTCATAGTCAGTTTCAAGACTGTAGTAAACAATTTCTTTTTTAAAAAAAATGTATTACTGAATCTTATTATAAGATTCATTTTGAGTTAAAGCTGTGCACAGCGAATGTGATAATCTGCTATAAGGAAGTGATCACATGATCCTATCAGGTGATCTGTTTTGTGTTTTAGTTAGGATTAAAACACATGTCATTATAGTGATTTTGGCCAGTTTTTGCTTGAAAACCCTTAAGCTCAAAGGTGTTTTTTGTGACCAGTTTGAGTTAATTTTTTTACTTAAAGTAATTTTATTTTCTCTGTAAACTAATAGTGTTCATCAAAATTCTTAGACAAAGACATTTACTGAAAGCTATTCGAAATTCCAAACTGGAATATTATTTTTGGTGATTCAACAAGGAACTGTTGACACATGAGGAAACAGCAGGTTACTGAAGATATCATCACCTTTTATCTTGGAACTTCTTTGGAATTCGAACTGTGATTCACTAAAGATTTTTATTGATAAGACTTTCATTTATTAATTCTAGGAATTCATTTTGGATTAGTTTCATAAACTGTCAGTACTTTTTCATATTTTTACCTTGTTTTCTTGGAAAATAAATCATTTTGTTAAATTTTACAAAGCTTGCTTGCTTCACTCTTTTCTTTGTTACTTTTGTACAAGACATGTAAAAACCCATTCTGCTTTTCAGTTTTGTTTCCCTTAATTCATGAAATTAACCAATTTCTGGGTTTATACAATTGGTGCTACCAGTATGTTATTACAAGACTGAGTTACCGATAAAGTCAAACAGATCACATTGTGAATATGATACCATTAATCCACACAATTACATACTAAACCCACCACAACTTGGTATAAATTTTAAATAGTATTTTTATAATTTAATTTTTAATACCATTACAAATTTTTAGAAAGCATTTCTTGTTACAGGAAAAAATAGATACAATCACATGCTATAATTATCTTTAATTTGATGAATTTATTCTTTATACTTAAATTGCTATGAGAGACCAACTTTATCCAACAGCAGTCATATACTAACAACAAAAAGGCTGCAGATGCTACAAAAATTGCACATGTACACAGTATTCTGAACAGATTTAAACTCAACTTTTCTCAGATCTGCAAGTTAAGCATACAGCTGACATATTTATATGCAATCGCATGAAAATATGTGCCTCACATTATATATCTCAACTTGCAGCTTATATATATATATATATATATATATATATATATATATATATATATATATATATATACACACACACACAGTAGTCCCCCTCTTGAATGTCCCCCTCACCAGCGGCCAACCGCTCCTTACGGCCAGAATCTGAAGGCACTGACGAATTTGTGTTCAAAATTACCCCTCACAAAAGGCCACCTGGCTAACACAACTAGTGGCCAGCATATTTTTGAAAAATTATAAAATTTAACCCTAGCAAGCGGATGCATTTTATTTTGTAATATGTATCCAGAACAATATTTTTTCTAATTGTTTTAAGTAATCCAATTTCTGTCTGTTTCCCAATGTCAGGTATTCATTTTGCAGAAAAAGTATTGTACATGTTAATGTTAATGTTCTAAGGTTAATATTACATCATTTACACCTTACGAGAAGCCACATTTTTTCCATAAAGCCGAGAAAGACTCAAATTTTTATCCATACAAAAAGGTAAGTACACGTAATTCATCCTTACTGCATGTTATCATAAGATGTCTGGTTTAGCCACTCATAATTGTTAAGATTACACTTATAATAGTAGTAACAGCTGAGAAGATGTACAATACAAAAGTCTGTGGAGAAATTGGTTTGATAGCCTTTATGGCTTCCCTTTGCAAGATGTTGAGCTTGTTAACTTCCATAATTAGTGGCTATTACACAACAATTGTCAGCTTTATAAATCCTAGGTGCCATTGTTCAGATCAAATCTGGTACATATCCAAGCTGTTTTCGAACTAGAGTAAAGAAATGTAAAAACAATAGAGTACCAGACTGCGACTAATGAATCACATGACAATCGCTGCCTTTAAAAATATATGGCATCTTGTTTAAATGCAGAATAAAATTGTTTTATCAGTCTTGTAGTAGTAACATTGATGATTATAACTGGTTGTAATGTCAAGATCACACAGTCAGCATTAGCTAAAAATAGAAATAGGGTACTAGACAAAGACCGAAAAATCATGTGACAACACAACTTGTCACTTCCTTACAAAGAAAGCATTTCGTCCGCTCAACAAATGTGTCCTCTGCATAATTAAATGGCATACAGTTAGCAACATCGGAATAACTCATTACCAAACATTAACATGTCATCACATAAATGGAGATGATTATTTCAGAAAATGTCTACGATATTGGGTGAGGTGGGAGGGAGACTGGTCAAACAAATTTAGCTAGAAAAGACTAGAATAAAACAATTGTATGTTGAAAAGACTCAAATAAATAACATCGTAACCGATAAGTTATTTAGCAGCAGTGGGGAAAATGGAGCAAATGGAAAGAGAATTGCATATGTAACAAGATTTAAATGACATTTTTGAATGGTTCTACAATGTGGATAACAACACACGCTCGCATATCACGCTTACGTCAAGAATAAGAAATATTAATGCATATTCGGTCGAAATAAATCAACTATTATAGCACAAGAACCATTCAATATTTAATGTTGCTTTTAATCAAAGATATTAAATGCTTTGAAAAATGAAGCTTTCTTACTACGAACACATACTTCTCACAAAAAATTTAGCCCTCCTCTGGAAAGGCCACCTGCCTTATAAGGCCACTAAAAGAGGTGGACTACTGTACGTTTGTGTGTGTGTATATATACATACACACACTTTATGAAAAAATTTAAAAAAACAATCAAAATGCAGTCGTATTTATTGCCTGGACATGCATATATGAAGCTTTTGAACGCTCAACAATGCCTGTGAAAATGTAAGTCTCAAGTCTGAAACAGTGTTTCTTTACAATAAACTTTTACTCATTAATGGTTCAATTAACAAATATGTAGAGAGCAATTTCTGTATTGGGATTCATTCCATTAGAAATGTACATTACTGAGTTACCTGACAAGGCCCTGCTCATAAGAACAGGCACTCCCATTGCTAGTTGTGCTGTCATGGCTGGATGACAAGAAACTGTCCAAAAACTTGCCCAGTACCCATTTCCTGGTGGAGAAGAAATATGGATGATTAAATAATTGGCTAATTGTTGCATTATAACTCTAGTAACCGCTAGGTATGGCTCAAACTCTTTTAGGTATGCAGAAGGAAAACTGGAAATCTCTGCCCTCAGAATTTCACAAAACACAGGCTTCAACAAGTTTAATGAATGGGTGGGGCAATTAACCGAAATTTTTAATTTTTAAACATACAAAAATCTTATCATAATAAAATAGCATTTATTTTCATCTTTTGATTAAATTAGATAATACACAAGTCTCTTCCTTATAATGCTTGTATTATCACTCAGTACAAGTTTCAGGGAAAAAAAAGCCCTTTTCTTTTATCAAGAAATGTATAATGTAACCACTACAGTGATACATGTAGTGATCAGCAGACCTTCTGACACAACAAAAATGGTATGCTGATACTTTAGACTTCTCTCACTCAGTACTTGTCTCTCACACTATATCACTGACCCACTTCCTGTGAAGACATAGTCATGATACATATATTCCATGAACATCAAACCTTAGGATTATATTTGGCCATCTTGGATATAGGAGGTTACTAAAGCATGAAAGTGGAAATGAAAAATATCGCTATAGAAACAAGTAGAGGGAACAACAGGAAGATGAAACATACACAATCATTTTAAATTAAAGGACTGATGGAAAATGAGTATATACAAAGATTGAAAGGAATGAGAGAACATAAAAAGAAAAAACACATTCAGCCACTGGTTAACTATTGAATCTATGGATTCATTATTAATTCCTTGGTGTTTGCTTGAATAATTGTGCTGGTCACAAATGAAAGTAAATTTTCTGGAATATTATTTGTAATTGGAATTTTACAGATATTATATTCTTACAAGCACAGTACAGAATCGATCTTATTAACTTAGATGCTTTAGCTGACAATAACAGACTCTTTTATATGTGACTGATTCAGTGTAAATGCATTTAAATTTATTTCTCTAATAAGACTGGACTGTATATTATCAGTTCTTTTCTTCACTTCTCGAGTTCAAGAAATGTGAATTTCAAACAGACTCAAAGGAGAGCAGTTAATGTTTTCTGTTTGAATTCTACATTTTTCATTTTTCATGTCCACTTAATATTTCCTCATTTGTTGCATAAGTGTGCCTTATTTAGTTTACTTGCCCCTCTAATAAATTGTCTTGTCCAGCTGTTAGCATCCCACTCAAAGTTTCTCTGCCTATTATATCAATAATGTAGCAAGTAAACTGTTGGCGTCAGTATCAACATTTCTTCCTGTTATCAGAAAGCTCTCTAATGTCAACACACTTTATTTCACTGGGTATCTGATATAAAGGAAAGCTAAATTATCCCTCTTTCATTTCACTGTTTGGATTAAAACATACACAATTTTAACAAGCACATAGCAAACTCATGCCTGACCTTTTACAATCCAATTTTCTTTTGAGCTAAAATATTTAAGTTTCTATTTACTCAATTAATTTGTGTTCAATTAATATAATGGATATAATACTGTGTAATTTTGGTATAAATAAGAGCAAGATATTTTTCCAGTCAGGCTTTGCTGTAGAATATTATATTGTTTATCCTTAATAGAATTTTAATATACTATGGCACACACTGCTGTATGTTCTGAAAAACCATGGTAACCGTTATACTTTAGTACAAAATTGTTCATGGTAACCATTTCATTTCAGACCAACTAGACGTTATAGGAATGTTTTGGGTGATAATCCCATGTTACTATGACTATTCAAGAGAAGCAGTGATAACATGATTTTCAGGAAAACTCATTGGTGGTATGCTCATCCATTCAGGTGAAGCAGTAATAACAAAGTTTTCTAGATGGTCAATGTGGTATGTATACTGTCTGTCCAAGTGGCACCATTTTCATTTAGGACCATCTAGAACATTTGGAAAGTTTCGTGGCAATGTTTCAAGTAGCTTTATCTCTTGGTAAGTGGAAACACTTGTTCTAACAGATGGGCAGGCAATAAGCAAAAAACAATCCCATAAATTCTTCAGGTCTATGACCCATAGAACTAAAATTAGAAAATAACATCAATTTCTTAACACTGTACACAAACCTACATTTCATAATGCACAATTTAATTTGCCTAAACAAATTGCATGTGTCTAAAAATACTTGCTCAATGATATTTGTATTGTATCCAATGCTGTACACTAATACCACCAAAAACACTCCACTCTCTTGCTACATTTCCCAACCTATAACATAATGACTGACCAGCAGATAAAGTCAGCAGATATTCACAAAGATAGTTCAGTTCTTTTATCACTAAATTACAGGTCCATAAAATAGAAACCCTCAGTTGGCTAGTGGTTATTAACTTAATATTGTCTGTTGAAATTCTGCATCACAATACAACATAAACTCTGTTGGTATTTTGCCAGGGCTTGATACATCACAGTATCTAACAAAAAAAAAATAAAAATAACCGAGGCCAAGGCCACACTAAATTTGCATCTGAAGGACATAATTTATGTGCAGGAAATGCACAATCAACTACTCCAATGTGAATTGGAAATAAGTTGGTTCCATAATACTTACAGGGTTGTTCCATTTAAACATAACTTGTACCTAGGGAAGGCAGTGTTTTCAAATTATATGCCAGGGATCTCTGGTTACTTAAAGAGTTCATAAGAAAATGATACAAAATTCTTAACTGCATCAATGGGTGACAACTCCACTAAACTGCCTTTCCAGAGTCCCTAGTATATTTTACTGGAAGAGCACTCATTACCTTCATTAAATGTAGTAGTAGTAGTAGTAGTAGTAGTAGTAGTAGTAGTAGTAGTAGTAGTAGTAGTAGTAGTGGTAGTAGTAGTAGTAGTAGTAGTAGTGGTAGTAGTGGTAGTGGTAGTAGTAGTAGAGCTAAGAAAATCCATAATGTATTATGCAGTCAGTGCTAGAATTGGTATGGACATTAACCACATACTACAGACCTTTGATATTCTATCACTTCTGAATCAATGAGAAAAACACTAAAATATATTAATAAAAACAACTGACCTTAAAAATGCTAACACACTAAAGTTTTCTGATATTGGATTCACACAATTTGTTCTGGATTACACTGGATCAACAATCCTTTCAGTCATGTTACTATGAGAGACAGATGATTAGCATTTATACTTACAGGTAAGGTATGATTTGTAAAAAAAATTTGAATGACATTAACATAATTGACAACTATTTATACTTCACCAGAATCAACCAAAAGATTTCATTGACAATCATATGTATGTATGTATGTATGTATGTATGTATGTATGTATGTATGTATGTATGTATGTATGTATGTATGTATGTATGTATGTATGTATGTATGTATGTATGTATGTATGTATGTATGTATGTATGTATGTATGTATGTATGTATGTATGTATGTATGTATGTGTGTGTGTGTGTGTGTGTATCTATGTGTGTGTGTATATATATATATATATATATATATATATATATATATATATATATATATATATATAGAGAGAGAGAGAGAGAGAGAGAGAGAGAGAGAGTTGAAATAAGAAAAAATAAATTTTGAGGCTTAATTCCTGTAGAAACAGTCATATAAAGTTTTGCAAACAATGTTTTTGTGTTTTATTTGTTTGTCTTGTCTATGTTTTGTATTTGCCTTTAAAAAGACATTAAGAGTCGAAAGTGCTCAAGCTAGTTAGATACTAGTTTTGCACTGTTCATTGTCAGTTTATTACATTTATCTTAATCAATTCCTGCCACATGTGATCTGTGCATTTGGAAGAACTGTTATTCACCATATAATTGGTATTCTTTATATATACATACATACAGTGTGACCCCACTATAACAATGTGCATGGAAGCCATAGAACCTGACCGTATTAAAGACTGCTGTATTATAAGCAACCCAGTCAGTTAGCTGATAAAAATTATGCATGTACGCAAATAAATTTGCACAAGGGGTGTTGTCTCTGTACTAAATGTGGACACAAAATTGGATTCTTTGGCACAATTAGCATCTTAAATCAATGCATATTAAATGAGAAAGACACCTGTAGTGAAATTAGAAGACATATTTAATATTTTACTTACTCAGAGAATCACACATTGGTACATATTTGTGTATACTGTTTATATATACATATCTAATATATATCACAAATAGAATATCAACAATGTGTACTCACCTGCAAATCTCATCACATACATTGAATTCACAATGCAAATAATTATATCAAAAATATACAGATTTAAAATATTCAATAATTTTGTCACAGGTCACATAGGTCTGAATTCAGTGTGAAAAAAATAGCACAATCATGTAACAAATGGTGAAGCACATTTACTTTTCAGTATGTCCAAAGTCAGTAAAAGTTTGTTTGTATTATAAGCCACTGTTGGTAGTGATAGTAAGCATAAACTGTTTTCCTGCCAAAAGGAAACTTTCATGGCACAGTAAATGTGTTCCAGTCATGTTGGAAAATGAAACAATCGATCATGAAACAATCCATCAGATCCTATTGCTTTTATTTAAGTTTGGTGCTGACTTCATGTGAAGAAAGTATCTTTGTTTTTATTGAAGACTGTTGTCTGCTTTCTTTCCTGAAGGATGCATGCATTATTGAAAATCCAATAAAAGATGGATTATGAAATAATGCCTTGTCCAGTTGATCTCCACTAACAGAAAGTCCAAAAATAGCTGATATCTCACAACGTACAGTACTCTTGCTAGATGTCAACATAATGGATGATGATATAACAATGCAATGTCATGGTGGTTTGTCAATAAGGACAAAGAAATTGTTTATGTAACAATAGTTAATATTTTCAGTGCATTTAAATCAAGTTTTAACTTCCTTTCATGGGGCCTCTGAATTTCTCCACTCCAAACCAATGGTTATATATACAAGTTTAAACAGCCAAATATGTCACCGATAAAAAGGAAAATTTGCCAGATGGTATATTTTGCCACAAATAAGGAAAACAAATCACAAATTGCAACATTAGCAAAGCATTGCGTGATCCCTAAATAAACTTTGTATACATTACTTTTCATACTTTTAAGAAGAAAAAACTATCTCTCCACGTACAAAGAGATACATACAAAATTTCTGGAACCAAGCCAAAATTGTCTCATATTTCTTCCCAAAAATGACAATAGAACCTTTATGTAATTTTCATATTATTAAGAAAGAATGTTTTTCATGTATGAGAAAAATGTGTATATGAAATTTCAGGAATCACTCCATGACCATGATATATCCAAATTCATGTTATAATAATGTGCTAGAGTGCGGTCATACTGTGTATATATATATATATATATATATATATATATATATATATATATATATATATATCTATATATATATATCTATATATAAAGAATACAAATCATATGGCGAATAACAACCCTCTCAAGCGTACTGGATCCACCAAGGGATCACGTGTGTCAGGGATTAATTAAAATAGATGCAATAAACTGACGACGAACAGTACGAAACTAGCCTAAGCGCTTTCGACTCTTAATGAGTCTTTTTCAAAGGCAAATACAGAACATAGTTACGACAAACAAATAAACACAAAATCGTTGTGTTTGTAAACCTCTACATTTCTGTCTTCACATGTGCTAAAACTATAAATACAACCAGCTTGTATAGACTAGTTGCGGAAACTGAAAACGTATAATTCCCTAAAAGTCTACAAGCCAAAGCGACATCTATTTTTACTTTGTGTACATATGTAACGCAGATTATATCCCCGATATTTGATTCTATACCGGTTATTCTTATAGTAAAAATTGAAGGATAATAAGAAGATTTAGAAAATGTTAAATTCTACTAGTGCATAGTTTTCATTTTCTAGTCTTCTTGGTTTAGACCGCTTGGTTTCAATGTTCTAAGACGGCGTATCCAGTATGATTCCTTTTCCTTCCTGGTTTCGGAACTCCAGCTGTGGTTGTTAGCAATAGCGATAAGTATTATATCACTGAAAGTGTGGCCAGGGGAGGAGAAGTGTTCTGTGACCGGGCTTCTGTACTCAAACTCAAACCATGTTTTCCTGGACACAACAACCAGACTGGTGGAAAACAAATTACACACAGACATCTACTCGAAACCAACCGACAAACACCAGTATCTTCTCCCAACCAGCTGTCATCCAAAACACTGCATTAAGAACATTCCATATAGCCAGGCACTGAGGATACGCAGAATTTGCTCCGACGATGAAAGATTCCTAGAAAGGTCTGAAGAGCTGGCTAAACATTTAATTTACCGAGGCTACGACAAAGACCTGATTGCGGAGGCAATCCAAAGGGCCAAACAAACAAACCGTGATGACCTACTCAGATATGGACAGAAAGAAAAGGTTGATAGGATACCATTTATTCTGACCTATCACCCAGACAATCCCAAAGTAGGTAAAATCATCGCAAACCACTGGCCAACCGTGCAATCGTCAGACATACTAAACCTAATACTTCCAAACAAACCTGTAGTAGCTTACCGGAGACCAAAAAACCTAAAGGACATCCTAGTCAAATCCAAGCTAACAACAATCGCTAGTCAAAACCAACCTAGTCAATCTGGACCCTGTGGCGATAAAAGATGCAAAACCTGTCAACATATGATAGAGAACAAGACATTCACTAGCACAGTGACTAAAGAAAAACTAAACATACATGGTCCAAACAAAATGTGCAAAACAGAGAATGTGATTTATCTCATCACATGTAAGATCTGTGGCCTTCAGTACGTGGGAGAAACTGAAAAGCTACACAAAAGGATAAACCTTCATAGATCTGATTGGATGACAAAAAAGCTGTACAGAAGCCCGGTCGCAGAACACTTCTCCTCCCCTGGCCACACTTTCAGTGATATAATACTTATCGCTATTGCTAACAACCACAGCTGGAGTTCTGAAACCAGGAAGGAAAAGGAATCATACTGGATACGCCGCCTTAGAACATTGAAACCAAGCGGTCTAAACCAAGAAGACTAGAAAATGAAAACTATGCACTAGTAGAATTTAACATTTTCTAAATCTTCTTATTATCCTTCAATTTTTACTATAAAAATAACCAGTATAGAATCAAATATCCGGGATATAATCTGCGTTACATATGTACACAAAGTAAAAATAGATGTCGCTTTGGCTTGTAGACTTTTAGGGAATTATACGTTTTCAGTTTCCGCAACTAGTCTATACAAGCTGGTTGTATTTATAGTTTTAGCACATGTGAAGGCAGAAATGTAGAGGTTTACAAACACAACGATTTTGTGTTTATTTGTTTGTCGTAACTATGTTTTGTATTTGCCTTTGAAAAAGACTCATTAAGAGTCGAAAGCGCTTAGGCTAGTTAGTTACTAGTTTCGTACTGTTCGTCGTCAGTTTATTGCATCTATATATATATATATATATATATATATATATATATATATATATATATATATATGGGATTTATTACTCATTCTGACATTTGTTATTAATGTGATCAAATTTTGCCTATGCACATACAGCTTGTAGTTTACATTACCTTTTCCTAACTTACCTGTGTGAGAAAGCCTCAGCACTTTTGGGATGTTTAGAGAGAATAAGAGCCCCAAACTTCAGCTCTTCCAACACTGTAATGTCATCTGCTTCTATCAACTCCTTCCTGTATAAATAAAAGGATGCTCAATATAATGGAATCTTTCATCTATGAATATTATTATCATGTTACTTTCTGCAAAGGCAGGAGACAGATGTAATCTTGGTATGTAAGGGTACAAATACATATTAATTTGATAAAATATTTCATGTGAATACAGCAACAAACACAGAGCAGAAAATTAACGATTTTACAGCTAAAAATGTGCTCCTGGAAAACTGATACCCCATTAAATAGCCAAAGCACAAAATAAAATCAAGGTGCAATAGATGATGAATAAATATGAAAATGTAATCAACACAAAAGACCTAAATTAATATTGGTACCAATGTCTTGCCAATCATTGCAGAGTCAATAAAATGGAAATAAAACCAAATATTCATGTTGAAAAGCACAGGTACAGAACTGACATGAAAGTCTGAAAAAGGCACAGACTAGCCTTCCGAATGACTGTTACCTGCAGTTTGATACTGAGGTCTGAATATATGACTTTATAAAATATATGTAATATGATGTTATGACACTTTAAATCATAAATATATTGTAGCATTGCATGGTTACAATTGGCACTTCGCTATGTTGCTCCCAGTTAATTACTGTTCTTAAAGATAGGACACATGGTCCTGTGATTACAGTGTTAATCAACTTGTATGTATATTTTATTTAATTTACATACAAACATTTAATAACTATATTTTTTATACTGTCATAAATGAGAATGTAATAAAGAGTCTATTTAAATTAATACTTTTTTCAATCAATGCAGAGCACTGTCAGAAGCACTCATTGCAACAATTCTAATGGAAAGACTCATTTTTTGAAAATTCCTTGTGCACTGAACTGCATTATGATCTATGGCAATAATCATTATTTCAAATTCCCTTGTAAATAATCATGTATTTCAAGACCCAAAACTGTATTTTGTTTGGTTCATGAAACATTGTGGTTCCCTAGTATTTTAAATCTCCACAACATCAAATAAAATGGGGAACACAACTGAGTGACATAATTCTTTGTGTTCTGCAGTTCTTTCTTTATAATTACATTGGCAATATTTATACTTAATCATTTCATAATTATGTTCTTAACTTTCACAAATGAGCCATATACATGCTCTAATTTTACTCAACTGAACATACTGAAATGTCAAAGACATAACTATAGTCACAAACCACCAACATGCTGCACAGTTGATCCTTACTGTTGTTAATATTCATTTAATTGCTGACACTGAAGCTGACAGCAGGTAAAAGTTAGTCCTGCAATGTAACAAAGTTGACAACCATTAAAAGATGGTCTTGCAATATAACAAAGTTGATATCAGGTAAATGTTGGCGCAACAATGTAACAAGTTTCACTAAAGCTTTTGGTAACAGTGGTGTGAGTGCTTTCTATATTCATAGTGAGTGGGTATTCACTTTTTTTTAAGATTTCATGTGAATCATCAGTCTTGTGGATATTGACCCTTTGGAAAAAATGCATCTCCCACTGTATATGAATCTGATCTCAATGAAAAAGCTGGCAAATACTGTGATCATAATGGGATACTCTCTTAATAAAATCATATATATATATTGGTAGTTTCACTTTCATCATGGCTTTTTGGGTTTTACTATCTTGTTTGCAAGACTAATTGTCTATGTAGTCTTTGATTGCTTTCAGGGTTTGAGCTTCATAATAATAAAAAAATAATTTAGCCATCGCCGTATTTCTACAGGAAATTTTTCAGCTGCCGTTACCTATATAAATGGGGCATGAGACTTGTGCAGAATGCAGAGATTAAAAAGATTCCTTTCATTTTGTAACCATTTGTGACTCCTTGGGTACACTTGGAGAATATATTTGGTTCACTACTGCTGATCTTGAAAGTGCAAACAACCAATTATAGCGGCTCCTGACCCAGAGAGGACTGCCAAATGTGGACTTTATGAATAATAAAGTGATGAGTTATTGGATTATGCAGTGTTACAGCTACTGTTCAGACTCATGAAACTCATTCTTCATTGTCTGCGCTAAAAATTCCAAAAATAATTCTATGACATGATCATGATTGGAAAACCTATAAGTCTGACAACTTTAAAACATCAGAAAAAGGGTTTAATAGCACGTCAACACAAAAATGGTGATGTGGTGCAGATTAGAAGTACATGTACAATTCTACAATTTAAGTATAAAAGAGGTACTATGCCATAATAAAAAAGTGGTCTTATACTTTCTCCTCACAAATAAATTGTTTTGCATGAAAGGTGTCATTTCTGGGATACACAGTTTCCAACAAAGGAATCTCCACTAATCTGAAGAAAACAGAAGCTGTCCACCCACCCCCAATCCAAAAACATATCTCAAATTCACTGGTTTCTACATAAATATTCCTATTACTCGAGATATATCAATGGTTTTGTCTCAACTGCAAAACTGACAAAAAAAACCCAATCCAAATTTCATTCAATGGAAAAGAGTCAGACCATGTTTGTCCAGTTAAAGACAGCACATAAATCTGCTCCAATCACCTTCATCCCTTTTCACATGGAGTTACCTTCATTTAAGTACAGATCATGGTCCTTTGATGAGGCTTTTCAGATTTACTAACATAAAGGAATGACCAGCTTACTGGACTGAAATTCTCAGTGACCATGATTTCAAAATAATTGATAGTCCTGGCAAACACATCTAAATGCAGACAGTTTATCAAGAAGACCATATGAGACTGTAATTACTGTGAATGATATGAATTGATAGCTGCAGTCTGTAAGAAAAAAAACATGGGAGATATTTAATTACTGTGAACAAGAACTGATTTGTGTAATCTGTATGAAAACCATGTGAGACATGTAATTACTGTGAATAACAAGACCTGACTGGTGCAATCTGTGTGAAAACCATGTGAGACATTTATTTGCTGTTAATAACAAGAATTGAATGGTGCAATCTGTGTGTGTGTATGTGTGTGAGATTTGGATTTTTAATGTAGCTTTAACAATGTTTCAATCATATCGCTACAATGTCTGCAGTGTGGCAGTTTATAATGATATCTACAATTAAGGTATCATGCCACAGACATGTAGCATCATGTCCCACCCAGTCACATTATCCTGACACCAGGCAGAACATCCTAACACTAACCTCTTAATGCTGAGCACCTACTGAGACAGCTTTTAATACCATTTTAGAAGTCTTTGGTATACTCAGCTGGGATTTTAACCCGTGACCTCCCATATCCAAGGCAGATGCTGTAACCAATAGGCCATAGAAGCAGTCATGCTATCTGTATGAAAACCATGTGAAATATGTAATTACTGTGAACAAGAAGAACTGACAGAGGCAGCTTGTAAGGAAACCATGTGAAACATGTAATTACTGTAAATAAGAATTGGCAGAGGGTATCTGTAATAAAACAATGTGAAACATATAACTGCTGTGAACAACAACAGATAGGCAGCCTGTAAGGAAACCACATGAAATATGTAAATGCTGTGAACTCAAAAAGGCTGTCTATAAAAAAATCATGTGAGACATAATTACTGTGAACAAGAACTGACAGACAGTCTTTAAGAAAAATATGTCAGACAAATAATTACTGTGAACAACAAGAACTGACAAGGGTAGTCTTTACAAACAATGTCAGCTTTATAATTACCATGAACAACAAGAATTATCAGGTGCAGTCTGTAAGAAGACAATGTGAGATATATAATTGCTGTGAACAAGTAGAACTGATAGTGGCAGTCTATATTCATGAAGAGTGTTATCCAGTGATTGATAAATTCTCAATACATATTACTACAAAAAGTCAGTTTAATCTTTAAACAAGTATGAAGGGATGCCCAACCCAGGCTTCGATAATGCAGCTGTTCATTAGAGAAAATGTGAAAAACAGAGCAGAATAATTGTTACAGTAGCTGAGATGATAAAATAACCAAAGAGGGGGTTACATAATATTGAAGATGGAACTCTACTGGATTTACATCCAGTGTAGTTGAAAAACTTTTTGTAGTAAAAGATGGCACTTTGTATACAGAAAATGTAAGATGAAGCAATGATATTAACAGATAACTTTATTTAAATATCATTCTCACTCTGTGTACAGTCGATTTTTATTGTTGAAAATGTTCACCAATCTAAAAAACTTTGCAAAACTCTGTTTGATGACTGAAATTTCAAGTTGACACTGAGAGACAGCTAATATTGCACAGAAGCAAAGCTTGGTTTGCTTTAGCTACAAGATTTATTGTTTGCTTCACCTAACATTCTGAAGTAGATTCAGCTGTTTGTCACTCAATACAGAATTCTTATCTTTCCTCATTTGTAACATCCAAGTTCATAGCACTTGTTGAAGGCTATTACAAAACCACTTCTAACAAAGTCAAGCATCCTGAAGTGAATGTTGCTGGATGCATATATTAAGTCTCTTCCATGTTCTATAAAGCTCTTTATTTCTTTTCTTGGTATTGATGTATAAACAATAACAAGGGCTGACTGAATCTTACCTGATGTTCCAGGCAGTGGAGCATTCTGGGTTCACCAGTAAGACAGCCCGACTCAGGTTAATAAGCTCAATGGGCTCTGAAACAGACCAGGTAGATAACTGTTAGCATAAATTGGCCAGGTACATGATTGTCAGTATCAACTGACCTCATATATAATTAGCAGTATCAAAAGACTAGACATATTATTACAGAATCAGCAGACCAGGCACATGATTTGCAGCATCCAATTACTAAGCACATGAGGGTTTAATTTGTACGCCATAAAAATACATGAATCCCAGAAATGCTTGGGAATCTGCTTGGGACTCCCTAATTTAGCAAAATCTTGTTGCAAATAGCATAAGAACTCTTGATCAGAATCCCAGTCCTGAAATCCTAAGAAATCTCTAGACTAAACATATATGTATCAGCAGAGCTGGAAAACTATTAGCAGTTTAAACAAACCAGATACATCAGTCATATTATACACAACCCTGGCACATAAATGGCAGTAAAAATAGACCTGGCACAGAACTAACAGTATAAAATCCCAGACACAAAAAAGCAGCATAAATAGATTAGGCACATGATTATCAGTATAAACAACCCAGGCACATAAATGGCAGTATAAATAGACTAGGCACAGGATTAACAGCATAAAATTATCAGACACATTATTATCAGTGTCAACAGACCAGGAAGGTGACAAGCAATTTAAAATGAACAGACATGTGGGTCTAATTAAAAAAGACCAGATACTAATTAAAAAAGACCAGATGCATGATTCACAGTGTAAAGTTTCCAGACATATGACAGTAACTTTAAAAAGAATTGGTGCATTCTCAGTAGATAACCAAAACCAGGCATACAATAAGAAGCATTAAATGGTCAAACACATGATTGAAATTATAAGCTGTTTTGCAATTACTCTAGACTGAACAATATCAAGATGAGGTACCATTCACCAAGATAAGGAACATCATTTTAGTTAGCAGAACAAGCTGCCATTTCCTAAAAATTTAAATAGTAAACTTTTTTGTGGTATTTTACACTTTTGGTTTAATTTAAACATAATGTGGCAAAAAGGGTCTGGCAACAAGTTCTCACAACATTAGATAAACCCTTCCCTATCCAATAAAGTGGTACAATTCAAACATGACAAGCAGCAGAATAAAATGAACAAGATATGCTGATAAATGAAGGACAAAAGTTTGTAATCTTTCTTCTAACAATGAACATCAAGTTCAAGAATAACTAGTCTGGTTTTCTAACTCAATATCTTTTTTTATTCTTATCATGTTGAAGTTAATATTTCATGCACACCACAGTGTGAAAACAGCATCTTGATTGCCAATATTATGGAATGAAGTGATAAACTGAAGAAATATCTCTAAATTTTTTTATAGATTAGTATATAGTTTACTGTTTTGTTTATACCATATTATGTAACATAAAAATAATAATAATACAGTAAGAACTGTTTTAAGCAACCTCTGCTTTGAGTGACCATCTGTCAATTCCAACCACAATCATAGTGCATGGATCTATTTTATTATATAAATGCTCTGTTATGAGCAACTGCATTCTCAAGACAACCAGCAACCATGATATGCATTTCAACAATGCTATGAACGGCTGCATTGCAAAAACGAGGATAAACTCAACTAACTTTTATTCAATTCCTGTAATAAGCCACTCATATCATTCTAAATATATAAAAAAATAGGCTGGCTACCAATTGTTGAATATATTATATATGCATATAGTGTTTTATAGGACCTATATGTAATCTATTGTTACAACGACCGCTTGAATAGTAACAACTGTTCTGATAAAAAACAAACATTAAAAAAAAGATTTTAAAAAAAGGACTGTTGCTACCATTGATAAATGCTATCTAGTCCATAAACCAGGCACATGTCACTACTTGCCATTGTAGTGCCAAAATCTTCAGAGTGGTTGCATATATTGTTTGTCTTTAGAGTAAATCCATATTGCCAGAGGTGAATAAGGTCATTGTTTACTAAACCAGCAAGAAAGAATCATTTGTGGAATTTGATTGATTTTGTTCAAGAATTGTGATGTTTGTTGTTTCCCCACCACCACCGATGTTAAGTGATTACATCCCAATCACAAAGCTGTCATCTATTAAAGTTGGTGCAACTGGGTTACATACTTTGCTTATAGAGTTAATCCCTGTATGTCATCTTTGAATGAAACAGTTGACTTTTGTCTCTGAATAAATGGTTCTGTTTCTGGATGAGATAATTGTTTCTTTTCATTTCATTAATTATGTATACAATGCACATGTATAGTTAGAGCAATCTTTAGGTTTGATATTACAACTAATAATTTGAACACCCAGAACCTTAATAACAACAGATGAACCTCCAGCTAAAAAGAGACAAATTTTAAGGCTGGAGGAAAAAAATTATTGTAACTGAAAGAAGTGAAATAGAGAATACCACTTGCAAATATGTGGCTTAAACATCGGTTAAACAAATTTAGGTTGTTATAAAGCAAGGAGTAATTCTGAAATGATTTCTTGTGCTAAAATATGTGATCTTCAAATGTAAATATGATTTCATGATTAATGACAGAAGTATATCTTTATTGCTATATAATTTTGGTTTCAGATTAATGGAAACAATATTTTAGCAAGAACTATTAATAGAACATATATGTACAGTGTATGTGATTATTTCTCTTGAAATTGTTCTGAAACTGGACCTTGGAAACTGGTTTTTTTCTTCAAACCTATGAGAGACCTCCTGTCTGGAGAGACCGCCTTTTGTTGGCAGAAGAGACAGTCTCTCATAACAAGTTTTACTATAATAATAACAATAACAATAGCAACAACAATAACATCAATAATAATAATAATAATAATAATAATAATAATAATAATAATAATAATAATAATAATAATAATAATAATAATATCATCATCATCATGATGCTGACATAATTACTGAAGGAAACATGAGCAGTACATGTTCATCTGTATGAACTCATGGGAAAATTTAAAAAGCATTGAATTAAAGAATAATGGAATATAAACAATACCAGTATCATTAATAATTACAGCACATAAAGTCCATTCACATGTAATAACATATATTATAAATGGTTCAAGCAAAAATACAGATAGGCAGAAAATCATATTACATGAATATATCATAAAAATTGAATTTAGTACTCATTATGTAAGCTACTTTGGCACTATATATGTTGTTTCTTTGTTCTTTTCTTTCTTACATGTTAATGTGAGTGGTGGTATCTTAGTCTGACTTTAATTATATTGAAGTGAATGATATTGTGTTGTTCTTTTGTTTGTTTGCCAATCTGCTTAGCTTGTTTCTATAATACACAAATATTAAGAAGAATCTTAATAAGAAAGGTCTTAATGAACAATCTCAGCTATAAGCTTATGACAGTCAAAATAACTGACTATTGAGATATGAATGACTATTGAGATTTCAATTTTGATTCTGGTTATATTCATTCTGACTCTAGAATTGATAGGGTCAAGGGTCAAATAACTCTTTAGTATTTAAATCTATTGAGATCCCTTTAAATATACATAGAAAGACGTTCCAGGAATCCAGTATTTGCTACCAGATCAGGCAGATCAGAGGTTTTTGAAGAGTATATAATCAGATTAACTGGACATCAAATATAGGATATCTCAAATATCCTTACATCAAATTGTCTTCAACTAATTTATCCATTACAATGTCAAATAAACACCTTAAAAACAAAGTAAAATTAAAGCATCACCAGGTCTAGTTTAAATTGTATTTCCTTACTCGATAATTAAAGGCATCACCAACAATGTTTACCTCAAAGGTGACTAGGTCAAGTTTATGCACTGTTTCTTTCTCTTGCAATCAATACATGTGTTACTGACTAGACTTGTTTTTTTATTACAGTGGTCCCCCTCTTATATGTAACAGCAATTGTAGGAACAATGAGACCCCATGAAATATTGCAATCATGAAAATAACTTCATATACTCATATACTTTTTTCATTGCCTTATACTACTATGCTTTTCATCATCCATTCCTTACCCTAAAAACTAATATTCACTATTTGTATGAACAATGAATAGTAGAACTAATTAAATTTGTGGTCTATGAATAAAAAAGATCAAGACTTCATGAACCAATACTGCATAAGAAAAATGAAAGGCATATGATGGAAGAACTACTATCAAGTAAGCTGAGTAGGTCAAATTACAGTTTTCCTACTTGACCTGATGAATGCCAAGCACAATGTTTTGCTTATGTAAATGAAAAGAAATATTATCAAGCATCCTTGCTCTTCCCTTATTCATAACCAAAACAAAATAAAATACATTTAATTTTGAGGAGTAACAAAAAATTAGCCTGTTTTATCAAAACAATGGTTTGTTCATCTGATTTCACTTGGATATCATTGAAAGCTAATGCAAACAGCCTACCTGTTTCTCTTTGTTGATATTTAAGTGTGCACGTGTGTGTGCAAGTGTGTGTGTGCAAGTGTGTGCGTGTGTGCATGGTTACCTAAAAACTGTACAGGATGTCCCTTGTTTCTCCAGTTTAGTACAGTGTGATAGGCATACTGGTAGAGAACCTTCACACTCCAAGTCTCCAGTCCCAGTTTGTGGTCCACCAGAATGATAGGACTCTTGTTCTGCTTGGGTTCCAACACAGGAAGGAAGTCATACTCATCACTGGAAGAAACAAATTTCCAATACAATCATAAGAGTTAGACCTATATGAATAACTTTCAACTACAAACCTAATTGATTTGATCACTATTCCATCAATATCTGCTCCATGGAGCTAGTTTTAATTATGATAATTAAAATTCAGTAATGGTGTGGTGTTTATAATTTTTAACATAGCTTTTAACAATTTTTCAATCACATCGCTAAATATCTGCAATGTGGCAGTTTATAGTGATGTCTAGCACTGGGGCTTCATGCCGCAGACATGTAGCATGATGTCCCACCCAGTCACATTATCCTGACACCAGGTCGACCAGTCCTAACATTAACCTCTTAATGCTGAGCATCAAGCGAGGCAGCTGTTAGTACCATTTTTTAAAGTTTTTGGTATGACTCAACCGGGGATTGAACCCACAACCTCCTGCATCCTTGGCGGATGCTCTAATCACTAGGCCACCGGAGCGGTAAAATTCAGTAATGAAACCTACTCCTAAATGTATATCAAACAATTACTGTGACTGATGGATCACCAAATTCAGTTGCAACTAAAATAATAAATCCCATGCAACACCTCATGAAAACTGGAAACTCATGAATCATAAATAAATTACAGTCATCAGCCTGAAAATAAAATCATCATCTGGACTGTCTTTTCGAAACTCTAAGTTTTTTATTTCTTAAAAAGATGGCCCAGCTTACAAATTGTAAAAACCACTGAAGCTATCCACTGCACAGGCTAAGTCAGTGACAGAAGCAATAACAGATGTCAAGCCAATGATGAGCAGTAACAAATCTAGGACATAAGCACTAATAGGTGCCAAAATCAGTGATAACATTAGTGATAGATGCCATGTAAGTCAAAAGAGAAATAACAGATGCCAAGTCAGCAATGGACAGTAACATGTGCCAAATCAGTAACAATAGCTGTAACAGAAGCCGAATTAATAACAAGAGCAGTATGACTATAAGACTTAACTCTTTTGCTCTATAACCACTAGAGCTAAAATATGAGCTGTAGACATTGATATAGATCCCAAGTCAAAATCCTCTTACATGGATGCAAATGATTATATCCAGTGTGTGTCTGCACACTGCACTCCCAAGAAGAATTAGGTGGTGCTCTACAGTTTTGTATTTAGCATAGGGTTAGAATTTTAAAGAAAATTAGTTTCCCCGGGTTTCCTCACTAGTTATACTGGCTATTTAAAAAAGACTTTATATATCTTATGTATTGTTCAGTATGCGATCAGTTATTGATTTCTTTTCCAATTGTTGCTGTATATTGACTGCGAACTTGAAAGCAAGAGACTTGGACAAAATGCCATTTGCAAATTTAGACAAGTATTTTGGGGTTAAACGGAAAAATGATGAAGATTTCAAAGAGATTCAGAACTGTGCTAAAGTTGCTAGAACTGATAGTTTGGATGTGATAGTAGCCATCATAATTGTAATTATTTGTAGTATTATACTTAATTACTAGCATCGATTAGTATGTAGAATTATCTAATAGTTTCATTTACATGCATATTTGAGAAATGGACTTGAGTGTTACATAGAGAATAATGTAGATTGTTTGCTTGTGGTCAGAATTTTGTAATTTGCTATTAGGTTACTTTGTAGTACACTGGTGCCTTTATTAATACTTTATGTTAGAGTTTACACATACCTGAATTGTGAATTTGAAACAATTGAAGTATGTAAGATCAGTTACTATGGACATAATCATATACCAGTGCATGGATATTTGAATATTTGTGTACTTTGTGTGAGTGTAAGGCAAAGAAATGCATCTGATTATTGAGATATTGTTTAGTATAATGGGATTAGGAATATGTATTGATGTGGCGGAATTTATTGATATATGTATGAGAAGTAACTGACACCATGTTTTCTTTTTACCATGCAAGAACGTATGGGTATCATAATGTGACTGACTGCATGACCGAAGAAATTTAATAGCCACTGTCTGATGATCAGCTGGGTGTAATGTAAAATGAGAGGGCTAAGGAAAAATATGGTACTGGCAATGTGTTTTCATAGGAATCTTTTAAGGGGACAGAGAACTTCCAGTACAATCAAGTCCTGAGTCTCCAAGAGGTGGAGATGGAATTGAGACTAGCTTAAAAGTCAAAGATGACATAAGTCTAGTTAGTGGAGAGAAAGTGGAGAAGGAGGAAATAGAGTTTGGAGGAGGAAGTGGAGGAGGAGGAGAAGGAGGAATTTGGAGAAAGTCAGGGAGGAAGAGGAGAAGAAATTGGGAGAATCGGAGAGATAAGAATACCAGAGATGAGCAGAATACAAGGACAGGTGGAAATCGATTTCACACTGCTAAGCAAGTGATGCAATAGGCTATTAAAAGGATGAGTGGAAGGAGTGTAATTAGAAATTTTGATGCATCTGATCATTGAATTATTATTGAATTGCTACTATATGAATTTTAACCTTTTTGAATATTTAACCATCTAAACCATCTGCATTGCTAACTGGGGGGCTCAGAGCTTTACATTTTTCTTTCACTAATTTAACTTCCAACTAAAATCAGGCCTGGGTGGGTCTTCTATAATAGTTTAAATACAATATTGGGAGCAACCTTTTTTCCCCCAACCACATATGACCCGCTCCACAAGCACATTAAATATCATAATTTAATTTTTAATACCACTGGATTTCAGTTGAAACTTCTATATACATTTTGACTTGCGATAAAACTTTAAAGGTCACTGGCCTGCTATATTGTACAAAAGTGTCATATTATTGTAGTCCTTCAAAAAATGCATCTGTTATGTATGCACACCACAAAAATGTTTAATTAGACTTAAAAATCTGATTTTTTAAATAAAAAAAATTATTCATCAATCTCCGTAAACATTAGTTTCTGCATGCCAAAACAGATATGATATACATGTATTCTTTACACTTGATAACTTTTTAATTCTTTTTGAGTCAGTAATGTAGTCTCCCTCTTGGAAACCCACTCCCCTAAAAAGAGGCCACCATCTCCTTATGGCCAGAATCTGATAGCACTGACATGTTTGTGTTCAAAATTACCCTTCATAAAAGGCCACCCAGCTAACAGGACCAGCAGGCAGCATATTAGTGCAAAAATATAAAAGTTACACCTCACAATCGGCAGCATTCTATTTGTTATATGTATCCAGAACCAATTTTATTCATAACATGTGTTAAGTAATCTGACTTCTGTTTCCCAATGACAGGTTTTCCGTACTGAAAGAAGTGTTGACTAATGTACCACTAAGGTTAATATTATATCATTTATGCCTCATGAGAAGCCACATTTATTCCATAAAGCCGAGAAAGACTCAATTTTTTTAATCCATGCATAAAGGTAAGTACACATATTCTGATTACCCTTACTGCTGTTTGTCATGAAATGTCCAGTTTAGTCACTCTAATAATTGTTAAAATTACAATTACTGATCAGTAGTAACATCTAAGAAGTGGTGGTATTGATGTACAATAGACAAGTCAGTGGGAAATGGTTTGATAGCCTTTATGGCTTTTCTTAGTAGCATGTTGAGCTTGTTCACTTTCATAATTAGTGGTTATTACTACTAACAATAATTATCAAGATTACAAATTCTAACGGCTGTGAGGTGCTATTGTTCCAAATGTGCATACCTATCAAAGTTGTTTTAGCTTCTCTCACTTAGTGTAAAGAAATGTAAAGACAAATAGGGTACCAAACTTCAACTAATGAATCATGTGACAAGATCACTGCCTTTACAAACACATGGCATTTTGTTGTTTTATCAGTCTTGTAGTTGCAATACTAATGATTACAACCTTACAACTGGACCTAATTGTCAAGATTATAACAGGGTCAGCATAGTCTAAAAATAGATTTTTGCAGACACACACAGAAATTAGCCTTGAACAAAATAGGGTTCCAGAAAAAAAGACAGAAAATTCATGTGACAACACATTCCTTTGCCAAGAAGGCATTTTGTTCACTCTGCAAAAGTTTTGTCTGCATAATTAAATCGTATACAGCTAGCAACATCTGAATAAATCATTAGCAAACATCAACATGTCATCACGTTAATGGAAAGTTTTTTTTATAAAAAACTTGGTTATTCTACTAGACAACATCAAGTGAGGTGGGGAAGAGGAACTTATGAAATGTATTAAGGTAGAAAATACTTGAATTTAACAAATTTATGTTGAAAAGACTTGAAAAAACAACATTGCAACCAAAAAGGAGGTTATAAAGCACCAGTGAGAAAATGGAGCAAATGGAAAGAGAATTATCTATGTACCAGGATTTAAATGACATTTTTGAATAGTTTTGCAATGTGCATGATAACACCCACTCATGTATAATGCATACACAAAGAATAAGAAATATTAATGCATATTCATTTGAAATAAGTCTATTATTATAACAAGAAGGGCCTTTTAATAATTAATATTATTTTTAAATGAAGATAGTAAATGCTTTGAAAAATGTAGCTTTCTTACTGCATACATTACAATAATTCTCACATAAAATTTATTTCCCCTTTGGAAAGGCAACCTGTCTTATAAGCCACTTTCCTGGTGCAGAAGGGGTGACCATTATAACTAATTTAAATCATGTAATGCAAATATGATGTAAAAAGAAAAATGTTAGAGTATGACCAGTGACCTTTAAGGACTGTTTCGGATTTAATTCACAATACTATAAGTTCTTTTTTAAAATTATTTGTTAACATTTACAAAAACTTATTGGTTTTTGCTCTTTTCTGTTACTTAGTTTAGTTTCATAAAAATTTATAGAAACATGCTAAATAGCTTGTAATAAATATTTCATTTTTGGTCATTAGTGACTTTCTATGCTACAAAGATTCAATATTGGAATAGCCTTTCTATTCATCTAAAGTATGCCAATGAAACAAATTTTCATTTCAATACATTTGTGTATGTAACAATAGATTGCTTAAATTCATGGAAAAAGGCAATACTATGGTACATGTTAGAAATATCACTCTGTACTATAACAAGTTTCTGTTATATTCATACAAAAGAATTCATACATCCTCTTCATTGTTTGTACCCCATTAATGATTGTAAAAACAAAAGACATCAATGAATCATGATATAAAAAAATAAAAGGAACATAATTCAAAAACATTTCATTCATTCATCAATTTATATATCCTAACATGATTATTACCATTGGTTTCCAAACAATGTCAGCTTGTTGGCATGTCATATCAAACAGAAGTTTTTTTAATAACATGGCTGAAATACTTACATGGGCGAATCTACATGAATTATGGACGTTTCGCCCCATGGACATTTTGGCCAATAATATTTCACCTCACTTCAATAAACATTTTGCCCTATGGACGTTTCAGCCCAGGATATTTCACCCAACTCAATGGAAATATCGGATATTTATAGAAATCCATCAGCTTAACACCATTGTCTTCATTTAACTCTGGTTATTGTAAATATTTACAAATTGTGTCATGTTTTGTCGATTTTTAGATCGATAATGTTGAAAGTTATTTGATCTTTTCTTTGGTAAAGGTGCAATTCTGTCAATATCAAAATAGCATGTTTTGAGGAATTATATTTATTACTTTTCAGAAACCTATAAAAACTAAGCTGATTAAGGAATTGTGGTCCCCCGAATATTAGCTAAACATGGACACAAAGGCAATTACCACCTGTATCTTTGCACAAAAGTATGTGATAAGCATAACCTGTCAAATGCTTAAAGGAAAACAACCAAAAAAGATTGAAAAATATTTTTAAAAATGAACATGATTAGAATACCACGTGGGCCAATTCTGCATGTCATGTAATTCTGTGCAATGATGCGTCATTTCTGTAAACAGTGATCATGTATTTTTTTGGTTAAAAAATAATCCATTTTGTATCAAGAAAGAACTATCGTACTTTAATTAAAAAAATTAATATTCATAAAGTGTACAAAAATATCCCACATTTCAACTTGAAATGCATATGAAAATGATTTCTAAATATCAACACAAAGACCCACTCCATCACCTTCTTGAACCTGTAACCCATAAAATCCTATTTAATATGTAACTTTCTGAATCATACAAATAAGTACTTTTTTAAAAGATAGAAATGTTTATCTGAAAAAATATTCTGCATCTTAATCTAAATTTGCAAGTTGTCCCACACGCACAAAATCGTCTGCTACCCAACGTGTCAATGTGCCACTATAACGGGATTCTCAGTTAATTTCTCTCTGTATACTCTACTTCTAATATTATGGTAATTTTTCCCCATAAACAAGTGTGTGCGTGCATGAGAGAAAGAGATTTGGATTTTTAACGTAACTTTAACATTTTTTCATTGACATGGTGACGATGTCTGTAGTGTTGACACTTTATAGTGATATCTAGCAATGGCATCATGCTGCAGACATGTAGCATAATGACCCACCCAGTCATATTTTCCTTTCATCAGGCCGACCTGTCTTAAGACTAACCTCCTAATGCTGAGCGCCAGGCAAGGCAGCTGTTAGTACCATTTTTATAAGTCTTTGGTATGACTCCCCGGGGATCAGACCCACTACCACCCGCTTCTGGAGCGGTCCCTCATAAACAATACATTTTAAACACATTAAACCCTATACGTTGTTGTTTCACTTCCACATAATAGCTTATTTGTTTAAATGTGGAACATTACTACTGTTTTTACAAGATTAGTTTAGTTACATCTTTTCACAGCTGTGCAAAGAATAGGCCGACATATCACGAGTCATGAAAACACAGAAGTGGTATCCAGTGTTTCCCAAATTAATATTATTTTGAATAGAATATTTAGGTGAAAATTGCTTTTTTTCAAATGGTAAGCATTGGAGAATTTCATTCTCTTTAAAAGGTTGAATTTGGGATGTGTTTCATTTTAATTTTTAAAATATACACCTAATTATTAGTTATACCCAAAATATTGTTTCATCGTCTCAATCTTTTTCTCGCTCGAGTGACTACTGTCAGTCATCCAGCTAAATGAGGGGCGAGGAATGAAAATTGTAATTAACAATAAATATATATAAAAACTAGTTTCATATATTTAATTTCGAAATATTAGGCACATATTTGCACGTTTAAATCAACACACATCACTAATCAAAATTGCAGCACATGACAGTGTAGAAATGTCAAATTATGATGTGCAACAGTATACTTCTAAACAGTATCTGATTTTCTCATTTTTTTAAAAAAATTCATTTCTGCAATGGTCATTTGCAATAATTTATTGATCATGTTTTCTGTTTTGTCTAATTTACAATTCTGATATTATTGTTTAAAATAAGTCAAAGGCATAATTGTTTAAACAAATGGCATGCACTTGGTGCTAAGATGGATATATGTGTGTGTATGTGTGATATATCTTCACTCAGCTGTGTAGGAATAATTTTGTACGGTAATGGTGATCAATTTTTAAAAGGTGGGGGATAAGTATGGAATATGAAATTAAATGTCTATTGATGTGGGGCGAAATGTATTGGGCCGAAATGTCCATATAACATAAGGGTTGAAATGTCCTTTGAAATGGGACGAAACGTCCATTGAAGTGAGGCGAAATGTTGTGGGCCGAAACGTCTATGGAGTGAAACGTCCAAGCACCTACATTTTCAAGTAAGATATGTTATGTAGATTACAGTCTCTGATAATCTCAATAGTTCCGTAAAATTGGAATCAAATCTCTTCGAACACATGTATACAAAAGTTCCTTTGTTTTATTTGTTCAATTTGTTCTGGAAGTATTAAAATTAGACATTACAAGTACTGGAAGCAAACGTTTTTGTTTTCACGGTAAATTGACGTCTGAGCCCCTGTTAGTCCTAGAAGAAAACTATCTGGGTGATGGGACTTACGTTGTAGGACTAAGCCCCTGTTACAGTGTTAGTTGAGCAAAGGTTATATGGTTATTATTCAGAGACAATAGTACGTTAAGACTAGTGGCAATGTAACGTTAAATTCGAATTATGTGCAAGTTCAACCAAAATTTCATACACAAATAAACAATAGGGACTTGTTCACCAGATTTAAAAAAGACGAGAAAAAAAAAGAAAAAAAAAGAAAAAAAAAACATTTGCGATGTTGGCAACTGAGCGTGTGTGCTCTGCGTTTATGGTTACCATAACTGGAGAAACGTTTTAAGTGTATAATCCTATTCTCAATTTGTATACTTCCTATTTGGAATCATTTCCACATACATGTCTGGATCTTTTCTGAAAACGTTACTTAAATCTGAAAGTAACCGAGCTCCTCTTTTGTCAGACGCCATTTTGTCTATTTTTGTTATATCACGTGATATTTTGCAGGGTCTTGCCTATGAAAAGAACTGAGACATTGGTAACAATACCGTTCCTGAACGAGCGCAAATACAAATAACTTTATTGTAAATGCCGAACAATATATCGTTTTCCACTGACATCCAGTTAATCCAATTCGTTATTTGTATAAAAGGAAACATAATTAACTATGTTAAAAATACGACAAAAGAAATATTACTACATAATTCATTAACTTTCATAATAAAAGTAATAAATACATTTTTCATAATCTGTTGTTTACCAGATGTAAGTATGCATATCAATGCTGCACCCTAGAGACATTTGATGTTCCTCTGTCCACATAAAAATGAAGACATGAGGATTTGTTAGATATATGGGTACATGGGCATTCTGTGGTGTGTGAATATCTCTTGGAATCGCTCAATGTAGAACACTCCCTATAAAACAACCTAAATAATATGGACTTCATAACTTTCGGATCGGTGTGCAATGTTAAATACTAGCTTGTAGAAAGGATATGGTGTTGTTGCCCATGGCTTGTGGCAATAATTATTTGTCATTAGTGTATTAAATTGCTAGCAACCTAATTCACTCTTATTTGTGATATTGGGAGTGTTCTTTATACGTGTAGATCGATGTTCCAACATTTTGTGTGAACCTTTTCATGAAAGTTTGGTATTATTATTCAGAGTGGACCCCCATTTTATCACATATTTACCCATTAGTTCTGCATCTCCCTTCGCATATTTGTGTGTTCATCACATATTTACCCATTAATTCTGCCTCTCCCTTCGCATATATATATATATATATATATATATATATATATATATATATATATATATATATATATATATATATATATATATATATATATATGTGTGTGTGTGTGTGTGTGTGTGTGTGTGTGTGTGTGTAACAGCACTAGTTTTAAGAATGCTATAGACCTGTTTATAATAAATATGCTGTGTGTATGAGAAAATTAAAATGGCTTGCTAACTTCAAAGAGAACTATTGTATAATTCTCTTCATGTATAAAAATTGTCGTTTCAGTTGACAATGTTTTTTTCTTCAGTTAGATGTGTGTGAGTGTGTGTGTGTGTGTTCAAATGAAGCTCTTGATGAATTATACAGAGGCATTTAAAATTCCAGCACTGTAGCACAAAAATAGCAAGATACCAGAGAGAGAGAGAGAGAGAGAGAGAGAGAGAGAGAGAGAGAGAGAGAGAGAGAGAGAGAGAGAGAGAGAGAGAGAGAGAGAGAGAGAGAGAGAAAAGAAAAACCTTTAAACACGCGTGTGAGAGTGAATGCGTGTGTGTGTGTAATTTTTCATCTCTGATACTTTTACATTTTCTTTCAATACTGTTAAATTCAACAGCCTGTTAAAATACTTATTTGCGAGAAAGATGCAGTTAGAAATAAAATCAAGTTAACAAGCAATCATGCATATCTGAATATTAATAACAATCTTAAATATAAACACTCACATTTGTCTTTTTCTTTCTGTGTGTCCCAGCTACCAAACAATAATTCGCGAGAAAGATCATAAATGAACAGCGCTGGTTTCAGCAGATATTAACACACTTTTAATGCTATAAAAGCTTGCAGACTGAAAAAAGTAAACAAAATACCAAATACCAATGTTGTTAATAAATAGCAGATGTGGTTGGGGATTGGGGACGGGGTGAAAAGTATACCTGTAAAATAGAATCCACCTTATGACAAGAGTGGTTAATTGTTAATTTTTCGGAGTAAATAAACTCACATCTGTTAATAGTCCGATAAATCAACTCCACCCCCAAATATGTGGTGCTAATGATGGACGACAGTTAATATTATCACGGATGAAGGGCTGATTTATCGGCCTATCTGTTCACAGAAGAATGTGAACATAAACCGGTCTCATAACTGACAGAAATTTATCCAACCACATAATTTTTATGCGTTAAAAAAGCTCAAATGAACTAATGTTTCTGATTATGAAACGCCAATTCAGATTCTAAAAAAAACTGTCTATGTCAACTGTAGACTACTGTTTCAAATCAAATACTGCAAATATTCGTTCACCAGTAAATTATAGTAAATTATAAATTTCAGGATGCAATAATCGTCCCTTCACATGAATATCCAACAACTAGAACTCGAAGTAGTGATCTGAAACAATACAGGTCTATAACTAACACCATACAGTTGTATAACTGACATAATACAGGTGTATAACTGGCACAATACAGGTGTATAACTAACACAATACAGGTGTATACATTAACCGTCGAAACTAACAAAACTTTGTGACATCATACAGAATTTTCATTGGAACATCATCTGTTGAAACTGATACTGTATGTCAAATGTGCTATTTATTTAGAAAAACAGTGGCGCTTTCAATTATAATTGGTAATACATTTGTAAAATTAAACTTTTAAATTTTACTGGTTATAGATCTGATCATAATCAAGTAGTCAAGGATCTGGGAATATTCTTTTCTTCCTTCTTTATACGAGAAACAAATGATAGGTGCAGGCATCAGTCAAAAAGAACAAGATTATTTCTTTTTCATTCTCTTTAAACTAATCCCATGAAAATAAAAACTATTTTATAAACATAATCTCAGATGAATAATGATTTATTATTAATTTAATGAAACTCGTTGAATAAAATCCTGGTTATTGCTTACCAAAGCTGGTCATAAGCTCTATTACCCACTATTAAACACTATTCATTAAGAACCTTAACAACAAAATAAATGTCAACCATGCACTCTTTAACAAAAAACAAATTAATGATGTATAAGTGTAGTAGTAGAGGAAATGGAGACTTTTATCTCAAAGACCTCTTTCTACACTTCAAACAAATACAAACTACCATCTCGGAGACCCTCCAATCCCTATCCCATAACGACATAAGTTTTAGGTGGGAGATTTCCTACTCAAATATAAACCCAGGACCTGTAGCCATTTGTCACGAAAATTTTCAAATATTACTTTTGTTGTTCATGCAAAATTTCATACCATATCATTATCATACTTTCTTCGATAATTATTTTCATTTCTATGATTGGTGGCCTAGTGGTTAGAGCGTCCTCCTTGGATGCTGGAGGTCATTGGTTCGATCCCCGGCCAAGTCATACCAAAGACATACAAAAATGGTACTAACAGCTGCCTCGCTTGACGCTCAGCATTAAGAGGTTAGTGTTAGGATTGGTCGGCCTGGTGTCAGGATAATGTAACTGAGTGGACATCATGCTACATTTCTGCGGCATGATACCCCAGTGCTAGACATCACTATAAACTGCCACTCTGCAGACATCGTAGCGAGTTAAAAATTGTTAAAGCTACGTTAAAAATCACAAACACACCATTTCTTTGATAAATATTTTTATACCTGCTGGCTCTCATTGGTAGTATATATGTTAACTTGCTGTCAACAATACGAAACTCGCGTTTTAAATAGTTCATATCATATTTTGAACCTCGCAAGTAAGATCTGATCTGATCAAGTAATTATTTTGTAAGTTATAATTGCTGTTTTCCAAGCACTTTTTTAGTTGCGAGTCAAGGCTATTTTTTTTACACGCTGTTGCAAGAGAAACACCAACGCCGGATATTATTATCAAAAACGGATTTATTGATGCTCCACTTAATTATACCAAAGCTACTCATTAGTAAAGGTAAATATGATCTTACTCGAAGTATTTTGCTATAGAATTTGTAACATTTTTTTCACGCACCAAAATTGTTTTTTTTAATGATAATATCTGTAATATTACATTAGAGCGTCCACATCTATGTTTATAATTTTATCTGAAATATGACTAAAATAAGCTATACGTTTCTTTATTATATAATATTTGTTTACAGATTTTATAAAATATGAAAAAACCCTGGTGTCAGTTCCTGGGTTTGATTCATCAATATTAATAACGTTGTCATTTAATTAAGTAATTAATTGTGGTGTTTCATCGACAAATTCCAGACACAACCAGTAAGACGCTGTGGTTAATTTTTTATCTGTCGCTACCAGTAGAAATGTTTCTTCGGTATCTTTATTTAACACAATAGATACAATTTCAGAAAAAATATCGGTTGAATGACACCATAGATATGCGGTAAATATACTAAATTTTGCACCGTTAAATACGGACAGCCTATATACACCAATGACTTCCGCGATATGCTTGATAATGTTATTTTGCGGTGTCCAATGCGCATGAAATAGAGTGTGAGGACGTCTATCAGGATATATACGACAATCGATATTTGTTTGCAAGTTCAAGGATGAAATGAACTCGCACATCATCAAAATCTTTATTGGATTACGCAGCAAAATGTATGTATTATTGCTAGACAATAATACAGAAGAGGAAAATGTCTGCCTTGTGATTTTATTCAAAAGATTTTTTTTTAAAAAAAAATTTAATGATTACAAGCATTCGCTTGACGGTCGCGTTAGTTTTATAAGAGCGATGGCTATTCGAACAAATCATCATAAACTCGAAACAGATGTCATCAAACGCGGATTGAGTAATTTTGATGACAAATGTTATTGTGAAAATGGAGTTTATCAATTTGCATTTGGGTATTGTTTTGATGATAGATCTATACTTGATATCATATTCGATGACTAGGTATGAAAGTTTATTTGAACAATGAAAATAATGTTTGAAAATTTGACAGTGACAAATAACTACATTAGCAAGATCATATATTTAATGATAGACGGCAAACAGTTGATAGTTGAAATCAGTAATGGAATATCAGGTATATGTTTCAGCAACAATAACATTATAACGTTGCTGGTGACAAGCTCAAACGTTCGCTTATCAGATCTGGTGACAACGAGTATATCAATTTCCTCGAACAAATGAGCCAGATGTTTTCAGCGGGATTTAAAAATGTTCATGATTCAATCAATCAATAAAAATATACTAAACTTACCATCGATCTCGAAGGTATGTTTTATCGATAAAAAGCCCCCTTAACAAGCCGCAAATAAAGGATTTGTTCGAATGTATTCACTGTGTGAGCGGCAAAAGTAAAGTTCTGTCTCTATTTTCGTGAAAATGAAATATTTCTAATATCAACGGTTGAAACATTGAAAATTAGTGATGAGGTATAAACTTTAGAAATAATTTTCATTTACCCTTTTACTCCAACGAATAAATCCACAATGAGTAATTCGTAGTTGTTTGAGGGTTTTATTGGGATAGTGATTGGTAGGTCTCTGAGATGGTAATTTGTATTTGTTTGGAGGGTGGAGAGAGGTCCTTTAGATAATATACTCAACTTCTTCTACTACTAGTGTTGCACGTCATTTAGCATAACACCCGAACCAACAGATTTTTAAACTTAGCCTTTAATACGATTTGAATATTGATATATTGCTTCTAGTTGAACATATTTTCTTTTTACTGGATGCTCGGTAGGGGTATGAGTGCAAAAATAAAATAAAATATATGCAGATATCTCATCTTAAGTGGAAGCAAAATATTTTTTGTTTTGTTTAAATATGCGAGTTGCTGAGTTTTATCTAGTCCCATTTGTTTTATAACAAAAAATTATTTTGAATTTTAAGAAAATATTTGTAAAAGTACCCGATTGCTCTGTTAAGCTGAACAAATTATTAATATGTTTTTTAAAATTATTTTTTAAAAATAATTTTTGTATGTTTATTTTTGTAACGTATTTACGGATGTGGTGCTTCGGCTATACAAAATACACCGGTTATGGCGGTAAAATGGGATGTGCTTGATTCATCCCGTGTGTGCTGAAAGGAAGGAAACGAGGAACGAAAAGAAGTCATGAAAAACAAATTTCTATGTGCTGTTGATAGTTTCCCTCTGTAAATTTTGGTCATAGAAGATGATTTAATATATTTATTATTTATCACTCATGCAAGATGTGGGGATATTAGTCGTTCGGCTGCTTGACTATGCTGACCCAACAGAGATCAAAAGAGTCTAGTGATACAGCTTTCTTTTTCTCCTCTTCTTTTTATTTTATCAAATCAAGGTCGCCCATAAAACAAACATGTCGGACGATGAGTTTATGTGTGACGATGATGAGGAATACGATCTGGTAATGTTAAATATTGCATTTACTTATACTTTGTTAAACTTCAGTCGTGAAAATATTTTGTTATAAGCTATGTTTAGCATAATTATGCGCTTTTATTCATGAGTAATATGTGCCGGCTATGTGCAGACAGTGCCAATTGCTCTCCGTCTTACGTTATCGGCTACGTCGCTCATGTACATGGTCGTCACCCTACCAGAAAAAAAAAAAAGATAATAACGCCGTCGTTCAAGTTGTAGACTTTTGTTTTACTGCAAGAGTAAATCGATATTATTATTTAGTCCTCGCTGTTGGCGCATTTATGGGCTACTGGTAATACGCATAGGCTTTCAGTATATAGTACAATCACAGGGGTTCGTATAGTTGATTCCAGTTTGCTTGTCGTACATGCAAAAAATAACTACAAAGAAGGACACTTCTCCTTTCTCGCGCGACCTGTTTAAGAATAAACGCTAATATTTAAAGCTACATTTCGCGTAGCGTAATAAGTTCGGTACCGGTGTTTAGCTCAGACATTCCACTTTGTATGCGTATCCGAAATTTGGCTTTACTATCATACCTTTAAGGACCATTTTCCCACGTAACTGCTTCACATGGACATGATTGCACCTTCTTGTAGTTATTGTTTAGTGCATGTACGACAAGTATATTATCGACAAGTAAATTATCAGCAACGCTACAAGCTTCTGTGGTGAAAATCACTGGTGTTTGATATGAGCTTGATTATGAAAAAAAAATTCAACAATAATCTTAAGGGTAAAAAAAATTAAGTGACAGAATTACTATAGATTACCCCCATGACTCATTCTGTTAATCAAGCAAGCCAACATTAATTTTTCTGAGTTGTACTGAACTAAAATTACAGGCTCAGAAATGTATGAATTGTTTGAGTTTTGCTGGCTGGGAAAAAGTTATACTCCTGTGCAACATGATTTTTTCGAAAGATAAAAATCATGAGCCAAATGGGTGATTGTTATTTTGAGTATTACCCTTTTAGCTAATCATATTTTGCCATGTGTGCAGCTTAGATGTAATACAGTCAAACCTGGTTATGTCGCCGGCCGATGGGTTTGCCAGAAAGCATCAAGATAACTGATGATCGAGATAAACGAAAACCAATATGGCGTCAATATAATAACATGTGCTTGAAATTTCATTATGTACATGATGTTCATTAATAAATGAGAATGTATATGCACATATTTTTGGATGTTTTTTTTACACAACAGCATTGTCACAATTTGATGAAGCGATCTGAATGCCATAAAAATATACATACATGTTTGTTAACAACAAAAGGCATATGTGCTCAAACTAACAGCAGAGATTTACCAGTATACAATACAAACTACCATCGATTCTCGATACAAACCTTTATTATATTCTCCAACATTGCACTTACAAAATCACAAAAAAAATGTGCAGGGTGTAGTTTGTTTTTACAAAAATCTAACCAGTGTCAAAATTAAATTCGCTAGTTATTTCACTCTGATAGCTCTGAATAGTATAGTAAACAGAATAGCTACATGTTATCCTTCAGACAAGATCAACAAGTGTGAGTGAACTGTCATTGGAGTGAACGACCATACAGACCGTTATCATGTGCTACGTGAACTCATCACATGCAGTTAACCAAGTACGATCATTTTATTGGTGAGTCCTACGCTAGCATAAATGTAACCAGTCGCAAGAAGTACATGTAAATTAAAAAATCGAGAGACAATATTCTTGCAAAATAGTATCTCCATTCCCGCAAATGAAACTTACAGAAGTCAGCACAATATTGGACCGTATATATTACTGTAGTTAACACACAATATAAGGATTCTTTCACTTCTGTATTTCGAGAAATAAATAATTTTTTTTTAATTATGCAAAAGTTATTTATTTGTTGTTTGCAATTTCTTCTTGCTGAGTTTAAGTTTCTGTAACAACCAACAAACAGGAGGATTAGCCATTCCATTAATTTTATCTGTTCTATTCCTGTCTTCAGAAGTCAGTCAGTTGTAGGTATAGTATGGTAGCATAAATGACTGTCAAAACAAACAGTACTCTGCCATACATCAGCATAAGCAGATTATGATGTAACAATGCACTGCTAAGATGGGGTTGTTGAAAAAAACAAAGGATCATTTGTGTACTGATTGATTCCAATGCATTACTTAGTTAAGTTTGTAGCTTCCTTCCATTTTCCTTTTTATTTATCCAGTCGAAAGCCAAGATTGTTTGAACAAATTAAAAAACCCAAAAGTCTGGGACATTTTTGTCACCAATAAGGGGAAAAAAATCGCCAGCGATTGGTTATGGGGATCAAGATAACCAACGTTAATTGGCAAATTTGGCACTCTTTTGGGCTCAAGATATTAGGGTTCGGCGACATAAAAGAATGGACATAACCGATGAGAAAATGCTAAGACAAAGAGAGAATTTGGCGGTTCCACTTCAAAAATGTCGACTTAATAGGGTTGGCGAGGTAACAGAGGTCAAGATAAGTGGGTTCCTCTGTATTTAGAAATTGAGTTTAACAAGTGTTCAATTTGTTTAGACTTTTATTCTAATTTTTCTATGGGATAAGATTCTTTAAGTTGAATTGAGTTAATGGTAAGTATGAACTTGCATATTAACACTTTTCTCAGATTAAGGAATCTATGTACTATAGAGTTGCAAACAATGTGTCTCTTAGTAAAATATAGCTCATTTTATAAGAGCACTACTTTGTCTCATCTGGCAAAATTGGCACAATTTTTATTAGGGCGTAACAGACGTTTGATTCTGAAATCGGATTCCACCGGATAGTTTGAACTTTTGATTAATCAGAGTCAGACGAGGCAGGAAAGACTGATTCAGATAATAAAAATAGTAAAATTGAATTTCTATAGCACCGTGTCTAACACTGAGTGTCATTCAGTTCAGGATGGAACTGGCTGCTTGCCGACAAATGATTAATGCGGGATCATTAAAGCCGGGCGGCAAGATCAACTTATTGTTGAACAAAGTATGGGTTGGAACTGGCCGCTTGCCGACATAAATACTGAGGGAGCCATAACACATGGATTTAAGTTTGTGAGTTTTATTTGTAAAATTGTAATTTGTTATAATTATTATGTATAACAATATGATCATAGAAAAAATGTTTACAATGTTTTCAGTGCATTGTACAAAAATAAAAAAATTTCATGGATTCATTCTGGTTTTGAACTTCGTTGCATTTTGCTATAGTCTTGCCATATCCTTCCCCTTGTGACATTGGTGTGATGTGCAAAACGTGTGTAACATGATTAAAAAGTTAATTTGGAAAAACCTCTTAATTCAGCATTTCCAATTAATTGATTCATATCCAGAATCAGAAAAATTTCATGCCCAAAATCCGGAATCGGAAATCAGTAGAAAAATGCTAATCGTTTATACCTTAATTTTTTATGTTTTGGAGCCCGTAACTTGGTTTAACTCAGAAAAATCAATAATGGCTTGATGAATAGAAAAATATCTCGGGAGTAAAACAGGCAATATATAATGGTCATGTGCCTTCAAAGATGGAAATATCAGAAGGAAATCAAGGGTCAGACATGTGGTAAAATTTTTGGAAGTTACATATTTTTATATTTTATGAAAATTACTAGTATGAAACTCTTTATATTGGTACAAAACAGATATATAGCTTTGATTGATATTAAGATAAAGAAAGAAATCTGAAGTAAGTCACATTTATCAGCATATCATTTATCAGCAGTCATATCAAGCATACATGTTAACCTTGCCCTAATAACGATTTATTCTTGCGCTGGTTAGTAGAAGTTTTGTCCATTTTACCTTTTTAAATGTTCCAGTCATACAGCCAGCTTTTCACAGCTATACATACATGTGTAAAAAAAAAAGAATGTAACCAAAAACTTGGAACACTAGACCGCTGTGAGTGTTGATGAAAATAAATTTAATAAATTATTAAATTAATTAAAAATTATTGTCATGTTATGCCTTCATTATTAAAGTAGGTTTCATATAAATCCGGAAGAATGTTGCAAGATCCATTTAGGTTTATGTTTGATATCTTTGTTGATGTTATACTTATTAGGATGTCATAATATCATGAATGCCAACACTTGCTGAATGGTTGGGATCAAGATATATCAGCTGGATATTAATGTTATCCACAATGGGAACCAGATTTTCCTATTTATTTCTGCAGACTGATACCTGCCGATTCTGTTCTCACACTAATAGACAGGCTGGGACTACAGGGATGATAGACTGCAGGGCTAGAATTTAACACAAATTTTTTTGTAGCCAGAAGGACTAGTATGCTGAGAAATTTACTAGTCCTGCCAAATCTTTACTAGTCCTGTCCAAAAAACATTTTAACACACTTGTATTAAGATTAACAACAATATTATTCATAAATAGCATTATTATATGAAATGCAGAAGTACAGAATAATAAATCAATTCCTGCTTCAAATCATCAATCAGTCAAATCACATTTCTTGTTGCTCAAGATAATTTGGATCTAATTCCAGAAAGGGATCCAGGTGTCCTTTTTCATCCTCCACCTGCACTCTATGTCCAAATGGGGTTTGTTCAGGTCTCATTACCTGTCTCCCTGAAACATTCCACAAATGTATTGCTGGTGAAGGATCATTTGTTGGAATATCATTTGTATGGAACATTATAAAGAGTAAGTCGGAGAGAACCCAAAGTTGCAAACATGATCTCCAGTCACTCTTCACCATTTTCATCTCTGAGAAATTCCTCTCAGCATCAGCAGAGTGGGCTGAGATTGTTAGGATAAGGTCAATCAATGCCAGAATATTCTTGCAGTCAGCAACACATTTTACAATTGTAGAGAAAGTCAAAGCATAGATGACTTTGTAATTGCAAGATAGCAGAATACATTAAGAAAATATTAATCTGAATAAATTTACATCAAGAAAAAGGTATTGTCAATACTTAAATAATGTTTATATTAAATTTTTAAAAGCTTTCTTTAAATGGTTAAATTTTTCAATCAAGATACTATGCTAAATAAAGAATTTTTAACAATTCTAGCTTCATTGATGTTTCTTGTATTTATTTTTAAATATTTGAATGTAGACTAACTTTTTATTATGACCCATTCCAATTTCACTACATCAGCAATCACACCTGCCCTTACAAGCACTGGCTGAAAATGCTCCACCAAAACAAATGTCTGCCTTTCACTTCCAGTGATGTAGTGAGTAAATTTAACAACCTGTTTATTAATCCTGTCTCTCCAACATCAACTCCTTTCATCTCATCCAGTTAACAGATCCATACAAAATCATTGAAGGGTCTTTGGTTCTTTATCATAGCTCTTTTCACCGGTTTTGACCTGAGTGCAATGTTGTCCGGCAGGCAAAATTCCCATGTTTCTGAAGCTGTAACTTTGGTGCAACATAGAAAAGTCAATTATGGTTTGATGAATAGAAAAATATCTCAGGAGTAAAACAAGCCATCCAATATGGTTATATGCCTTTCAAGACGGAAATAGCAGAAAGAAAACTTGATTCATGGGTAGAACGAAGTATTTGGAAGTTACTGACCTTGTCTCGTATATAGTATGATAGAGTCCTATATCAGAACGGGTCAGGGGGTAATCTGAGATATTTATGTCACTCTGTATGATTGTTTTCCTTCAGATTGTTGGGGGTATGTGTCTTCAGCATCAAGTTTGCATTGAGCACATATTGTCCAACACATTCCGTTTAAACTTTTCAATATCTTACCAGTGGTCGATTCTTCTGGTGGTATTTGCCTAGCTGCTTTTTTCTATTCTTTTTGTGTTGCTCAAGCTTTCATGCATGTTTACTGATTAAATTTTAAAGCTTGAATGACCCGCAGCAAAACTGGATGTTTTCTGTTTGTATACGAATTCCATACACCAGTTATACTGCATAACTTTCTTTTCTTCATCATAATTCAGCCAATTCCTGTCTTTTGTCCATGTCTTCTGAAACATTCGATTACACTTTTCCCTATTAACAGAATTATTCCTCTAATTTATGTCATTTTAAATTCAACTTTTGCTTTTTTCCGTTGGCTGAACACATTCTATAAAATGCCACATTTTGCCTGTCATATAAGGAGCAAATTGTGTCCCGTTTGGAAATATGAGATGTTACAGTATAGCTAACATGAATTATTTAAAGAAAGAAAAGGAATATCACTGTGTCCTTTAACTAAGAAAGTCAGAGCAAGAAATGCCATTTCAAAGCATGTGCTTTTGCCCCCCCCCATTAAATGGCCTCTCTCTGATAAAGACCAGCAGTTGTTCTGCAGAATCAAAACAGTGGCTATTATAAACACTTACAAAATATTAACATCAGAAGATAATGTTAGTTTCAGCTTAGAAAAGGTACGTTCCTATCAAATGAACCCATCTGACTGCGCAATCTATGTACCAACTCCATTTACGGTCTCATTTTTAACAGCGAAAGTTTTGGAATTGTTCCTAATTAATCGGACCACAGTTTATTGTTGAAATTAATAATAAGGCAAAACATTTTAAAATCTTAATGTCCATGCTCGTAGATTTTAATTCCCAACAAACGCACAGCATTCTGTTTGATGTCTTCACGTGTTTTCAAATGTTTATCCATTCATGTAAGGGAAAAAAATATAAAATCTATTCTTATCATCATATAAAATGTAGTTGTTTGGAAATGATGTATAGTAATGTTATTGTAATAAATTAATCTAAGTTTTATAATTATTTTGATGCAAATGTAAAATATGCAGTTTTGCGTTTGTGACTTGGAGTGTTGGAGTGCTTGGCTAGTGAGCACCCCCCCATAATCAAACAAACAGTCAAACTTTAATTTCTTCGAATAGCTTTTGCTGTGTTCTTATGTGTGTTATACTGTTTTGTAGTTTTTTACTGTGGTTGAGTGAATAAAGTGTGATACCATGTCATTTTTTGTTTAATTTGTTATTATAATAATTAGGATCAATTGCCAATGACGGTACCATAATTGACGCTGCAAGCGAAATGCACAAATTGGATGGCTTCTTGTTATAGAAATGCACCTTTCAGAGGCAGATATTGACTTTATCTTTTCTCTTTTCATTCTAATATTTTATGACTGTTGACAATAGTTACTACGTTGATTCTACAGGACAGCTAAGTCTTCATTAGGGAATCGCATAAACACACTCTGACTCTTGATAACCAAAATTTACAAGCCCATCGGACTATTAAAATTATGGAAGTTACTAGTCCGACAGGAAATCTACTAGCCTCGGCCTAGCGGACTACCACTAATTTCGAGTTCTTGACTGGTAGCATGTGATTGGAAAAATCAACCCTCCCCCATGACTTGTCATGAGTACCTGAAAAGTTTATAACCCATGTCTGAGCTCCAAATCTCTTCCTGAGCCTTTTGAGGTTTATGACTTGTCTCAACCCTAACTCACATCATGAGCCTTTTGATAATTTTGAAGAGGCCAGCTAATAAAGATAATAAAACTAAGTGGATTTGCATTAAAGTGAAGTCATTGCAACAGGTCCAGTTAGCATTTGAGGAAAGATGCAAAACATGATAAGAGGATTTGCCTTTCACAGAAATAAAAAATTGTCCAGGACAACATGATTTGAAAATAATTAAATGGTTAGGCTAAATATTTTAGGAAATTTCCTCACCTATAAGAAGAAACTGTTGCTTTAACAAAAGGTCTTTCAGACAAAAAACTAACACAATGAAATTTAAATAAATTGGCGCATAAAACTGTCTGTTCGTGGACAAATGAAATTATGTCAACTTTTGCAAATTTCAGATGTGAAAAAGTGTGAATATGACGATGAATAAGTAAATAACTGAGCAGACTAAAGATACTTGTCATACATTTCATAGGTTTAGAATTATAGTGTTGTCTTAAATCTGACATTTAAATGAGAATGCAAGGATTGAAACATGTCTATCATTAAATGGATTAACAAATACAACTAAAATTTAAAACTAATCTCATTTCTTGTCTTATTCAAATGCATTAGTTTTGCCCTCACACTTAAATTAAAATAAACATAAATTCAAGAAAATAAATAACTGATAGTTACTTTCTAGTTTGTGTAACTTAGTTCAGAAAATTAACTGGTTTTGGTCACATTAAGGCTGGACCTAACCAAAATTTCTCCAAAAATGTCTTGGACCCATGCAAAAGAAATATAAATGTTCTGCCCTTTGTAATTCCCAGTTCTGCTATCAGATGTTGAAGCAGTATTCATATAATTGTCACTGATTTCAGTGTAATCATTTGTCATGGCCTCTAAATACATATTACTTGCTATATTATAATTTAATCAGCTTTATTGATATAAATATTTAGGAAAGTCTTTTTTGAGTCAGAGCTTATAACTTTCGCAGAGTGCAAGATTATATTGATTAGGTGCTTGCCACATGACATGAAAAGTACAAACTAACATCCTAATGCATGCATTTGGAACACAGTATAATCTTGCAGACATACATTTTGTTGCACTGCCAGTGTTTTTATGCATCCTTGTAATTTTTTCTGTCCCAATAGGTGCAATGATGCATCTGGGAAAGAACACTTCACTGTCATGTTAACTGTGTGATGCATGTGATTATATTTTCTTGCTTAAGAATGATTTTCAAAACATGTCATTGTTGCAAATTGTGTGGTCAGATGGGATTTAAAAGAATTATTCTTTTGTTTTGTTTTTCAGGAGTATTCTGAAGAGAGTAACTCTGAACCAGACGTGGACCTAGAAAACCAGTACTATAATTCCAAGGCACTTAAAGAAGATGATCCCCAGGCAGCATTGGACAGTTTTCATAAGGTTTGACTTAGGGAGGGAGGGAGGAAGTGTTTAGCAATTTTTGTATAAGTAGAAGCTTTTTAAATAGATCTACCATATATGCTCAATTATAAGTCAATCCTTCATTTTGAGGACTTCAAAAATAATTTTGTTTTGGACCTCCCTTTAAATCAGGTTGTATTTTGCAAGTCAGAACCATCTAGATGGGTTACTTGTTATTGGTGAGAGTTGCATATCTGAGATATAAACAATTTAAACTGGATAGTTTGATTGTTAGGAAAATTAAAGACAAAACCAGTGTTAGAATGTAATTTTAGTATCTAATGGAACATGTTTCAAAGAAATCAACAACATATGATTTGTTAATCTTCATAAAATAAAATTTATTAAAATCCATATTGCTTAGCATTTTATATCCATTAATTTGATAAATGTGCGATGTCAGTTTTAGCTCAGATACCAGTGTACTAATAGTGGTACAGAATGATCCAGTTCACACTACCCCTTAATATATTAATTCCATACGCTATACATTTTGCAAATAAACAATGAAAGTTAAGTCCTTATTTTTTATCATCTGTTGTATCTTGTAAATATCATTATCATTATTATTATCATTATCATTATTATTATCATTATCATTATTATTATTATTATCATTATCATTATTATTATTATCATTATTATTATTATAATTCATCTGCTACAAAGTCCAAGAATTCATTCTTATTGTTGGATAAAAATTAAGAAATCCTCCATGGACTTATCAGGCAACACACACTGGCAGAAAATTGGGGAATATCACTTTGGAATTAAATATAAATATAACTATGGGAAAGAAAAATGATTGTGTCAAACACTGTATATACAGGACACAGGTATTAATACAAATACAAGTTGTTCAGACTTGTATAAAATGGAATCAGTATGCTTGCTAGTAAACAACATTGATGGACACTTCACTTTGCTGTGGGTAATGTTTAATTTATCAGTAAAGTTTTACAGTTATTGAAATCTAAATAACACTCATTGTGCAATACTGCCATCATGCAGATAAACTATGTACATACCATATATGCATTCCATGTGAATAGTGGCATAAAAATGTTAACAGTATTTGAATTCACATTTTTTTTTTATTATGTCTGCCAACATCAAGACTTTCCAACATTACCCCCAGATTTATGAACTTTTTATAACCCCTACCATTCATGAATAAAATTTGCAGTAAAACCGTACTTAGATCACCTTTACATATAGTACAGGGGTGCAACAGATTGGATAGCTCAATGACTGAGTAATCACACAGGATGCACATTCCATATTTGTAAAGAGTTCAACATTCAGCTTAATCACATAGGTCTGTGTGCTATGACACAAGGATGTGTCTTTGAAAAGCAGAGGCAATGTGTTATAGGATCTGTCTAGCTGAAACTGTTGAGTTCCAATCTTGATTAAGTGAGATCCAGAGTCCTTGAACTCCAGTTCAGCGGCTAGAGCCATATATATTTGTTCATATGAAATAATGAATCATCAGATAAAACTGGTGTGCAGAATATAAATGATGTGTTGATTGTTAGCTAGAGCCATATATATATATATATATATATATATATATATATATATATATATATATATATATATATATATATATATATATATATTCACATGAAGTAATGAATCATCAGATAAAACTGGTGTGCAGAATATAAATGATGTGTTGATTGTCATAGAGTTTTGAAAGGGCTACATGGTTATATTTCGTTTCTTCATTCATTGATTAGTTCAGTGGACTATCTATGAGGGTCTGACCCTCATTGGAGAAGATTGTCTGTTAAACCTCAAATTCCCCTCTTGTCATTTATAGTTAAGGATTGATGAATATGTTTGGTGAACTAGCTGCACATTTATGATTTATGTAAAACTCAAAGATAATAATAATTTAGTTAAAGTTTCTACATATTATTTGAGCTTGTATTTGTATGTGATCATGCTATTTGAATTGAATTTTTCATTAATCAAATGTTTATAATCAAGTCATCCAAAAAAGCTTTCCATGTCTGATTAAATGTGGATAAATGTTGTTTATTTTACCAATAGTCAGCTAACTTTTCTGAGTTTTTAAAACCATTCAAAACAGTTAGTAATAATTCTAGATTATTTTGCATCAGATAGTATCTGTAATGAGTAACAAATGACATCATGACATTGTTAGGCAATGATCAAATGTATTTCAAAATTGTCAGAACACTATGTAACTCCATTAGATAAAATACTATTTTTCATCATATGATAAATAGAACTTTACATTTAGGCTCATTTCAAATGAAATTTGTGAAACACATCACTTAGTTTTAATCTTTAACTTTTCAAGGTTCACTAACAATAGAGATTATTTGACTTGTTCCTGATGTTTTACTTGAAATTGCTGATACAATTTTTTGTTGATATAACAGCTTCAGTATACATGATATTGCTGATTTAACAACCTCAATATACATAATATGCATGTAACAGCCTCAGTATTCATGATATAATTGCTGATACAAAAGCCTCGATATACATCATATCGCTGATGTAACATTTTCAATATACATGATATTACTGATGTAAAAGCCTCGATGTATATATGATATTGCTGATATAAAAGCCTTGATATACCTGATATTGCTGATGTAAACGACTCAATATACATGATATTACTGATGTAAAAGCTGATATATACATAATATTGCTGATGTAAAAGCCTCACAAAAGCCTCAATATACATGATATTCATGATGTAAAAGCCTCGATTTACATGATATTGCTGATGTCAAAGCCTCAATATACATCATCATCATGATATTGCTAATGTTAAAACCTTGATATAGATGATATTGCTAATGTTAGAGCCTTGATATACATGATATTGCTAATGTTAGAGCCTTGATTATCAAGTTGATATACATGATATTGCTGATGTTAGAGCCTTGATTATCAAGTTGATATAGATGATATTGCTGATGTTAGAGCCTTGATATACATGATATTGCTGATGTTAGAGCCTTGATTATCAAGTTGATATACATGATATTGCTGATGTTAGAGCCTTGATTATCAAGTTGATATAGATGATATTGCTAATGTAAAAGTCTTGATATACATGATATTGCTGATGTTAGAGCCTTGATTATCAAGGTGATATAGATGATATTGCTGATGTAAAAGCCTTGATATGATATTGCAAATGTTAAAGCCCTGATATACATGACATTGCTGATGTTAGAGCCTTAATTATCAAGTTGATACACATGATATTACTGATGTAAATGCCTCAATATACATAATATTGCTCATGTTAGAGTTTTGATATACATGATATTGCTGATGTAAAAGCCTAAATATACCTGATATTGCTGATGTAAAAGCCTCAATATACCTGATATTGCTGATGTAAAAGCCTCAATATACATCATCATCATGATATTGCTAATGTTAAAACCTTGATATAGATGATATTGCTAATGTTAGAGCCTTGATATACATGATATTGCTAATGTTAGAGCCTTGATTATCAAGTTGATACACATGATATTACTGATGTAAATGCCTCAATATACATAATATTGCTCATGTTAGTTTTGATATACATGATATTGCTGATGTAAAAGCCTTGATATGATATTGCAAATGTTAAAGCCCTGATATACATGACATTGCTGATGTTAGAGCCTTGATTATCAAGTTGATACACATGATATTACTGATGTAAATGCCTCAATATACATAATATTGCTCATGTTAGAGTTTTGATATACATGATATTGCTGATGTAAAAGCCTAAATATACCTGATATTGCTGATGTAAAAGCCTCAATATACCTGATATTGCTGATGTAAAAGCCTCAATATACATCATCATCATGATATTGCTAATGTTAAAACCTTGATTATCAAGTTGATATAGATGATATTGCTAATGTTAGAGCCTTGATTATCAAGTTGATATAGATGATATTGCTGATGTTAGAGCCTTGATATACATGATATTGCTGATGTTAGAGCCTTGATTATCAAGTTGATATACATGATATTGCTGATGTTAGAGCCTTGATTATCAAGTTGATATAGATGATATTGCTGATGTAAAAGTCTTGATATACATGATATTGCTGATGTTAGAGCCTTGATTATCAAGGTGATATAGATGATATTGCTGATGTAAAAGCCTTGATATGATATTGCTAATGTTAAAGCCCTGATATACATGACATTGCTGATGTTAGAGCCTTGATTATCAAGTTGATACACATGATATTACTGATGTAAATGCCTCAATATACATAATATTGCTCATGTTAGAGTTTTGATATACATGATATTGCTGATGTAAAAGCCTAAATATACCTGATATTGCTGATGTAAAAGCCTCAATATACCTGATATTGCTGATGTAAAAGCCTCAATGTACCTGATATTGCTAATGTAAAAGCCTCAATATACATGATATTGCTGATGTAAAAGCCTCAATATACATGATATTGCTGATGTAAAAGCCTCAATATACATAATATTGCTGATGTAAAAGCCTCTATATACCTGATATTGCTGATGTAAAAGCCTCAATATACATGATATTGCTGATGTAAAAGCCTCAATATACATGATATTGCTGATGTAAAAGCCTCAATATACATGATATTGCTGATGTAAAAGCCTCAATATACATGATATTGCTGATTTAAAAGCCTTGATATACATGATATTGCTGATGTAAAAGCCTTGATATACATGATATTGCTGATGTAAAAGCCTTGATATGCATGATATTGCTGATGTAAAAGCCTTGATATACATGATATTGCTGATTTAAAAGCCTTGATATACATGATATTGCTGATGTAAAAGCCTTGATATACATGATATTGCTGATGTAAAAGCCTTGATATACATGATATTGCTGATGTAAAAGCCTTGATATACATGATATTGCTGATGTAAAAGCCTTGATATACATGATATTGCTGATTTAAAAGCCTTGATATACATGATATTGCTGATTTAAAAGCCTTGATATACATGATATTGCTGATGTAAAAGCCTTGATATACATGATATTGCTGATGTAAAAGCCTTGATATGCATGATATTGCTGATGTAAAAGCCTTGATATTCATGATTTTGCTGATATTAAAGCCTCGGTATGCTTGATATACATGGTATAGCTATGATTTTGGAACACAAAATAAGTCTGTTGACTTCCTAGGCACAATATTCTGATCAAGTTTCAGTTTCATTTGATCTTTTTATAGGTTCTTGAACTGGAGGGGAGAGACAAAGGAGAATGGGGTTTCAAAGCTCTTAAACAGATGATCAAGATTAACTTCAAAATTGTAAGTTTAACATATGACTTTTGTAAATACAGTCAGAACTTTTCAGATGCTCACTTTCATATAGCAGTTACCTGGTCTCAACAGCAATTATTAAGAACCCCCTGTCAGATTTCCTATATAGTAATGTACATAAAGGTCATCTTTCTTTTATAGTCAGTGACCAGGGTTTTATTAACCAGATAATGGTAGTTACTGGAGCATATTGACAGTGGCCATTCTCCGTACGCAGATTTAACTTTAGTTTCATGAGAAATTAATTGTTTAGATGAAGGTATATTATGTAAATTGGCTTGTAAATATTTTGTATCTATTTGTACTCACCATACTCTATTTGTATTGTAAGTGTAACTCAGTAGTGTTTCAATTTCAAATTTAAAATTGAGGCAGTTTTTGTTGGTAGGGGCGAGGGTGAAAACAGTTCATTTGCTGGATGATGGGAAAAGTAATAATGTTGTGGCAGTATAAAGGATTGTCAACTTTTTGTACCATTGTGACAGGTACAGTTCAGTTCATCTATATGCCTGTTTATTAAAGCTGTCTGATAAAATAAGTTCATCTTTGAGTTACATCCCTTGTAATTAGGGACAGGAATCATTAAAATTTTATAAAGAAACAAAACTTGTCTGTAACGGCAGAATATATTTCAGTTAAGATATTGCTAGCAATAAGAACATAAGACTTGCTTTTGTTTTGTATTCATCACATCCCTGTAATATCAGCTTTCTGTCTTTTGATCATTGTAAATTGTTTGAAGTATAAATGTTGTTTCTAAGCCTAATCATAAAAATTTGAGTCAGTCCTCATTTTCATAGTCATATTTAAGTACAAATTAGTAAAATTAGTGTTTTGTAATGCTGTGCAAAACTGAGATAAGTTGGGATTATGTTTAGCTTTTTCTGGTCATAGACCAGAAGAGCCTATGCTGTTGTCTATTGTCTGTCATTTGATGTTTGTCCAAGCTTTTTATTGCTACTCCCCCTCAATTTGATCCTAAATCAAAAGCATGCCAGTCTGACGTCCATTCGTCAAAATCTTTGTTTTGCTATCAGCTCATGGTTTTCACAGAAGAACTTCTTAGGATGTCAAGTTGCTCTTAATTAAAAATAGTGCTAATGTGAGATCCAATAGGGACACTAGGGCAGCCATCTTGAAAATCATTTTATTTCTATTCTCATACAAGGATGATCATATTAACAATCAGTTGTGACTAAAAGACTGCTTATGATGTCTAGTTGGTCTCAAATGAAAATAGTGCTGATCTGATATTCAATATGGTCACCATCATAGCCATCTTGAAAATCTTGTTAATGCTGCTCATATTTAGATGGTCAAATAAAAATACGGTTTTCACTAACTGACTTCTTAAGATGCCTACTTGGTCCAAAGTGAAAATGGTGATGATTTGTTGTCCATTAAGGCCATCATAAAAATCTTGTCCCAAATTTACCTGAACAGTGCCACAATGACTGTCTTACAATTAATTTTTATCACTACTCTTCCAGAAAAGACTTCTATTAATGTCTATTTTGTCCTAAGATAAATAGTGCCAATCTGACATTGAGTGTGTGCTCCACAGTAGCCGAATTGAAAATGTTATTGCTGAAAAATATAGTCTCAGTATTCAACAGTGAAAAGGAAGAAATGGTTTTATCAATTCCTGGAAATTCTTTTTGCCCTGTAGAGCATCAGTACCTTCTAGAGACTCTTGTTTTAAGAGTCATTGCTGATTTAATTTATAGGATAGATTAAAGTGAGCAGGTACAGTGATCTTGTGCCACAGGTTGAAGAGAAAACAACATATCTAAAATTGTTTTAGTGTCCACAGTAAAAGTGAACTCGTCAAATGATTGACTGATTTTAGGTATAACAGTACCAATTATACAACCCCAGGTCGGCAGAGCTGAAGGTGTAGGGAACATTACATTCAGAAATAAACAACAAAACTAGCTGTGATTGGTGCAATATTTTAGAGTTGTACTTTCTGTTAGGCTTTAAAAAAAGTTGAGCCTCTTGGCAACATGTGAGATTATGTTATTTCATATCTAGATCACATGTTGTATTTTTTAAGATTTTTTTAAAATGTGGTTCACATGACTGAAAATATGTCAGGTGTAACTATCTAACTCTTACCCCTGTCTAGTTCCAGAAGAGTTATTTCTCTTGAATGCAATGGAGTACCTATTTTCGTTGTTATCAAATTAACAATCTAACATTGTTCTCTGTGACAGTGTATGACATGCATGCTGAGGAAGGATAGAAAGTATATTTATTTCACAAAACATTAGCATTGCGGTCTATAGAAAAACAATTGGTACCGTAATACCTAAACGGAGGAACAGCCTCCCAGTGTAACCATAGAAACACATACATGTTGGCTGCATTTATGAACTGTACTAGTTTGTTGTAGAAAAACTAATGTATGCTGAACATTTCTGGTCAAATATTGGCAATATTTTAAGAATAAAATGTATGAAATCTTAAGAAAATAGCACAAGTTGATTTAGGATTGGGGCTTTTGATGTGACAGACATAGATTTGTGTTGCCTGATGGTTTTATTTTTGTGCTGTCAGCTCCAAGATTGACAAAGATGCAATAAAGTAAGTTATGTAAACATATTATAGTAGATTTTGGCCAAATATTGACTATTTTACCTGTCAAATATTATAAATCATGCAAATTAAAACAACAGGTCCAACATTATTGAGTGGTAACCATATTAGTCACATATTTCCCATTCCTTCCATTCAAGTAATCACTGCTATTCAAACTTTGCATGTCATTGCAAGAATCCAAATTGGCATGGGATCATATCCACATGTCTATGGAAGGCTGTACTCCACATGTTGGCATTGTAGACAATATGAACTATGTGAAATCAAACAGCCATCTCACCTTAGAGAACAATATTACATCACTCTTGAGGACTCCATTACATAAAGAAACCTGAATATTAGGTTCCCACTTATCAATAATGTATTTTTTGGGATAATTTAATTGCATTGAAGTTAATACATGTGTTAATAATGCCATCTATGTTACATAGATAATATATTGGAGGAAATAAAATGACCATACCTTATGTATATAAGTCAGTTATCACCCTTACACTAGACATAACATTTCAAGAAATAAAAACTCACATTTTCAGTGATTGGTTATAAAAAAATGAGAAGATTTGTGAAGTACTATATTAGCTCTCAGTCTTGATGAAATTATACATAGAAGCAATTTAATAATTTCTCACAGTAAAGTTTACAAGTTTAAAACCTGATAAGTGATGTTTTGTTTGGTTTAGGTATTTTTTTTCATAAGTTTAGCCAGTTTCTGTTAATTATATAAAAGAAATATAAATTATATACATCTATATTTTCTAAATTATTCACCCTTATGTATTAGATGGGAATGAACACCACTTCACTTGAAATTTCATTGCATGTGATAGATATTGTATCACAGGTGCCTTCGGACTGTCCTTGGACCTATGGGGCACTGCCTCCATATTTTTGTCCAAGGTAAGGTCATGAAACTTTTGCTTCTCATTTTCCTCATTGCTGCTTTTATCTCCTTTAATTCCTTTATCATAAGTTACATCTCTCTTTTAGATACACGCCTTCCTCCTGTTTTAACTCCATTTGACTCACATTACTTATTATTTATCTTTGGCATTTTTCTATATTTTATTCCCTAAATTTCACCCCCAATGCAGCATAACCACTTATAAGTTGTGAATATACTATATTTGGTGATAGAGTGGCTTATTGCATTAATTTTATTCGCTACACTAAGGAGGGAAGGTTTCTATTTGTATTACAAAGAAGATGGGTAGGTTGACCTTTGTATGAGGACTGGAGGTTAGTGACCTCATGTATCTGCAGACAATGTAAAGTGTTGATTGCTTATACTTTATAATAAGATTGGGTCATGTCCATCTGTCTCTGGTGTTAAGTTCTGCATCTACCAAACAAAGATAAAGTCCTCAAGTTTAGGTGAATTGTACTTAATGAAGTAGAAGAGGTATGTACTGTTGGGTACATTGACCTTTGACCTAATTATTGCATAATATGATATGATGTGATTTATCCCATATCACCCATCTGAAGTTCAGTAAGTGTTGATGTGAATAAAACACAACTCATAGTTAAAACAAATCATTTTATTCCAAAAATATGGTTTGTTAGAAAAGCACAAATATGAAAACAGCAGCTGAAAAAGTTCAAAGACAATTACATAACATTAATATAAAACACAGCTAAGGTACCTCATACAATTGTTTCTAACAAGTACATTTGTCACTTGTACAGTCCAAAGCTATATCACAGGTTATTGAAAAAATTAAGGTTGGCTATAGGTATAACAGTACCAATTGTACAACCCCAGGTGGGCAGAGCTTAAGGTGTAGGGAACATTGCATTCAGAAATAAACAACAAAACTAGCTGTGATTGGTGCATTATGTAAGAGTTGTACTTTCTGTTTGGCTTTTAAAAAAGTAGCCTCTTGGCAACATGTGAGATTATGTTATTTCAAATCTAGATCATATTTTGTATTTTTTAAGATTTTTTTAAAATGTGGTACACATGACTGAAAATGTGTCAGGTGTAACTAGCTAACTCTTACCCCTGTCTAGTTCTAGCAGAGTTATCTCTCTTAAATGCAATGGTGTACCTATTTTCGTTGTTTTCAAATTAACAATACATTGTTCTCTGTGACAGTGTGTGACATGCATGCTGAGGTAGGATAGAAAGTATATTTATTTCGCAAAACATTAGCATTGCAGTCTATAGAAAAACAATTGATACCATGATACCTTTAGTTTGGAACCCTTGCAGGTATATTTCATAATCAGCAACAAAGAGTCTATGATGGCTAAAATGCCATTCTTACTTTATGGAAGGCAGTAGTCATTCTGACTTAAGCAGAACAATGCTATGCTCTTCAGCTTTTGACATCATGATAATTACAAGTGGTAATAATAGCCAGTAATTATTCAAGTGACAAAACCTGACAGCTAAGGGAAACATATTAGTGAGAATAATCAGATTACTCACAGTATATCTTGGTATGGATTAAAATTTAGTACTTAAATGGCATGTTGAAACAACTCTGTTTAATTTAGAGAACAGCACATATTCATGATAGTTCCATATCTAATTTCATTTTTTTTTTCCAATCATGAGGGATAAATTTGACATTTTTGTACAAATATGTTTGACATATTAGCAGGTGTCCATCCTAGATGGGTATTTGTGAACAAACATTTGTTAGTGCCATGGATTATAAAAAGCAGGTGGCTGCTGGTCATGGAGCCACCTTAGAATTTGGCTTGAAAGAAATAAAATTTTTTTTAAAGAACATATTATATTTAGTAAGATTCTTGTAAAAGAATTAATCACTATGTATATCAACTGCTTCAATCATGAATATTGTCTACCACTATCCACACAATTAGAATGACTTACAACAAACACTTACCCAAACCATCTGAGTTATTTCTATAGAATAATATAAGCATTTAAATTGGCTACTTTCTAATCACTGTAAATGTGGTATATACTTACTTTAAAAAATAATGGTCTGATTTATTTCATTAAAAATCATTTGAATGGCATATTAAAAAACTCTGTAATGAATTTCATGCAGAGGTCGTATTGTACAATGAATATTTGATTAAAAAATCCTTCAAGAAATGGAAGCATCAGAATCTGTTATCTTAAAGAGATCTTTATTGAATCTTTATTTATTTAAAAATATTAAATCTTTTCATAAAATCACATTTCCTCTTACATGACTTTATAGAACATAGATTTGTTATGTTGAGCTTGATTCCATTCCTTCACCTTGGCAGGGAAACTTTGAGGAGATGATGAGGCACTACAAACTTCTGCTGACCTACATTAAGTCTGCTGTCACCAGAAACTACTCTGAGAAGTCCATTAATTCTATACTGGACTACATCTCCACATCAAAACAGGTAACTGATGATTAGTTATGTTTAACTATATCTTTGATTATATATTCACCTCCAGGCAGGTATCTAACCATCACTTGGGCACAACTGTATACAAATGTTCATCTTTACATCCAAACAGGTAGCTAACCATTAGTTTATAGGTACAACTATATCCTTGATTATCACTGCTAGACAGGTAACCAACCATCACTTGGGTACAACTCTGTTCAAAAGTTCATTTTAGTGTCCCAACAGGTAACTATTAGTTCGGTGCAATTATATCCTTCATTATATAATCACCACCAGGCAGGTAACTATCCATAACTTGGAAACAACTCTGAACAAAAGTTCATCTTAACATCAAAATAGTTAACTGACCATTAGTTTAATAAGTTCTGTTCAGGGTTGCATAAAATTATTCATATCCAAACAGGTAATTAACCATCAGTGGATAAGGCTCAATCCTGGACTATTCACTAAAAACAGTTAACTAACTATTACTGGGTATAGCTCTATCCTGGATTACGTATTCACTTCCAGACAGGTTACTATCACTGGGTTCAGTTCTGTCCTGGATTGCATATTCACTTCCAAATAGGTAACTAACCATCATAGGATACAGTTCTATCCTGGATTATGTATTCAGTTCCAAACAGGTGACTAAACATCACAGGATACAACTCTGTCCTGGAGTACATATTCACTTCAAACAGGTAACTAAGCATCACTTGGTACAGCTCTATCCTGGACTACATAGTCATTTCCAAACAGGTAACTAACCATCACTGGATACAACTCTTTTCTGGACTTCATATTCACTTCCAAAACTAACTAACCGTCGTTGGGTACAAATCTATCCTGGACTACATATTCAATTCTGAACAGGTAACTAAACATCAGTTGGGTACCACTCTTTTGTGGACTACATGTTCTCATCCAAACAGGTAGCTAACCATCACTGTGTACAGCACTATCCTGGACTACATATTTACATTCAAACAGGTAACTAATCATTTGGTTGGGTATAACTATCTGGATTACTTCACAACATCAACTAACAATCAGTAGTTTTCAAATCTATCTTGGATTACATATGTACATTTAAACAGGTAATAGTTATGTAGAACTGTTATGGGTTCCATCATCACATCCAGATAGGTAACCATCCTTAAATTGCATACAGATCTGTATTGGACTACATATCCACTTTAAATCTGGTAACTGCTGGGTACAAATGTATCCTGGATTTAATGTTTACCACCAGACAGGTATGTAACCATCAGATGGATACAACTCATTATGTCAAATCCATAGAGCCAACATCTAGGACAAGCTGAAGTTTGGTTCAGGCAAGGTCAAGTTTGCAGGATACTTGCCTGCAGGCAGTTTAGAGTTCAGTTGGTGATGCTTTATGTTCTGCAAGCAATCAGAACAAATCAAGTTCTACTTATTATGCAGATCTACTAAGCATTGATGAAGGTTCATATTTTGCTGCCTCTTGAAATCTAAATATTTCTTGTAACCTGTCTGAATGGGTGTTGCATTTCATTGTTCAAAGTAGTATCATTAGAAATGATGCATTCTGAGCAAGTTTTCAGTTCATTAGTGTGAAAGCTGTATTTTGATTGGTGAATGAAAAGGTCAGCAGAACATGACATAATATCCATCAGATTTCCATAGTATTGGAGATCTTGATTGTGATCAGATTGGTTCTACAAGTTTTACACTATACAATCTCACCACAATATATATATTATTTTATATGTTCAGCATGGCTCTGTTACATAAATGTCCACAGTTGCATTAAACTGCAGATCCTTTATTTAACATGATACACAATTTATGCCAAGGTCAGTCTCAGATTTTCTTGTGTAGTTGTGATACTGGAAATTCTTATTATTTGAGGAAAGTTTTTAACAATAGGTAATAAATAGTTGTATATTTTAGCTTGTTGTTGTTGTCCTGACAGTAGTCAGTCCCTAATCATTTTGCAGGCCAAGGCAACTGCCTGTTAGCCTTTTTGATGTAGTGAAATACCCAAATTTGTTAGCCCTCAAATCATGATTAAAATGATTAATTACATGAAATAGAAATGGGGATTGAACACCTCCTTGCTGAACATCATCTGTCTTATGGAAAGGCACAGAAGTTACAGACCCCACTTTAAATATAATTGTTGTTTTTGGTGCCATTTTGAGCAAACTAGCAACATGTAGCAACCCCAGTCAAAATTACAGTCAACATATTTGCATTTTAATGATTGATTCTTATAGAGCTCATTCAGACCTTTTCAGAACAGTTTTAAGTTTTTAAATATGATGATTAGTTAAAAAGTTATTACTATTTGAATACTGGCAAAAACTGGCTTTTCGGTGAATTTTTGCCTTATATAAAGGTATGTTTAATTCTTCTGAGTAGCGGACCTGACACATTTAATAAAATAAGTATTTTTATCATAACTTTTGATCTAAGCAAAATATCTCCATGAAACTTGGCAGTCTTATAGAATTTTGCCTGTAGAATTCAAATATCTGCAGTAAATTAAACAATGTCCACTTGATTTCAGTATAGGGAAGAATAAAAGGTGTTAAAAATTTTTTTCTTCTACCAGACAATTGAGATACTGGACAAGATATTTGTTAACACATCATTTAATTCAGAAGAAAACATTGGCATACATTGTAAATAGTTCATCAAATTTTCTATTCTCTGAGAATGTCCACTGACGTCCAGAATCAGCAAAATTCAGCAAATGTACGATTATTTTTCTTATACAAGTTGAAAATTTCTATCACATTTCCATTTGACTGTCTATGAATAATTATACAAGATTTTTATGATATTGTATCAACACTGATGCATGCATTTTGGCAGTAAGGTCCAGGATAATCTATTTCTGCACTGAAAATGAACAAACAAAAATGTTTTAGGAAAAGTTAAAAAACTATATATATTTAAAAAGATATATAGGTCATCCACAGGAGCCTGCAGTTTTATCAATAAAGCACGACGAAATTTCTGACATGAAATTACTTTTACAGTATTATTAAATATTTATTAAATAACATAAAGGTGATTTCATGTTGTTAGAAATTTTGTCGTACTTTATTGATAAAACTGCAGACTCCTGTGGTTTATCATATAAAATTGCTGAGCAGTACTTTATCATGGTACGAAATGTAGATCTGTAAAACACGTTTTCATTCTTTATTCGTTCTAACTATATTTGCAAGTAATTTGTTTAAATTTCATTTACAGATATGCAGTTTTGTTTTTAAATGTTAAAACATCATTTGCATACAATTTGACATTAATTTGTATTTAGATAAAAGTTTTGAAGGAGAAAAAAGACGTAAAATTATTCAAGAGAAAAACCTGTTCAATCTACATATACGTCAACATCAGGACGATCATTTATATGATACAATTTGCGCTATATTTCACAAAAATATTTAATAAATACAAAATAATTACTTACCGATACAGAACACTCAAACAGTGTACATATATCACAGCATTTGTCTTGTGATCGCCGATTATTCACATTGAAGTTATGTTTATCCTCGTGGATCCAATATGGCGACCTAGCGCATGTGTCTTATATAGGTCAACTTGTAAATTGCGTACTTTCAAAGTTAAATGCGGGTACTTAAATATACGTTTCAAAAAACAAATTTGGTATCAAAAGAAAGCTTAGAATGTGTACTTTCTAATGGTATATTGAAAATGTAAATATAATGTTCGTGAGTTGAAAAAAATTAGCGAGACTTTAGGGACTATTCTCAGCACAGGGTCGTCATATGCAAATTTTCAAAACACCATTGGAAACGTTATTCATTCGCCATTCATAGTTCAAATTCTCATTAATATTCATGAGGATCTAATGATCCGCATTTGCAAAACAAACACACTGGTATCAACTCGCGCACACAGGAAATGGCAATTAACTGAAAGCTGACAATTTTGGTAACTGATTGATGATTACATGGCCATATGGTTAAATAAAAACATGTATATATTAATGAATTTTATATGCATTTGTAGATAATTCAAAGGCCTTTTAAATAAAGTTTATTTCATAAAAATGTTGTTATCAATATTGATTGTAATGCAAATTTAGCGCTCACAGTATAAGAAAAAGCCGATTTTCACCCAGTTTACCTGTATGGAATAGGCACTGACTGGGGTTGCTACAACATGCAGTAGAAGGATTCTGTTAATTAGCTTTCTGAATAGGGTCCAGTGATTTATTTGGTTAAAAGCCTTTTTAGCATCAAGAAACATACATAAGCTTCCTTGAAGACAGACAGACAAGATTGTAGAGATTTGTCATCATCAGCTAAACTGATTGCTTGGAGCTCTGTTTCACATCTTCAAAGCAAAATTATTCCTTAAGCATTGGATATCACTGTAGTTATTGCTATAGATTGATAACTATTTTTGTTAGATGTATCTTCTTTGATTTTATTATTGGCATTAGTTACTATAGTGAGGTCAAAAGGGATAAAGCGATGCAACAGGATGCTATTAAGACAAAACAAAAAGGAGAAGTGACTTCTCCATATAATTTAGGTCGAGCTTGACCCCAGTATATGTGTGTGTGTGTATGTATGTATATATATATATATATATATATATATATATATATATATATATATATATATATATTCTCTTATTTCAATTCATATTTGTATTTAACACTGGATACTGGATTTAAGCAAAACTTAGTTATTTTGGCCATATGACTCTAAAATTAGAAAATAATAGAAACTGCATTGTAATAAACTTTAACTAAGTAACTAGGTCACATTATTGTAATTGAATGTTGGTAAAAATGCTTAATTAACTACCCTTAACCATTTTTTATAGTTTTGTATTTATTTTTTAAAAGTACTTTTTAAAGTCCACATAAATGCCAATTTCAAAACTTTCTAAAGGCGTTTGCCACAACCCCTAAACCATGTACATGAAGGCAAATGAACAAGTGTTCTAATTTCTTTGTTGTGGATTACCATCAACTATTCACACATAACACAATAAAATTTATAAAATTACAGACATGCTCATTTAGAGTCTGTATATAAACCAAACCAATTTTCTAACCGAATCAACACATGATTGCATCTATTTTTAGAGGGAGGGGTTTTCATCACTCACTTTATACAGGTTCATTACAACAGTCCATGAAAAGGTTGTAAATTTATGGGGATTTTTTTTGTAGTAGCCCATTTCTACCATGGGCTAAATAACGTCATTAAACCAATTTTACAAGATAAAATGTTTAACTTGTTTTTATTTCAGATTACATCATTTTATAATTTTTATATCAATTTCCAGAACAGAAATGTATAGTTCTGATAGTACAAATAACGGCTGATGACATCATCATATTCAAATATTAGAGCCTAGACAGATGATGGACCTGAAAGATTATGCGCCGTGTTCAGAATGATTATTAGACCCTAATGCATATTTACTTATTTTACATCTAAAAAGTCAAAGGCAAAGTCATTTTCGCTTTCCTAACAAAAGAAGGCAGTTTACATCTCAGGTGGCTTTTTCGCCCACTTCGCCTGGTAGCATGACTACTGATATAATATATATATATATATATATATATATATATATATATATATATATATATATATATATATATATATATATATATATATATATATATATATATATATATATATTGCATTTCTTGCTTCATGTCCACTTCTCCCAGATATGCCCAAAAGGAGAAGTCACTTCTCCCTAAAATTTGTTTGTATCTTGACCCCTGCAGCATTTGATTTAGCTATTTAATACAGTATGGTTCCTTCAATTATGTTGCAGGTAGTTACTTGAAGTACAGGTGACAGAGTTAATGTCGCAAAACTGTTAAAGATTATCTTTTTTATTCTTCCCTACTAGTGTATTATGTACTCTTTAATCCCTACTACATATCCCAAATTTGGATGGTGGAGAGCTCAGTGTCATATGCTTTTAGGATCCTTGGTGCAATTTTGGAGGACATATATATATATGATGCCTTTGCTAATATTGAAGGAGCTATGATGGGATAACTTTTCCATACCTTTTGTATTATAAATGTACCCCATACTTCCCATATGTTTGTGATTTCTTATGATTGTAACATTTTATGTTATTCATGGTGCTATTTGAGTTTGATATGCATAACATCAATTACTTTCATCAGCGGAGAATACTCATGTGTATATGTAGTGATACACCAGGCATGTACAAATAAGTCCAGCAACCTGGTTTTATCTGGTTATTTACATCATAATTTTTAGCTTTAAAAATCACATCTCTTATCTGGACCGCACCCTGCTTGCTATACATGCTTATATGTGCTGCATCAGTTCCTGCCAGATCTCATCCCCTTTATTTACTTATGCCATTTATTGAAGAGAGATGGAGGGGAGGAAAGAGAAAGTATGGGCATACATATCAGTAGGAAACATTTCTTCTTAAACATTTGTAAATGACTGACAGATTCTTCATGTTGACCATATTTCATCACTGTTTCAGATGGAGTTGCTGCAGGACTTCTATGAGACAACTTTGGATGCCCTGAAGGAAGCTAAGAATGAGAGACTGTGGTTCAAGACTAATACTAAGTTGGGCAAACTATACTTTGACAGGGCTGATTACACAAAGCTTCAAAAAATCCTCAAACAGCTTCACATATCCTGTCAGGTAACTTGGGTTTGGGGTGGGGGTGGAGGACTTAATGAAGCTAAGAATGAGGAACTGTGGCTCAAGCTATTTAGAAGTTACTTGTGTATGTATGCAGATTGGTGTGTGAAAATTTACCAGTATTTTGACTGACAAATGTTTACATTTAGTAATATGACACATAGGCATCGGTTTATGCAGGGTTACCTTGCCTTCAAATGATTCCATATTGCCAGTGACAGGTATTGAAAGACTAATAGATTTTTTAATCAGCTGAGTGAACTTTAAATGGAAAGCACAAATATGTGGCTTGAAAGATTGTTGAATCCACATTTGCACAAGGGAATAGAATGAAAGAAACCACAACAGGGACTTCCTAATCCTGAATGTATTTATTGTGTACAAATTTCTCAGTTAGCAAATAGAGATGGTTTGGTTTTAATGGTACTTTGAACACTTTATCTGGTATATCATGGAGGGAGTTGGGTGTTGTTCTCAGTGTGGATATCTAAGCCATGATCCTTGGATCAGGACCATGATGCTTTACCAGCTGAGCGGCTGCAGCAAAAAAATGTTTTTTTTAAGCCAGGTGTGACCAACCTGCAATCCATGTGCTGCATGTGACCCAGTCCTTTATATTATGTGGCCCAAAGACATGTTGGCTGTTCTTTTGAAAATATGCATTTTAATTCATATGCATAATTAGTGATCCGGAACTTTTCTTGTTTATGCAGCCCATAATCTTAAGCATTTTTGGTCACTAATCAAAAAAATCTTGGATGCTCATGGTTTAAGCTATTTAGAATATTATTTGTTTGTGAATGTATGCTAAAATGTTCTTATAAAGTTAGCTGACTGGATTTTAATATTAGCAATGTAGAGGATGGTTTTCATTTGCTTGTTTTGTCACTTGTATAGGTTTTGTAAGACATAAGTGACATAATAAGTATGGAAAACTTATATTTCCTTTCTTTCTTTTACACTGACTCTGTAAAAAGTATAGAAAAAATTGCTTGGATCCATCATATCTTTTATGGGGACTATAATAGTTGTTGTCAAATCTTCAGATTTGTTCCTCTGGAAAAGTTACTGTAAAATGTTTCACATTACTGTATTGCAGCTTGTAAGCTTGATGACTTGTGTTTACTTTCAGACTGATGAGGGTGAGGATGATCTGAAGAAGGGAACACAGCTGCTAGAAATATATGCCCTTGAAATCCAGATGTACACAGCTCAGAAAAATAATAAAAAGCTGAAGGTTATTATGATCAGTCGGACGTATTGCAACAATATTCAATCTTAAAATCTTAAATAATGCCATTATTATGAACATGTAATTGGCAAATGAAGATTATAAGCATATTTTCTTAATTATACATGTTTATTATTATCAAGGTATGTTTAGTTTAGGAATAATAAATCTATCAATAAGTTTAATTGGTTGTGTATGCAACTAATAGAATATGTAGACATGAATCCATACTGTTGTATGGATCACATTGCAACAATTATTTAACATCCATTTTCAAATAGGTAAAAGGTTTGATTAAAAACTTACATGATTCTTAATTTATAATTTGTAATCATATAATACAGATCAGAGTTTCTTAAAGTTCATGGTTGTTTCTCAGATACATAACCCAACCATAGTATATTATGAGAACATTAACTGCCTTGCAATCCAGCCATCCCAAGCTAAAAACGCCCCTTGAAATGTTCTTACAATAGAATGTTAAACGGTCATCTGTTTACAGAGACAGATGTTAGAAATGAGTGATCTCCACATGGATGGAGGGATTGGTGCCATATCATGTTAATTGTTATTTATTACTTCTATTTGTGTCTGGTCAGTGCAGTCACAGAAAATCCCTTGTAGATACTGTCCATTTTGGACACAAATCAGTACCATCACTGCCATTGTTCCACCTTTAATAGTTGTCTTTGGAGTGAGTCAGATCATACTTGTGCTTGTTTTACACTGGTCTGAACAGCATTGGGTAATAGCTTTGGCCAAACATTTACTCTGGGCTAGCAAAGGAACCAAGATATGCTCTACTAAGGATACGGGTTCCATCAGTATTGCTGCTTATGCTACTTTAGTTGTCAACTTGGACCTCGCAAGCAGTCTTATTGCCAATGCTTCCCATAGTGCCAAAACCAGATCCTGAATAACCTACTGGGCCAGTACTGACACAGTATAGCAAACCCATGTAAAGCAGGCCTGGACTGTTAATCACTGTATATAGACCCTTGTCTTTGGTGATTTGTCTCCAGATGGATGGTTTTGGAATTCGGCACCAGACATAGCTGTCACTTTGACTTTTACTCTCTATCACTAGGAGCAGGTTTGGTGAGTGGTCTTCCCGGATCAATGGCACAGAACAGATCAAATACCTATCTAATTATATATGCAGTTTTGACTTGTCCTAACCAATAACCATGGTCCATTTGTCCAAAATGGAACCTACTGTGAGCTCTGACATGTTGAACAAAAACTATCTGATTGTGCAATTTTGACTTTCCTAACCAATGACCAATGTCCATTTGTAACCTACTGTGGGCTCTGACATAGTTGAACAAGGCACCCTTTGAACAACCATTTAGTGTCTCACAGACATTTCTTCAGTACAAGACCTGCTTCTTAGTGACTGTATCATCAGAAGCAAATTTGTCAGTTCATAAGGTTGAGGCAGTTACCACCAGCATGTCATTGAAGCAAAGTTACTGCCTGGCTAATATGAATCAACCAGTGGGATGGAGGTCTGATAAGATATTCTCCAGCTTTTGTCTCAATGACCTTTCATCCCAAGGAGCTTATTTCAACATAGTGGGATTTATACAGACCTGACATGGGTAATTTTATCAGAGAAATGAAACTGAGACCTGCCAACTCTTACGATTTTGCCATAAGTATTACGAAAATTACTCTAAAAATACAGACTTATGTCATGAAAGCAAAAACTACGGAAAAATGATCATTGCTGAAAAATCTGGAAAATTTGTTCATCCGTGTTTGATTTGGATCTGGGTTTCATATTAGAATTAGTGAAATTCGTCAGGGAACTAGCTTTACAGCAGATCCTCAGACCTTTTAAACTGCCATTATTCATGCAAAGTGTCTTAATGATCCAACTGTTGATTATATAATTTGTTTAAAAATGGCGTCCAGGAAGCAGTGCATGCTTAAGACGAAAGGGAAAATAAGTCTCTTAAAAAGTGTTAATAATCAACACTGAGTAATAAAAAGGAATATTCAGATTCTTGTGAATAAAAGATGGAATGGACACAATTACGTTTTTTCGACATCATGTGCCATTTTGAGTATGACTCATGGCGGGAGATATGATTTCGTCATGTGCAATGGAAAAAGATAAGAATTATGTCTCGATGAGAGACAGCAACAAGCCATTGAGCTGCGTATGGGTTGGAACTTGAGTTTATGCAACTGTACTAGTGGTAAATAATGTCTATGCATACTTTACAATCAGTTCAGTTGAACATAATGTTTATTTTACCTGCATGTATCGAATACCAAACTTTTAATTACGTTTTCGAACTTTACACTAGCTGTTTATGATATTTTTTTACACCTTACAGAAAACTGGTCAAACTTTATGGGAAAAAAATCAACTGCCTTACTGAGATGGACTTGTTAGGGTTGGCAGGTCTGGAAACTGGAACGCAAACAGAATGCAGAATGAATCCAAATAAAATGGAGAAAAAAATACAGAATGATGAAACAAATGAAAAACAATGAGGTGGTAGCTGAGAAGCAGATGTAAATGGAAATGCAGTCATAATTTATTCAGAGTGCAAATAAAGTGCATATGAAATACAGATCAAATGTTCATTTAGTTCATTTAACTGTTCAGGTTTTTCAACAGCACATCAGACTAACTTTCTATGTCATTTGTCAGCATTGTGACAATGTCGGTTACTCGACTTCCAATGGATTTGTGTAAGTGAAACCTGTCCTGAAGGCTATCCATTTAAGTGACCTACACTAAAACTCTAGCCAATGTTTCACATGAGATTTCAAGGTGTTCACATACATTTAGCAACCAAAACATGGGCCAACTATTATGATTGGGTAATATATTTAAATAAGAAACTAATGTTTGGAGTAAAATCAATTTCCTTAGTGATACTTCATAGTCATAATATGCACATAAACTCTCAAGCCATCCCAGCTGCATTTACAATGTTATAGTAGCAGATGATTGATGGGATAAGGTATCAGTCACTTTTTTGTAGGGAAACTATTTGGCTGACTTCTGTCTTGGAAAGCAGACAACATTTTCACTCATTTTTGCTGATCGATGTCCAAAGCATGTAAAAAGATATGGCTGGTATCTTCTTTGTTTTGGGATGTCAGGATTTGCAAAACAATGAATGTTCTTATGTGTTATGATCATGTAAATATTATCAAAGAAACCTATTTTTGAACACTATTTTCCAGAAATTGAAACTGAGAAGAAATTTAATGTTTAATAAGCAATCTAGTTGTTCAAGGTGGAAAAATGAAACTTTCTCATGTGTTTTTTTTTTTTCTTCAGGCACTGTATGAGCAGTCTCTACATATCAAATCTGCTATTCCCCACCCACTGATCATGGGGGTTATTAGAGGTGAGAGTTTAATTGTTTGCATTGAAATTCCACCAAAAAAGGGCACTAAGAGATGATTTTAATGTTTCTCCTTTGAATATGTTTCAAGAACATTCAGATTTAAGATCCACTACCTTTTGAGTCTAGCCTTCCCAGAGAGATAAAAAAAAATGTCTTTCCTGTACTGCCCCTTCATGTGGCTTCATCTACATGTTTCCAGGTTAAGCTGTCACTGCATTGTGATCAACATCATGCAAATGCAGTACTTTCAACATGGTACTGCTTCATTGCTCAATAGCCATGAAGAACTCACCAGTCCAAAAATTTGGTGACATTGTTAATTAAAGATCATTCAAGGTTTTAATAGCCTTGGTTGTCAATTTTTGTTGACATGTATTTATATTTTCCTCAATTTTAGATTTAATTTTTCTGACCTGGTAAATTGCACAAGGTAATGTTTATTTTTGTGGTTATACATTTTTAATTTCAAGCACTGGTTGAATTTTTTATTTGTATTATAAAGAGTCTGATTTTTTTTTTGTTGACACTTTATTTGTTATTTATTGTAATTTCAGATATACCATGGTGATGAAATGTGTTAAGTGTAAGAAACTTTTAAGTCAGAAAGTAGTCTTGCCCCGTGCCTTATCTGCATAGAATGCATAGCGCATTGCTTTGCAGCCATTCTAGCTCTTCATCATAATGAATTTGGTATATAGTGCTGCAGATCTGTAGGAAAATTTGAAAGAGATGTCACATCAATCCATTGTGACAGCCTTAGTCTTCCTCCAGAATCACTATCCTTGAATTGTATAATGGGGGATGCTTCAGGGACACCTACCCCTGCTAGGATTTGTCTTGCTTATCTGTCAACTATTGGGACAGCTAGAGACAGAGTATCTGGTGGCAGTTTTTATGTACCCTTACACCCTTACCAAGCAATGCTTAGGTTACTGAGACTTGTTCAGGAGACAACTTAGCATTTACAAGCTTTGGTGAGTTTTTATCCTGCCACATGTCACATTATTCCAGTACAGACTTGGAATTGTCCAGTGGGCTAAGTCCCTTTACATGCATTAGCTTGACCTTAGTGTTTTAAATCTGAGAACCAGAGATGTGTCACTGACCTCACCTATATGCTTTTTCAGCCATCTTCTCCACCCATTGCAATCTTGTTGACAGTCTCCCAGTCCAGTCCTCCTTCCAGAAATACTAACTAACCAACAACTGGAATTAATTTCTTTTGACTGGATTTACTGCATACTAGCTGACCATCCTGCTTTATATGGAACTTTCCAGATGACCATCAAGCAGGCATTTGAGTCATCATCCGGTCAACTGTCCAAATAATATATACCTTATATATTGCCTGACTGCCAATCTAGTCAATGGGAACAATGTTGGTTGTGTATCCATTTGAGAAATAAAGTTTCACTCTCTGAGGTAATAGCATCATCCTATAGGGCATGTTATACGCTGACATGTAAGCAGTACTGCAGGAGAACAGCGCTGGCAGTGAGTGGTGAAAAATACTTCTTACTCTCATCTGACAATGGAATGGAATGGAATGAGTTCATTGGTTTTAGACCAAATCAAGGACCCAGCCATAATAAGGCTTATTTCTCAGAAAATCCATCAGAGTATTTTTGCTTCTCACTGGTACTTAACACACTGAGACTCATTACTGTGGATGTCCTGGTCATCAAAAAAAACTATGGAAGTCAATTCCATGATTCCAAGTTGTTGCAGAATAATGCCACTACAACACTGATGCTTATCTTGGTAGTATTTAGCATATTTTTTAAATGACCATTCAACTGGCTAATGACCATTCATTCATCCATCCATTCTCCTGTATCAGCAACATATCTGGTCAGTTGACTGACATCCAGTCCAGCCAGTGGTACTCTGTTTTTGGTGTTTCCAGTTGAGAACTACTGTGTTTTTTTTCAGTGATACTGGTGCTGCTTCTCTCTTCAACGTTGAAGCAATCCCAAACAAGGAGTGTGAGAAAAATCATCGGTCTGTTGCCTCATTCTGGTCTTCCATTGGAGCGACAGAGTATAGTTTAGTCAGGAAAAATTACTGGCTCTTGTCTTGGCTCTGTCTTAGAGTTCACCACCAGTATATGTGAAGTGTAAGGTCTATACTTCTCTAGATCCCACCACTGACATTGGTAAGAGAGTCCTATAAAGTCAAGGCCACTAGACCACTACTGATACTGGTAAGACAGGCCTGTATGGTTATGACCTTAAGAGTCCACCACTGACAACTGTAAGACAGACCTATAAAGTCAAGATCTCTGCATAGCCTACCTCTGATATCTATAAGACATGCTTAAGGTGGCGCTCTACAGTTTCGTATTTAGCATAGGGTTAAAATTTTAAAGAAAAAGAGTTTCCCCGGGTTTCCTCACTAGTTATACTGGTTATTTAAAAGAGATTTTGTATATCTTAGGTATTGTTCAAAGAACCTTTAATTCTCTTTATTTTGATGTATGATTGATGGGTGTAATATGGGTTAGAGACTATACAGCTTGGCCTCACTCCAGATGTGCATCTTTCAAAAAAGTGCTAGCTCTACTTGCTCATTTTCACTTCTCGAACTTCAGAGGTAAATTGTAAAAAAAAGAGCCGATAACTTTTTTTTACATTTTATGTATTTGGTAATTCAGTCATTGCTCTTTTAGAAGCTGGTATTATCTAGTTTGGCAAAATTCATTTTCCATATTTTAATAGCTGCCAAGAATAGTGTACTTTAGACAAATTTAGGTTGATTTTTGGAGCACAAGGGAGCAGTCATTTTAGTTAGCAGTGTCCTAAGATCATTTAAAATTTCCAAAAGTACAATATCCAAAGAAATCTCATCCACATTACATGAAAGTAGTATATAGGTATGCCAACATTCTCTCCACTGTGCATGTTTAAAATGCAAACAACTTCACCTTACATACATCACTCTCTCAAAAGTACATAATAACTGGTGAGCGCCACCATAAAGAGGATATAGGTATTATTATTGTATGATTTAATGTTGATTGTATGGCTGAAATATTTAAGTCGCAAGCATCAAAACAGTCCTTTGTAATAATTGTCCTGTATTTCCCCCCTCAGAACAGCATTTATTAGAGTCAGAGTCTTAAACTGGTACAGCCCCCCCCTCCTTATGATAAAAAGTGAACTATTTTAAAAATGCGCATTGCATTTTGTCTACATAGCAACCAGTGTTATGCTGTTAGACAGGAACATGAAACTAGCCATATTTATTCCTGAGATGTCAACAATAAATTTTACAGTTATAAAAGGGATATAACAGGTGTGGTTCATAAAGGTCAAAGGTCAAAGGGTAAAATATTAACTAATTCTTTGATATGGAAGAAAGCAAATTTGCTTTGTTATCATTTATTTTTTAATTTCATTGCAAATAAATGAAATGAAACTTTTTAACTATGTATTTCTTTTACTTAATGCAACATTTATCAATTTAAGTTGACTTTATTCCTATATTCTAAGACTTCTAATTTCCCCTTAATGAAGGTCACTACTCACCCAAACATGCCTCATAGTAAATTATGTATGCTAGAGCAAAAATAAGCATAATTAGCTTATTTTCATGAATAAAATTATTGTTAATGTACCATTTTACTCAGAACATCATACATAATAATATGAAAATAAGAAAAATAATTGAATAAATGTTTATATTTGTTTTTAAGGTGGCGCTCTACAGTTTCGTATTTAGCATAGGGTTAAAATTTTAAAGAAAAAGAGTTTCCCCGGGTTTCCTCACTAGTTATACTGGTTATTTAAAAGAGATTTTGTATATCTTAGGTATTGTTCAAAGAACCTTTCTCTTTATTTTGATGTATGATTGATGGGTGTAATATGGGTTAGAGACTATACAGCTTGGCCTCACTCCAGATGTGCATCTTTCAAAAAAGTGCTAGCTCTACTTGCTCATTTTCACTTCTCGAACTTCAGAGGTAAATTGTAAAAAAAAGAGCCGATAACTTTTTTTTACATTTTATGTATTTGGTAATTCAGTCATTGCTCTTTTAGAAGCTGGTATTATCTAGTTTGGCAAAATTCATTTTCCATATTTTAATAGCTGCCAAGAATAGTGTACTTTAGACAAATTTAGGTTGATTTTTGGAGCACAAGGGAGCAGTCATTTTAGTTAGCAGTGTCCTAAGATCATTTAAAATTTCCAAAAGTACAATATCCAAAGAAATCTCATCCACATTACATGAAAGTAGTATATAGGTATGCCAACATTCTCTCCACTGTGCATGTTTAAAATGCAAACAACTTCACCTTACATACATCACTCTTTCAAAAGTACATAATAACTGGTGAGCGCCACCTAAATGGACAAGACATCTACAACCCACCACTGACATCTGCAAGACAGGCCATTATAGTCATGGCTGCTCTGGAGCCCATCACTGATGCCTGTAAGACAGTCCAGTAAGGTCAAGGTCAGTCTAGATGTTGATTTTGAAGATGAGCACACTTCTTTCTGTCTCCTGCAAGTTGAGAAGTCCAGAGATAAAATGAATTCTCCTGTCACCTTTAAGACTAATTTAAGAACCCAGGAAATTCTAACTACTGGCCTATTAGAAAGCTTATTGCCAGTATATTTTTCATTTTGTTGGCACCACATACATTTACACACCTTCGTTGTGGAAGTTTCGAGCATTGATAAGAACATTGCAACACCAAACTCCAATTCAGTAAGGTACATCAGTGTATTCTTCCTGACTTCCACGTTGGTGTGGAATATGGTGGCCATATCATCATCTGATATATCAGTCTCCAAACCTGTACTGATCTGTTGATTTGTTAGGGTTTCTGATTTCATGAATGCATACAACCCTGCAATTATTGCAGAATTACCTCTGCAACACATGATTGAACAAATTGTTTGCTTTAAGACACTTGCCAGTATTTGGGATGTATCATTTGGCCAATGGGTATTTATGAAAATCAGATGCATCATTTGCTAGCTTTAGCATTCTTCATTAACAGCACCACATCTTATTCAGATGATAGCCTTTAAAAACACTGAGTAGTTCAATTTAAATGAAGGAGATAAATAGCCTTATCTCATTTTTTATCCACCTGGGGTTTCTAGTGAACTGAGATGTCAAATCGTTTGCAACACTTTGTCCATCTGGGGGTTGAATTTGTTATCCATCTCAACATTGTTCTTCTCCCTTCCAAGCAGTTGTATCAAGTATAAGTTTTCACTGCCATTTTCCAGAAGGGAGTGAATTTCTTTGAGAGTTTCTGCAACTGCTTGATTTGCTGGATGCAGTGGCCGACTTGATGAGTCTTGGCTGCCTTTTTATGTACTCTCAAGGCAGATGGCATTACTGGTTAGCTCCTTATGTTAACAGTCTTGACCAAAATAAAATGATTCCAGATTAAGTTGCATGACATCAATGGCTTAGGGCAGGTATTCATTCAGGGTAGTTCCAACCTGAGAGTATGGCTTGTATCAATGGCAGCTCATATGGTGGGGAGGCTCACACTTCATCATCAATGACAGCACCTAGAGTCTACATGAGAAATCGAGAAATAAAGTCTGTAACGAATGTCCTTATTTTTGGAAAGATTAGCTTCCAGAAAAGTAATCTTTGTAATATTGGACAATTCAGAAATAGTCACCTATCTCCTCCATTTTTGCACAAGAATCACTTGATCTCTGTCCTGGTCTGGGGCTTTTTAATGCTGGTACTCCCAGTGTAAGGTTGTTCCAAATCAGACACATTTTTGTCGGACTAAATGTTCTTGCTAATTCATTGTCAAGATATTCACATTGATTGGGCTCTGCATCCATCATCCTTCATTGAATTTGTGTCATTGGGGGGTCTAATGATTGATCTTATTACAGTGAGGTGGAACCACAAACTGACTACCTTTGTCTGGCCAGTCCTGGATCCATAGGCTTGTGCTGTGGATATTCTGTCCGTCAGTTGGGACACCTTTTTGGACTGTACCTTCCCTCCAGCTGTTCTCAGCCAAGAGTCATTCAAATGATACATTATGCATACTGATAACCTATAATGTTTTTGAATCCAGGTCTGTCCATAAAAAGGTGAATATATAGGGTCTTATATTTAATTTTAATTATGAAATGTGGTTAATTGCATTTTAAAAATGTTCATCCATAGATCAGTCTTTTAATTGCTGCACCTAACTGAAATTGGCTTTTTTAAAGTAGATATGTCACAGAGATGATGTGAAGTTTTATGCCAACTTGAGAGGTTGTCCAGGTCCATATATGCTGTGTTATTGATGTTCTTTTGACTGAAAACTATTATAGATAGCTGCCTGTACCCCAAAGTGACATTATTACTAGAACTTATTACACAAATTACAGACATTCGTGTCACTACATGACATTAGTGTACATGAGTAGCACCAGACTATGTGTGTCTGTGATATTTGTATTCTCTAATACATTAATGCCTTTGCAAAATTTATGCCATGCTGTCAAGCCTTAAATTAGTACAAAATCACCATAACCATTATGCCCAGTAAACATTTTAGCTTTCGGTATAATTTAAAGCTTTTATTTTTTTTTTAGTTTGGTGTGTAATACAGGATGATGTTTAGCTGTTTTTTTTGTTTGAATGCTTGTCTTGTCTGTCTTGCTATCTGTGCATACATATTTTCTATTCTGGAGTATAACGAAATGTTCAAGTTATTTGAACCAAACTGGGTACACCTGAAGCATGTTAGGTACCTTTTCATTCATGGAATTATCCAGATTCAGTTTGTTTTATGTTATCATGGAATCGTGTATAGCTAGTACATAAATTGAGTATGCATGACCATCTAGTACAGTGGTTCTTTTTTAGTTGCAACACAGATTAGGTTTGTGGTGTTAACCTTGCCACCCATCAAATTTTATAGAACCACTTGGATATGAAATTTCAAATTATTAAGGTTAATCTTGGCAACCCACTCAAAACAGCATGGTGACCCAGTTTTGGGCTGTGACCCTGAGTTAAGAACCAATGATATGGTACTAGAGCAATTAGTACAAAATTTGAGAGTGATGGACTATATTCTTTCAGGTGGAATCTTTAGATTATGGGTGACATACATCATTTCTAGATGGCGTTTGTTTAAAACCTCTTTAAAAATACAATGAATCACATGTATTGCAGCATGATGTTTGAAAAATTCTTCTTTCTAGAATGTGGTGGCAAGATGCATCTCCGAGAGGGGGAATATGAGAAAGCCCATACAGATTTCTTTGAAGCTTTTAAAAACTATGATGAATCTGGAAGCCCTAGGTAAGATAAGACTCCAAAATTATGTGATTTTCTTTTCTCCATTGGTTGACATTCATGTCAGTTTTCACTGCCATAATTATTACAAAAGTTAATTTTTCTTCATTTTAAGTGGCAGCTACATCCATGATTTATACATTGTGTTGTCGACAATGCTTGCAATTTACCTTTTTTATACTTTAGGTCTTACACTGGTACCTTGTGTTACATATATACACTTAGTCTTGCACACTACCTTGTGTGTAACACCTATACATTATGCATCACACCTTTGCATATGTCTTACACTTATAACTTTTGTCTTACACCTATTCCATTTGTCTTACATCTATACCTTGTACTTAATCTTACACCTATACCTTATATCTTGAACCGGAGATTCTTTATTTGTTACCCTATAAACCTGTTAATTGGAATTAGTTGAGGCACTTTCCAAAATTTGGTGGGAGAATATGCTGAATTCTACATGTATATCCTTCCTTCCTTCTGTCCTTGATGAAGCCATATCTTTGGGTTCATTTTTCACTTTACTGTCCATAGACCATAAGAGCTTATGGAATGGTCTTTTATCCCTCATCTGTCATCCAGTTGTCATTTAACCATTTGTTAGAAAACGTTTATTTTATTCTCCTTGTAAACTACATAGTACATTGCTATGAAATTTTACACATACATTCATCACATGGTCTTGTTGATCATAAACGAAACAGTGGTCATTTTGAAAATCTTGTTATTGCAACTGATGGTCATATTGATGTGGAATATGATGTTCAGTTGGTTATATATAAAATTGGTGCCAATCTGACCTCCACAATGTCAACCATCTTGTAAATCTCATCTCAGGAGGTCAAATTGATATGGAGTTCTTAACAAAATATTTCTTAAGATGTCATTGGTCCTAAATGATAACAATGTTGATCTGAGATACAATGTTGCTTCCATGTTGGCAATATCTTTTTATGGTTACTTTTCCTGAGTTGAAAGTCATATTGATATGGTTTTTTTTTTACCAAGACGTTCTTATGGTGGTCTGTTGGTATTAAATGAAAATAGTGCCAGTCTGTTAATACAGTATGGCTTATGGCAGCCATCTTGAAAACCCTGTCTTTGCTGGTTTTCCGTATGGATGGTCATATCAACCAGAGCTTTTTACCAACAGACCTATGGTAACCTAGCTGTTCCTAAATGAAAATGGTGTCAATTTTTGTATCTTATATGGTTGCTACAATGGCCATCTGGAAAATCCTGCTTTTTCTCCTTGTGAATGGATGATTGTATTGCATAGAAAATCCAAGAATAACAGATTGTTTCAAAAGCTGGCAGGTAGAAAGAAGAAACTCTTCCCTTCGATTCAAGGAAATTCTTTTCTGCCATTATAGCATCATCTTTTTTTATGGACTCTTGTTTATATACTTCGGCACCTTTAGTTTTTAATGCATTGCCTTGAAAATTTACTTGATTATTGCAGAAACAATGGAGTTAAGTATGGAGTAGTATGAGGCATGCTAAATTATTTTTTGATCCTAAAAAAGTATGTTTTAAATTGTCTCTATTTTAAGTGACCTTCCCATAATCGGGTTCCAGGTTTGTCTTTTTTAAATTAATGTTCATCCAATAATAACTGCTTTGCTTTAAAGTTTATCAGAGTTCTTGTAGAATGGAGAGTTACATAACACATTAAGGATATGAACAATGAATTTTCTGAAAAATTACTGTTTTCAATTTTGTTGTTTTTCATGACTTTATCTCGTTTTTGTGTGATTGAAATTAAAAATCCATAGCACCATCTAACATTGTCATGCACCATAGCTCACACAAACATTCTTGAATGTTCATCCTGTTTGTTTCACACAGGACAGTGGAAAACAATAGAGAAAGGTTTTTAACATTTTGGATAATTTATTGAATGTTTTTTAAAACAGGCTTTCATCTTTTACCTTTAATTCAATCAGGAGAATTTTCTGTGAGTTGAAAAATTATGTGTACATTGCAAATTTAAGGTATATATTCAGATACTTTTGTTTTCTTTAAATCAGGTAATAACAAAAAAAAATAGCTATGAAAGGAAATGGATATAAATATCTTTCCCTTATTTTTTTATTCATCCAGGCCTTCTTGTCCTCAGAATTTCCTATATAACATGATCAGACCTGCCAACCCTACTGAAAAAATGGAGAGAATCCCGATTTTTGGACCTATCTCCTGATTCCCAGATTTTTAATAAAATATTCCAATTTTTCAACTGGAGGGGGGAAAAAAAATCTTAGTTTTTTAAATACAAAAAATTATTTTCCATTTCCCTGTTTCTCTATCTGGTTTTTCTGTGTCTGGTATGTTTATTAGTTCTTAACCAGAAATATCCAGCTTGATTTCTGGTTTTCATCTGCCATTCTGAGATTTTAACATGGTGTAGTTCTCTTTACACAACCATATCAGCAAATCTCAGCAATGTAATGGATATGTTCCTCAGCAAGAAGAAAAAACAAGAAGAAAAGGAAGTAATGGATGAATTTTCACCAGCCAAGAAAAAGAAATGGGAGCAAAAATGTAGGAGAATTTGGGAGAAGCAGTTTGTGTAGATTCATCCATCGACTCGCAGGATCTATCAAGCATTCTGCCAATGTTGCTCACAGCATCTCTCAATACGATGTATTGGTCTAGATGACATTAATAAACACAGTGCAACTGCAAAGTACAATCGGTGTGAGAAAGATATTAGGAGCATGAGGCCACTGCAATTTTCCATGTTGAAAAAGAAGGATGACTTGTCAGTGATCAGAACAGATTATATTTTTACAAGAGTAAGTATTTGTGAAGTAAATAAAATTAATTACCACCTGCTTATATATCAAGCAACATTTAATTTTTCTCTATGTCCTGTTCTTGAAACTTGAACACAGGTGAAAGTTTTTGGTATACAGCAAGCAAACTATTTTTCATACTTTTTGTCAGAATTAGCATTATTGTGAATTATAAAAATGTTGTAGAAGAAAAGGCAAAAGCACAAAAGGCTTCAGCAGCTGCTTGTAAGAAGGCAGGGCCAGATGCTGTTGCTGCAGTTGTTGACAGCTGGTTTAGGCAAAAAAACCCAAAGTCATCACCTGTTGCAAGTCTCAGCAATGCCAGGCTGAACAACCATTTGAGAGACAACCTGAACTTGAGATGTACCCATGCATACTATCAGCTTTTAAGCTGGATTTAGAACAGTTTTGACAGACCCAACAAAACTCTACAGCATGAGAAGCTTCTAATTAGCAATTCCATGTGCAGAGAATTCCTTTATATTGTTATTAAACCAACTACATTATAAACAAGACTGACATGATTAAATTGATGTAAAAAATGAAAGTTTGTATGTTCATTCACAGGACTTGTACTTTGGTGAGACAACTAATAAACTTTTAGAGAAGATGAATACTGAAGCACAGTTACAGACAATAATGCCCTGTAGGGCATTTATGATGAAATCACTGTCATACAGGAAGGAAAAATTTCCACTAAATGATGATTTATTTATTTAAGCAAGCATTGCAGATGTATCAAAACAATCTGTAGTATCGTTTAAAGACCTGGCCTTTTTCTCCAGCCGAATGCAAGGAATCAGCACTGATGATCTGCATACCAAAGCTACAATGTGGATGCAGAATTGAATGTGGAAAGAGCCTATCATCAGTGGGTTGTTCTCATAAAAAAAAGGGATGGTTCTGGCCAACTGTTGTGTCCAGTCCTTGGGAGAGTAATGCTATCAATACTTTTCCATACCGCACAGCAATAGCAATGGTGAGAGAGCATTCTCAATGATCAGAAAAACAGAACCAGCCAAAGAGCCAGCCTGTCAGTATTAACCCTGGAAGCTATTCTTGTTTGTAAATTTGTCACCCAAGGATAAATAAATGATGAACTTTTGCAGAAGTGCAAATCTGCAAAATACAATTGACTTAAATAGACATCTTCATCTTGCTATATACGCCTTACACTTGTACCTACAGATTTTTTACCCTGCCTTCTGATTTTAATGATGTTATCCTGATTTGGATTCTTTTCAATGTTGGCAGGTCTGAACATGCGCACAACACCTCAAGGCATATTTATTTGTCTATTTTTTTTTTTACTTTGCAGACTGCATCAATTCCTATGTATAGTTTTGTAAAAAGTATGGAAAATACTGTTTCTATTTTTTTATTGATATAATTATGTTCGTTCTTATTGATATAATTATGTCCTTTTCTTTAGAATTATTTTCCTTATTTCTTACAGTACTTCAGGATAAATATGAATGTAATGTTATGCCTGAACACCATGTTGCATGTAACACTCAAAAAATTATGGATGAGCTCTTGTGAACCTATAGATTGTGTCAAAATTCACTATCTAAAGTAAGGTACATACATACACTGTATATAAGCATTTATCTACATTAATCTTCCAGGAGGACAACATGCCTGAAGTACCTTGTGCTGGCCAACATGTTAATGAAGTCGGGGATCAATCCCTTTGATTCCCAGGAAACCAAGCCCTACAAAAATGACCCTGAGATTCTTGCCATGACAAACTTGGTTAGGTAATTGTCAAACATCAAATATTTTCATTTGATTGACAATAGAATATTTGTTTTTAATGTAAAAAAATCCTTGACTGAATCAAAATTCACCATATGCAAGAGTGTTTTGTCATATAATGAAATAGGATCTTAAATAATAATGAAACAAAAGGAGGAAGTTTTTCCACCTGGAACAGTTTTATTAACAATATTTGTTTTGTATTAGGTGGTCACAATATATTGTTTTAATTTCATATGTACAGATTTTAATTTCAGATATAATGAGTTGAATCGTATATACATAATTAAATTTAATTTCTTATTTTTGAGGTTATTTCTGACACTTTTCTGAAAAATCTTCCTTGAAATTAAGTTATACTTGATACCGTTGATCAGAAAGAGATGAAAAGAAAAGGAATTCAAAGATATATTTGACCTTGTGTTTAAAGTAAATACATGTAATATTTTAATTCCGTTTTATTTTGTTATATGAGGGTGGATTCTACCTTTATCTATAAACTTTCAAGCATAATTGAAAAAACATTTATAATTTTTGCACTGTTGGAAAAGAATGATGTCATATAATTCCTATGTGTACCTTTGACCAGCAGCTGTAGAGTTGGTGGTAAGGTGGGAGGGGATAAATTTTGCATTACCATTGTCTGAATTACTGAACTTATTTACCACCTTGCTGGACCCTGAGAGGCCAAGTGGTCTAAATCGTCCGCTGTTCCGGATCACTGCCATCTCACCTTTGTCTTCGTGGGTTTGAGTTTATGCTCCACTAACTTGGGTATGTGAGAAAGATTGCCAGTAGCTTCTTGTGGGTTGATGGTTCTTCCCTAGGTTTTTCAGGGTTCCTCTTCCACCAGCTATACTGGCTATACATCTCTGGCTATACTATACATCTCTTTCATGTATAGCCTATCAAGTGCTAAAAATGGTGTTAAATCCTATAACAACTACAACTACCTTGCACTTTCTACAGGTTTAAATATAATTTTCCTATTTCATCAAGTTGAAGTCTTTAACTTACTCTGGAACACATCTTAATTTGTTCAAAGATATTTTTCTAGATTTATTTATGACATACAGTCAGAACTCTGAAAGGTACACATTATGATCTTTTCATATTTACAGTACATACCAGAACAACGATATTAGTGAATTTGAGAAGATTTTGAAAACAAATAGAAGTAACATCATGGAGGACCCATTCATTAGAGAACATATTGAAGGTAAATATTTCATGTACTTTATCAATATTTTATAGTTTGATCTTTGCGCTTTAACATCATGCAGGACTCATTCATTTTAGAACACATTGAAGGTAAAATATTTCATGTACTTTATCAACATTTTATAGTTTGATCTTTGCGCTTTAACATCGTGCAGGACTCGTTCATTAGGGAACACATTGAATTTAAAACATTCCATGTACTTTATCAGTGTATAAAGTTTTGTCTTCGTGCTTAAGGTATTTAAATATCGTCAACAAAGCTATTTGTTCACCAGCAGTACACATTAAGGCACAGCATGATGGACAGTTATTAGTTATTATTTGCTTTCCTTTTCAAGGTGGCCAGAAGAACAAGTTTATGTACATCATTAACTATTGAAATTATGTACACATAGTGTACCTCTTATCTATTGATTTGTTGAAAATGTGTCCCTTTAATTTCCTGATTTGTTGAAAAATCAGCTTTGAGGTAACAAAATCTAGACCATACTTGAAATATTCATTTTAGTGATAATATAAAATTTGTGAGTGATGTGTGTCCTGGAATCATAGTAATGTATATACTCTTTTATAAGTTGAGTCCAACTGAAAACAACAGACCCTGATTTGCCATCACTTAATGCACTAGCAGATCAAGGTCTTTGTTGTTCTCCTGATTGCTCAAAAAATTATACATCCAGATCAGCTGGACTATTATGTGATGGCAGATCTGGGTCTGTGCAGTTTGCAGTTATCTTATAAGTGAGGATGGACAGTAATAAGAAAGAAATTACTTGTCTGAAATGTTCTAAATTCATCATTCATCTTTTTCTTCCAAAATACAAAAAATGGTGCAGTACAGTGTAGAAACTAGGCTGTTATGGTGTTATGTTGAAGAATGGTGCCAAGCTTCTAGGGTTTCAGGTTGAAGAATTATGCAGATCTGTGTAGAAGACAAGTTAACCATTGTGTCATGTTGTAGAATCGTTTAGTGCAATATTGAAGTCAAGCTAATATGGTGTCATTTTGTAAGAATGTCTTGTGTGATGCTTCTATAATGTTGTGTTGTATGATCATTCATTGTGATTTAGATGTCAAGTTATTTACAGTTTTGTGTTTGAAGAAATATGCAGTTTGTTGTAGGATGGTAATGTGCAGTTTGTGGGCCAAGTGGAAAACTGAAAAATTATTTTACTTAAAATTCTTCTGTATTCTTGTAAAACAATAAGCAGAATTCAATTATTTATCAGTATAATGAGAATAGTATTTAGTACAGATTTAGGTTCATATTCACCCACCCTAAAGGGTAGAAATCACATTTAGCATCACATTATAATCATGTAGGGAACTTATTTACATTAAATGCCTTTTTCTCTGTTTCAGATTTGTTAAGGAATATAAGGACGCAAGTACTGATCAAGTTAATCAAACCTTACACAAGGATACATATCCCTTTTATTTCTAAAGTAAGTACCTACATCTCGGAAGTCACCTCTGGGCTGTTAATTTCTCAAGCACATATACTGTATTTAGCAAACAAGTAAACAAATAGGATAAAACATTTCAGAAGTATTTTAATACTTTGGTTTTCCCTTTATATCTATACTTCATAGGTAACATCTTTTGGCAGATAGCATTTCTGTCTATACATGAACATATGTCAAAGCCAAATATGAACAAGATATAGCCTCATTGCCATCGTAGTAATGTGTCAATTAGATACTTAGATCAGATCTGTTGATATCTGTCATTCAGAAGACTTTCTAGTTTTCACTTTCTTAACTAGCTGTTAAACAGAAAAGCTGATGCCATCTTTTGTAATAATGATACATTTAGTCTCTTATCTTTGTAGATGGGTGTTTTTTTACATGCAAAATTTTTGGCAGGTATGACTGTACTCAAATCTGCAATACAAATATTTCATTACAGGAACTGAATATAGAACCTGTTGAAGTAGAAAATCTCCTGGTATCCTGTATTTTAGACAAGTAAGTTTCAAAAGCTGATCATTAGCCATCATCCACCACAAAAATACCCTTATGTTCAGAGACATCAGTCTCTAATTCATATTTGTTTGTCAAGCAAAAGAAACAGTCTGTATTTTATATAAAGAGAGAAACTAATCTGTATGTTGTACTGAGTGTCTGGATGATCAGGAGTAAAGTATATACAAAGCATTTTCATAACTGTATGTACGGTTAGGGTGGGGCTGTAAACAGTTTCTGATATATAAATCAGGGACAGAGTAAAAGTCAAGGAGAGAAAGCTGGTTGTATAAATGAATTAACCTTGACATGCAGAAAAAATGATCACACACACACACAGACACACACACATTGCTCAGAAAGAAGTTAAAAGACACCCAGAGTAATAAACACTTGCAATTGTACATACAGTGACTAAATTTAGAGGCAGAATGGCCCAGTGATGTACCTGTGGTCATTATATTAGTACATGAATTGAACTGATGTACATGTGGTCATTATAATAGTATATGAAGTAATGTACTTGTGGTCATTATAATAGTACATAAATTGAAGTGATGTACATGTCGTCATTATAATATTACATGAAGTGATGTATATGTGGTCATTATAATAGTATATGAAGTAATGTACTTGTGGTCATTATAATAGTACATGAATTGATGTACTTGTGGTCATTATAATAGTACATGAAGTGATGTACATGTGGTCATTATAATAGTATATGAAGTAATGTACTTGTGGTCATTATAATAGTACATAAATTGAAGTGATGTACATGTGGTCATTATAATATTACATGAAGTGATGTATATGTGGTCATTATAATAGTATATGAAGTAATGTACTTGTGGTCATTATAATAGTACATGAAGTGATGTACTTGTGGTCATTATAATAGTATATGAAGTAATGTACTTGTGGTCATTATAATAGTACATGAATTGAAGTGATGTACTTGTGGTCATTATAATAGTACATGAAGCGATGTACATGTGGTCATTATAATAGTACATGAAGTGATGTACATGTGGTCATTATAATAGTACATGAATTGAAGTGATGTACTTGTGGTCATTATAATAGTACATCAAGTGATGTACATGTGGTCATTATAATAGTACATGAAGTGATGTACATGTGGTCATTATAATAGTACATGAAGTGATGTACATGTGGTCATTATAATATTACATGAAGTGATGTACATGTGGTCATTATAATAGTACATGAAGTGATGTACATGTGGTCATTATAATAGTACATGAAGTGATGTACATGTGGTCATTATAATAGTACATGAAGTGATGTACATGTGGTCATTATAATAGTACATGAAGTGATGTACATGTGGTCATTGTACATGTGGTCATTATAATAGTACATGAAGTGATGTACATGTGGTCATTATAATAGTACATGAAGTGATGTACATGTGGTCATTATAATAGTACATGAAGTGATGTACATGTGGTCATTATAATAGTACATGAAGTGATGTACATGTGGTCATTATAATAGTACATGAAGTGATGTACATGTGGTCATTATAATAGTACATGAAGTGATGTACATGTGGTCATTATAATAGTACATGAAGTGATGTATATGTGGTCATTATAATAGTACATGAAGTGATGTACATGTGGTCATTATAATAGTACATGAAGTGATGTACATGTGGTCATTATAATAGTACATGAAGTGATGTACATGTGGTCATTATAATAGTACATGAAGTGATATACATGTGGTCATTATAATAGTACATGAAGTGATGTACATGTGGTCATTATAATAGTACATGAATTTAACAGCTTTAACTTTCATTACTGAGTGTAGCTGAGTAAATAGTGCAAGTGACTTTTAAATCAAGACATGTCGAAAGGTTGACCAAATGTTGTTTGCAAATTTGGATATATATTTTGGAGTTAAATGGCAAATGGACAAAGGTTATGTTTGGCAAGTTGAGTATTAAATCCTTCATTACCATTTTATTGAGTTGTTAGCAATTATTGTTGGTTATACCTGCATTTGTGTCCAAAACATTTCCAAAACGATCCTCTTGTTAAGGTCATGCTAATATATTATAATATGCAGGGGGTTTTGTTATGCAATCATGGATAATGGGTCTTATTTTACATAACTGTTTCGATTTTAAAAAATGTGAAATATATTGAAAATAGTCCATACCAAGCAATGTTAAAGCATTTTTATCCAGAACCAAACCATGTATTGGATATATATATATATATATATATATATATATATATATATATATATATATATATATATATATATATATATATATATATATATATATATATAATTGATTCCAGTCCAAGGCAGAGTCAAATAGGTCAACTGTAAGTTCCCTGCATAAAAAAAAATGCATTGCCTTGGTACATAGCTGCCTACTCGCATGATTTTAGCATGAATTTGATAACTGTTTTTGCTCTTCATGGATTCATGCCACCTGCAAAAATCGCACATTCCCCAGTTCTCAATTATTTTGAATCTTTACTAAAATAACCGATTTCCCGTTAAGTACTAGTTGTGATATTGGCAGTTGCTGAAACATTCCAGTATTACTGGTCATGATATTAGTAAAACTATAGTCAATTGATAATAGTTGGCCCTGTAGCAAGCATTTTAGTGTATTTTATTTTATATGTGTAAGAGTAATTTTACAAATGCTTTTGAGAGAAACTGGGGCCTAACAAGAATTTTACTCTGCACGTGCACCACCAACACTGATTCGAATTACTCTTTGCTATCAATGTAGAAAAAGTCTTCATCACCAAGGAAAAAGAAATGTATTGCACAAAAAGTGCAGTTTGGTTTGGAATATACCAAAACTTGCCCATGCATTCATTTATCAAAACTGATATACAGGCTTTTTGTACACAGTGTGCAACAAATTTTAGCATTGGGCATGGTGGCAAATATGATGTGTGGAAGCACATTGGTAGCAAAAAGCACTTAGAGGTTGGGAAAATTAAGAACTCGAGCAGATTTCAGCTTTGGAATATTTTAAGCCATTGACAGAAGACCCGCAAGCTACTAACACTGAGGCATTGTTTGTTAGTTTTCTTGTTAAACACAATCAACCTTTATCTGCTGGATCCCATGCTAAACATTTGTTCTGAAAAATATTCCCAGACTTGATTGCTTCATGAATTCATATCAAAATTCATTAACTTTTATCCCTATTTTCACTAATTGTGAGCATGGAGGTTTGGCAGCTATGTATGGTATGGTAATGGCTGTTTGTAAATTGTACTTCTCTTTGTTTATTAATACTTGGTTTTTCAGCACAATCCATGGGCGTATAGACCAGGTGAATCAGGTCCTTGAGCTTAACAGAGAAGCACTTGGTATTGCACGCTATAACGCCCTAGATAAATGGACATGCCAGCTTCAGTCCTTACAACAAGCAGTGGTTAACAAGATTGCATGAAGACTATTGGGACTGTGTCGGATCAGAAATGTAGACAGCCTGTGGATCAACATCTTTCAGTGTTTAATTCTATTGGTACTCTTTCATATTCAAGAGACTTTATGAAAATAAAGGTGGATCTGATGTTATTAACTTGAAAAAAATAATCTTGCATTGGAATATTTGCCATAATTGAATATGCCAAATTATGTGATTTTTTTTATTTATAATATTATAAAATAATTTATGTAGTATTCATTAAGTCATTAATTGAAGACATCCTTTTTGAAATAAAATTCATTCAGTACTAGCTTTAAAAATCTATTTTATTTTATGTTATGGTAGAAAGTTTCTTGCATTTGCAGAAATTGATTATTTTGTCTGTACTTTACTTTGTGGATTAAGAAAAGGTTCTGTTGCTTCTGCAGGAGGATTGTCTGTTCTTTAGTGGGACATGACATTCATGGTTTGTAGCAACCATAAAATCTACAAAAATATTTACCCCACCAAACTTTGGTAGCCTCAAAAATAAATACATAACAATAATAATCACCTTAATGTCAAGACAAAAATTAGTTTCTTTTATTACTTTCAACCTCTAGCATCTTAAGGTGATTTTATATAAGATAAAATAGGCGTTTATAATAAAATGTAGGTAAGGGAAAGATGATGCAATTTTACCTGATTGTTTGGTGCTAATGCTAATTACCTTTACTTTTCAAAAGTTTTTCTTAGAGAATCTTAAAGATGCATGCAATTAACAAGCACAGACTTTGGACATTGTTATTTACTGAAACAAAAATTATTTTGCAAAAAAAAATAAGGCCTAAAAAAATGTGTCAGTAAATACAATCAAATGAGTTTTGTTAAAATGATGTCTCCTAGGATAATAAATCTTATTTTTTCTCATTTCTTGTTTTAATTCCTATTTTCCTCTTCTTGTTGTCTAGAAATTAAAAATCACTTTTTCCAACAGATCCTGTTTTTGATAGATGTGCCAAACCAAAGATGATAATATTTTTGTTGCTATATCAACTAAAGCAAACTAATTGCCATTTTTCAGCATAAGCCTGTACACATTTTTTCCTGACTTTGATTTGGACTTAGTGACATCAAAACTGTTCAATCTTGATACATTGTGGAGCTTATGCTATAATAAAAAGAAAATTAACATGACATCTGGAAGTGGAATATATCATTAAATGTGCTTTTAGTGTTTATACAACATAGATGGTGTAACAACACACCTAAATGTACTACTTGCACCACACAGAAGATGGTTAACTACAAATAAAAGATGGTATATAAATTTATTAGTTGTGTATTACAAACACAAAGTTTTGCATTGTGTTTTAAGTAATACTCTACATACAGATGTTATGCCATGCTGGAATTGGTGTGTTTTATGGAGTGAGAACAGTGAAATTGAAACTTCCACATTGACATGGTTCTCCAGTTTTAAAAAAGGTATTGCCTTTAACATTAACAAATTACTGTTTTGTTATCAAGAACTGTAACCATTCTGGTGACCTATTGGTTAGAGCGTCCACCTTGGATGCGGTAAGTTGTGGGTTAGATCCCCAGCTGAGTCATACCAAAGACTCTAAAAAATGGTATTGACAGCTGCCTGGCTCTCAGCATTAAGATGTTAGTGTTAGGACTGGTCAGCCTGGTGTCAAGATAATGTGACTGAGTGGGACATCATGCTACATGTCTGCAGCATTATTGCCCCAGTGCTTAGACATCCCTATAAACTGCAGTCATTGTAGCACTATGACTGAAAAAAGCCGAATCACCCCCTCCCCACAAATCAAGGACTGTTATTGACACTTTCTTAGCTCAGCTGATATATTTCATACAGCAAAAGCAGTCATCTTCAGAAGCTTTCCACTGCTGGACCAGTACTATTTTATTTGTGACATATTACATTAATGTACCAAAAGTATGTCACTGGCATACTTATTAAACTGATGTATCAAAAGTTGGTCATTACAGAATTGGTTTTGACTTGATATTTAAGGTTGTATCATCCACATTGTTACTACAGTATAGGAGGTTATTAGGAATTTATCTGATCGATTATAGCACCATTATGCTACATCTAGGTCGATGTTGCTTAAATGTGACACTTAAATGTCAGTTTTTAACTATATTTGCATGGGGTAGTGTAAGAAGTATTTTTTTTTTTAGAGCATCTTCCCCCGTTTTATTGTTGGTGTCATAAAACCTAAAAATTATAAATAATAATTATACATAAGAACCAGAAATATGTAATACTTTCATTGAGAATTGAATGATGAATGAATGAATGATAAACAAATGCTTAACGAATGATGAACAAACAGCCTGAACTATATATCAGTCATCAAGTGATATTAAAAGCTAAAAAAAAATAAATACAAAACACTTGTAGGGTTTTATGTTAACTATTTTCTCTCTATTAAACCAATAGTGTAGCTAGTAAATGCTTGGCTTCAGTATCAATACTTTTGATAGTCATCAGTTGGATCTCAAATGTCAGTTCATTACATACATAAGAATGAGAGCAAAATAATTTTCCAATTGATGACACACAGTAGAGTCAGGCCACTTTCCTAGAACACTGAATTGTTAGTTCCTAATATAATAGTGGTATTCCATGGCACATATTACAGTTCAGAAATACTGCAGCACAAAGTTTTCTGTTTCCAGCTCTGCTAGTAAAAAATGTGTATAACATACAGTATACCAATTGCTGTACACCAGTACACATGCATAACATACACCATGCAAATGCTGTACCCAAGTAAACTTGAATAAAAAATAGCACATATTTTACAATAATCACAAACTGTGATTAGACTGATTTTACTGTTGGAGCTGTTCCAGCAAGATATATTTTGGATGTAGGGAAGTGATATAAAGTAGTCACCCATCAGTGTATCATTTTCCTGTGAAATCTTCGAATAATGAGAGAACCATGGCATTTTTTTTTTTTAAGTGACTTTATTCAGTATAATGCATGCTGAAATGAATCAACCCTTACATATTTTTATAGCTTTTTTAACAGTAGAGACAAGCTACTTAATAGCTTGTTCTTGTCTTGAATCTTTGTCAAAAGTATAGCCTGAGTAAGATCACCATTTTTAATGCTGCTTGTCAAAATTTTTCGAGGCTATCAAGACCAAAGTAAATGGTTTGTATTGCATGCCATATCATGCAAAATGAAGAAGCTGGAGCTATTGTAGAGTGACTTGGAGTAATCACATGGTGAGTTGGAGAAGGTGAATTGGAGAGCTTGTAGTGTGAAATCATGCTGTGAGCTGGATTTACCATAGGGTGAGCTTTGAGAGATCATAGGGTGAGCTGAAGGAGTCGTAGAATGAGCTGGTGGAATCACACTGAGCTTGTATTTACTGTTGTAAATTTTTAATATGAAACCAGATGGTATATTTTATGTGCTTATATTTTATAGAGCATGTAATGGTTTAATGTAAGGTTTTATAATTTTTTATATATTTTTGTATTTATGTCAAAAATTAAAAAATACAGGAAAATATGGGCAATTTTAGGGAATAAAAGATTTATGTCAAGGTCACAAAAGGACTACATCATGTTTAAATTACTATAAAGTCATTTTTCACCTTCCCACTGTCTTTGGATTGCAAAGTTTGGGATAAGTAAGACTTCCAGAGAATTGTTTTTGAAATAATGGATTTAGACTAATACTCATTTAGTAAAGAAGAAACAGATTTTGAAATATAGCTTAGACATGTGACACTATTTGTGACAAGACATGCCCCAGAAACTCTAGAATCAATAAATCAATAATTTCCTCTGATAACATTACAAGGTAGTTAAACCAACCAAGGTTGGGAAGCTACATACACAATATGATACTAATGCCAGCTTAAAAATCACCTGTGATTACCTTATTCCCAATTTGATAATGAACTTGGATGGAAGTCCAAGAATTATGTTGCTTATGGAATGCTTTCGAGTTGGAATTGATCTGTAATATTCTGAATTATACTTTCAGTTCAGCTGTACAAAATGGCTACTTTATGCATATCCTTTCTGCTGTTATGATTCGGTAACACTGGTCTACAGCCAAAATGCTTCAGAAATAAATCTAGTCGAACTGCAAATTCTAGGTCACTGAGAATGAAATGATGCTTAAAATTGTTGATTGGCTGTAGTTTTAACGATATGATTCTGGGTCAGCATCTTTTCCAGTGGTTGAACAGGAAAAGAAAACCTATGCCTTTTGCAGTGCCAATGTTTTGGAGGGAGCCAACAGTTCATATCATTAATTGTTACTTCTGCATGGTGCCTACATTTGGGAAAGGTGAGTCAAAGAAGAAAAGTGGACTGCATTATCCAAACATTCCATCAGCTATAAACCCAGTACCCCATGGAGAACAACTGCTGGTTTCAGGTACATCAGAATCATTCTCACTTAAGTAAGACAAAGAAGAGGAAGATGATGAAATTTCTATTCCTGCACTATAAATATCATATGACCCATATTTTCTCCCATCCTTCTCCTTTGAACCACACCTCATAAACAAGGTAAACTGAATGACCTTGTCAAGGATTTGGAACTATCCAAGAGTAAGGCAGAGCTGTTGCGCTCCAGACTACAGCAGTGGAATCTCCTGGCAGGTGATATTAGGGTTTCCATGTTCTGTGACCATAAAAAATATCTTGTCCCATTCTTCTTCATGGAAGGTGATCTTGTGTTTTGCAATAACATAGATGGCAGCACTCAACATCATTCATGATCCAGATGAGTGGAGAGTGTTCATTGGTTCATTAAAGATTATTCTTAAATCTGTTTTGCTGCATAGTGGCAATATTATCCATTTGATCATAGAATCCACATGAAACCTATGAAAACACGAAACTTTTGAGATGCATACACTATGACCAACATTAGTGGCAGATCTGTGGTGATCTGAAGTTTGTTGCTCTCATGCTTGGTCTGCAGACTGGATACACAAAGTACTGCAGTTTTCTCTGTGAATGGGACATTGTGCGAGAGATATTATTTGAATGTATGACATCAGTTTTGTCCTCAAAATAATGAACACATTCTTTAAACCTTCTGTGTCTTTGTACATAAGACACATAATCTTTGATGTTTAGAATACATTTAGATGTAAAGACAATGAAGTCTGAAATAAAGAATTCTTACCTCATTTCCTAAAGAAGAAACTGATTCTGAAATATATCTTGAATTTGTTCATTTCGCAAAAAAACTGATTTTGTAAATAGAAATGGGACTTTGTTATTTTAATAAAGAAACTGAATTTGAAATATATCGCGAACTTGCTTAATTAATAAAGAAGAATCGGATTTGACTTAAAGAACTTAAAATATTTGGACATAAGGAGAGCTGCACACAATATCCGTTTTAGGTTTGTTATTAACCGTCAGAGCAATTTTTTTCTGATAGATGCCAGGAACACGAATGACATGTTTGAGTCCTTTGCAGTTCTTTGTCCTCAAGTTGAAATTTTTAGAATATAATTTTGCACAGTTTTACACTGGTGTGGTTTGTCTCATATTGAAAGTTAGTATGCAACACCTGCATGCAGAATGGTTTGTCTAAATAAGAGTAACAGTTTTGCATGGAGAATGGTTTGACTAAAGTAAGTATGAAATTTTCCACATGGAATGATTTATCAAGTGTTCAAGGAAGGCTAGAAAAGTTTGCATTGTGAATGATTTGTCAGGTGTTCAAAGAAAGCATTGAAAATTGCATATTGAATATTAATTTAATGGGGTTCAAATTAAATATGAAAATATTCCATGACAAATGAATAAAACATGCCAGTTCACTTACTAGAGCATCGACATATACTTTATATCCAAGATACTGAAGCAAACCGAACAGTGCAGATATTTTTTTTTTCTCTCAGATGTTAAGTGTTTCAAATTTTGGCCGATTCCAGCTGGAGCTGATGACACACACTTTTGAAATTTTATTTCACTTCGCCAGACCCTATATGTATTTCTCATGTAGTCACATTCACACTCCTGCTTTGAGTTTCCAAGATTACTATTGTTATACAGGCCCATACAAATTTATTTTCCAACTAATGTTTATGGGAAGTGGTAACAAACATCTTTTAATTTTCCCAGTTCGTGATGCCATTAGACTAGCAATAACCACATGTCACCTTATCACATGGCATGCTAGTCTGAGTAGCTGTTTACCATGTAAACTAAGTTTCGGATGCGGGAGGTCGCGGGCTCGAACCACGGTCGAATAATATCAGATTCATAACAATAGTACTAGCTTCTGGTGCTCATCAAAACTGGTTAGTGTTAGGACTAGTTGGTCTGGTATCAGGATAATGTGACGGGGTGAAACATAACGCTACAAGTCTGTGAAATGATGCCCCCATGCTAGACATTACTGTGCTAGACACTACCACGCAGCAGACATCCTAGTGATATAATTGAAACATTTTTAAAGCTACGTTCAAAATCCAAATCACAGAGACGATATAAGCAAAGAAAAACTCACTAAAATTATCTACATTCAAAACAGATCTAGCAAAAAGTCAATCTGACTGCAAACCTTTATAAAGTTTTGAATATGTGCATGGTTCATGGGTGGTGGTGAAGACAAAATGAAAAAAGAAATGAGTATAGAACGATAAACAAGTTGTGCAAAGATAAATCAAGTGGTACGATCGATAACTTTAGTACAGTTTATTCATGGACAGCATTGAAAGTAAGCAAGGCATCCACCAATGTAGAAGCTATTGGTCAATGTTTTGGGTGGCTAGGACCCGTAGAAAGTAAGAATCACAAATACAAAATGCTATGTACATTTACTTTTGTTTTTGCTCGTAATTGAAGGTTGCGAATGGAATTAATTTCTACCCGACGTTTGTCGTCATTGTAAGTACTTAACAAGATTTTTACATAACAAGGTTTCGAGATCAGTCTCTTTGCAATAAGACTAGGCCCAGCAATTTTCCACGAAGATGGTCAGTTTTTCCAGAACACACTGTTGCGACATAGATGAAATATGTATATAAAGGAGACTAGGTAACAATTTTTAAATCCTGTTTTTATCTGCCATTGGGAATCTATTTATTATCAAAGTTTATAATTTGAGAAACAGTATTGCTCATTTAAGTTTCAGACCAAACTTCTACTTCAGAAATATTGCGAATTCATTCAAAGACACACTGGATTTTATCAGTGGTACATCAGGATATAAAAGACTTTCGGTACATCAGGACGTTTAAGATTATTGGAATTCGGAACGTTTTAAAAGTTGACTTGAGATAGAAAATTTAGGATTAATTTGGATTTATTCATAATAATGTTACTATCTCAAATTTTCATTTTTATTACTTGGATATATTTTTGTTGTTCAGTTTGACTAAACTTTTCAGATTTCGCTAATCTGTTTCTTATGTATTAGTCAAGCTTCAAGGACAAGAAGGAAATTCAATCATTAGATGAATACGTGGAAGACCACTGTGAAAACGGCTCTAAGGAATTTGCGTTATAAATGCAATACAATAACGTGTTTCAAAGAACTGCATAAAAGACCACATTGAAAAACAATAGAAATACACAAATCCAACAGTTTTCCAATGATCAGCACAAAACATAATTTCTGCGCCAGGGTTTTGAAAATGGCTTGACCTCTGGGCATTCATAACAGCTTTTCCTTTTGAGCCTAAAGATCGTAAGTTTTCCATGATGTTTTTTCGTGATACGTTGAACCTAAGTGATCTTGTTGAATGACTTGCATTAAATGTTTAAAAACATAAACCTACTTTATATGGCGTAATATGGAGTAATAGTCATGGGCACTTTCTTAGAAAGGTAAATTTTAACCGTGGTTTGAGTGACTGTCACTATTTTGGAAGAAAGTGAGCTCTAGTAAAAATTGGAAATAAATTTCAGAAGCTACAAAAATATTCTCCACCCCAAACAAAATAAAAGCCCAACAAGTTTATGAACGACAGTTGAGCATTGATTTGTTCTTGGTCCTAAACTATTTAATGATTGCATTTTTGTTTTACCAAGACATTCAGATTGGTTAAAGTCGTATTATATGACGTAGAAAAACTGATTCATGCGACCTTCTTGCATCCTCAAACAGTATTTGTAAACAATATTTCAAATATAGTAGTCATTTATTTCTTGGGATTAGTAATTATTTCCATAAATATTTTTATTTATAAGAACTGATTTCACAGGATTCATGAAGTCATAAAACTAGCAGATTTGATTAAACATCAAGAGCCCCCGAGTAGTCCAGGTTTTATCACATTAATCAATTTATTAGCTTCCAGACTTAATAAATTCTGTAAACCATGAAAGTGAGTACTTAAATATCTTAATACTTGATATATTTTACTTTGTTGAAGAGGTAATATTCATGACTTATGAAGATGATACTACTCTCATATTACTTATGTTAAGGAGTGTGAAGTCTTAGTCGACAGGACAACCCAGAATGGAGTGAAGGCCAACTTAGACAAGTACAAAGCAGTTTGCATTCTCTCTCTCTCTCTCTCTCTCTCTCTCTCTCTCTCTCTCTCTCTCTCTCTCTCTCTCTCTCTCTCTCTCTCTCTCTCTCTCTCTCTCTCTCTCTCACACACACACACACGCACGCACGCACACGCACAATCACTACGCGAGGGTAGCTCATCTTCCTTTCTCAGAGGAAATGAAATCAACTTTGACGACGCTGCTGATGAGTAATAAACGAAATGCGTCGCATAGCTTCAAGATAACTGAATCTATTCAACCACATTTGTAAGTAGCTGACTTTAAATGGGGAAAATGTGCTGTTACGGCCATGCAGTTTAATTATTTGTTTTTTTAGAACGTAAATATGACTCTCGTGAGCACAATTGTATGGTTTGTCCATATAAGTAAATAGTCGGCAAAAAAAGGCCATATCTAATCATACTTGTTGACTTGTATACTGCATTATGACATTATGGAATAACTTCTCGCACTTCGTCTTAGCTCGTTTTCAATACTCGGGTATCTGTGAAATAGTCAAGTTATATTTTAACACTTTGAAGAGTCGTTCTAATACCTTGAGAAGAAGGTATTTCTTCTAGTGCTCGAAAGAGTTGTTCATCTGTGTGTCATTATAAAACGAGATTTTTATTGTATTATAGATGATACTACTATTAAACAATAATTATTTTCCTACAAAACCGGTTTTGGACAAAGGCATTTGGTAAAATTTTTTTTAAAATTGGAAAAGAACAGCAAATTGTGATTCAAAGTGAAAAGTCTGTGCATTTGTGTAAAACCTTCGTCTGACATCATCCACCATCATGGAATTGACTGAGATTCAGACTACTTCAATTAGAACAGTTTATTAATAGGACTTGTATGTTTTTCACAATTCAAGGACAAATGTTTTGACTTTCTTCGCAAATCGTAAGTCCTATTTCATATTTGTACCTTTTATTCGTGTTTTCTAAGGAAATAAATTGTTTTTGTTAAAATTTACAAAGCATGTTGTCTTCTCTCTTTTCTTTATGTTACTTTAAACGAACCGATACATAACAGTGCTTTTTATTCTAACTTAACAACGAAAACATTGTCTTTGGCAATGCAATTTTGTAACAAGGAGAACACTCTTAAACTGTAAAATTAATACAAGTATGAATCCTACGTTTCATCTGTGGATGGAGATTACAACAGCTCTAAGGATGACTAGCTTGCAAAAGGTAGGGTTACCAATACCCCATTTAAAACAACATCGAAACGTGGCTTAGAAGTTAATAAAGTTGTATATGGCTAAGAGACGGAACATCTTCCAAAACTGACTCCAAGCAAAAAAATGTCATTTTAATTTCAGCTAAGAAAATACAAAAATGTTTCTTTTTTTCTTTATTTTGGATCATTTTTTTCAGTCTCACCTTATGTCCTTTTGTATATGTAGTACGCGTTACCAGTACATGCAGCCAAACATATAGCTTAGATTTAGTTTTCAGTTTTTATGTGCCCTTTGTTTAGCTCTTTGTCCATATTTAGTTTGCCTATCTATGCAGATACGGTCATTTGGCTTCAAAGTTTTGCAGATTTTAGCATGTCACGCTTTTACATTTAAAACTAATCGTACCCCAATTTGCACATCGTGATTTAAGATTTGTGAATTCGACCACAAAAATATGTTTGTGCTTCTCGTGTTCGTAGAGTGTGTGACTATATGTTGCATGTATGTATTCGATGTTATCCTTATATCGGTAGTAACATAACAATTTAATGCGTCTTTTAAATGGATGTTTTACTTATGTATATTGTGTATAAGTGTACAGTAATTTATGTTTGCATTCTGTGTGATGATTGTATATGTATTATAATGGTAAGGTCTGCTCACTTTATGTGTGTTATGTTTGGATGTCTCAATGTATGGTAATGTCTGTGTGCTTTATGTGTGATGTGTGTATATGTATATGTGTATGGTAATGTCTTGTGCTTGATGTGTGTACATGTCAGTGTACAGTAATATCTGTGTATTTTATGTGAGATGTGTGTGTGTATGTGTCAGTGCTTGGTAATATCTGTGTATTGTATGTGAGATGAGTGTGTACGAATTTGTGTTGGTAATGTCTTTGCTTGATGTGCGTGCATATAAGTCTATGGCGATGTCTATGCTCTTTACGTATGGCGTGTGTGTGTATGTGTGTGAGTGTAACTTTGTTTGTGATGCTTGTATGGTAATGCCTATGCGCTTTATGTGTGCGTATTATAAATATTCTTTTGTTCCATATGTATTTGCGATTAGTTGATTGTATGTCAGAATACGTGCACTTCATGGCTATATTATTGGTTGTAACATTCTACATTTAATCACTGGCCTTGTCTTGTGTCTTGAACTGTTAACCTGACTACACTATTCATGGGGAGGCCTTGAAACATGCTTACTGTTTATTGGCAACAGACTTATGGCCAGAGCAGATATGACCAGGCCTACTAGTCTTTAGTGCAACACATCATATGCAATCAATGCAAATATTTTCTATATAAATAAATGTTAAGTTTTGTGAGGATACAGTACATATTATGCAAAATGGATGATGACCGACATTAGGCCTAAATGTCGGACAAGCGAACATTGTTCCTGTAATCACCTGATGATCAAACCCTGCACTCGCTGGCGGTCTCTACGATATGAGTGACGTAAAACGGCGACACGTTAACTTGATTTCTATCTAGATATGGTTTCATTGCAGCTGTATCTCGGACGAATCGGGTCAAGAGTAAAGTTTGTTTTATGTATATAAATTATCTTAAAAAAGAAGAAATTCAGCTGTATATTTTATACGTTATAATCTTACATCTTTCATTCGCACGATATTTAATAAGAAAATATGTTTTGCAGTTACATGTTTGAAAGATCTCTGAAGACTTTAAGACTGATAATTTATTTGCTTAAGTACGAAACAGGTTTTTATTTTTTTTTGCTGGGGCGAAATCTTCCATGGCCATCTTAGGGATGTCATTCTTTCTGTAAGAAAAAGGTCAGCTTGCATTAAAATCATGTTGATAAAATGTGTGTTAGGAATAATTAAAAAGCATTGTAAGAAAGATGAACAGTTAAGAAGCTGGCAAAACGTACTACCGCATACGATGGTATACATTCAGGAAATGTGCAAGCATTCATATAAGAACATTATTCTGATCACAGGATAATCTAACCACTAAAATGGTCGAAAACGGTTTTGTGCATTGATTTTAACCATATTTAATTTGCAGAAAGCCTTTGCATTTTTTTTGGTACTTTCTCTTGGAAGATGTTAAAAAATTAAAAATATGCCCCGTTATTGCAACTAACATCAATAAATCGAATCGGTAATTAATTCAATTTTTATTTTATCAGATATTATTTACCAATCTGCAGATAAAATATTCAGTGTTTTGAGCCAATTTTACATTTTACAGAATGCACAATAAAGCCCAGAAACGAGAAAAAACCTGAACATTATATAAGAAGCAGGCCAGAAGAGCGCAATAAAAAGTGTTATACATTATTTGTAACCTTTCCTTTTGCGTAAGTCAAGCTTGAAAATTAAAAAAGAAGATTTTATCGGAATAATGACGTATATATGATTTGGACCGCCTGGTGTATCAAGCATACTTTGTGGTTTTGTATATGCTGGATCTCTGTTAATATCTTCCACTTTTTTCAACCAAGGATTCAGATTTCACCCCTGCTTCACAAATCAGGCAGTACGTGCAGATCAATAGTGTGAAACACGTTATGGTATATTTCCTAGCTCAGATAAATTCTGATAAAAGTTTCAATGAAAATGTTTTGAATATTGGCCAACCTACCCGACCAATGATAGCATTGAGTGAGAAGATCTGGCAGGCGTTTGAAGGATGAAAGAGATACGTTTTTCCTGGCATCCAGTTAGTTACATGTGCAACGACGAATTTAGACATGAACATGTGTCCTCCCTCGGCGTTATACTCTATCTTGCAGTCTTCGAAAGATATCCCGCTGGGATGGACAAAATCATAGTGGATACCTATGATAAGATAAAATTAGGGTTCACTTATTAGAAGTATTCAACATTTACCACTGAATAAATGTAGCCTATCTTTAGCAGCTGTTTGTGGTTGGGAAGTTCAATGCACGATGCAAAATTTCGATTTTCATTTGATTTTTGACGTTGTTTCTAGAAAGTAAATAGTGTTTAGTAGCACACAAGTAAGTGAAAATAAACATGCCTTTTGCTAATGTAAAACAAGCAAAGAGTGAACAAACTTGAATTTTACTGTTAGGGTAACACACAAAAAGAGGAAACAAACTGATTTACGGTTGAGGTAACACACAAAAAGAAGAAACAAACTGATTTACTATTGAAGTAACACACAAACAATGAACAAACTGACTTTTACTGTTGTAGTTAAACACATTTAGTGCAGAAGTTACTTTTACTGTTGAAGTAAAAAAAAAAACCCAGACCGTTATTGTTGCAGTAGCACAAACTTAGAGAACAAACTGCCATCTGCTGTTGCAGAAGCATACAAAAATAATGACTATGTGCTATAAAGTACACTTGTTTAGTTTCAATATGTTAAAATAGAAGAATTACAACAGATCACACTTCTGGTCAGAGATTTACAGTCATTCGAAAATACACTTCCAACAAAACTTTGAGAGGAATTTTGTTTATGTTTAATTTTGCAATCATATTCATGTACAAGTTGCCATAGAGGTAGTGATAGTTGCCGCTATTAGCATAACCTTAAAGTGAAATCTATGCCCTGTGCTGATTCGTCCATTGCTAGCTAAAATATCCCAAATGTAAGTCGCATTTATTTTTTGGTAAAGAGTAGGCCTATATATTCATTCTAGATTTTTCGCTTTGAGCACCGCTCAAGTGTGCATAATGGAAATGTATGAGAGAGAGAGAGAGAGAGAGAGAGAGAGAGAGAGAGAGAGAGAGAGAGAGAGAGAGAGAGAGAGAGAGAGAGAGAGAGAGAGAGAGAGAGAGAGAGAGAGAGAGAACATGCATTGAAATGCGTTTTGTCCATTCCCTTAAAACGGTAGGATTGCGATTCTTTGAATTTGTGCTGCAAATTTAACAAGATCCTGGACAACTTGTCTATGGTATGATCGATCAATAAATCAAGAGAGCACAGGTTTTTCAGAGACAAAGCAATTTAATTCCCAGTTAATAAATATGAATTGTTTTACATTTCAAATGTTTTAAGTTTAATGTTTTAGTCGTAAACTTTGAGAATACAAAGATTAAAATAATTTACAAATGTTGAGAGAGAGAGAGAGAGAGAGAGAGAGAGAGAGAGAGAGAGAGAGAGAGAGAGAGAGAGAGAGAGAGAGAGAGAGAGAGAGAGAGAGAGAGAGAGAGAGAGAGAGAGAGAGAATACAACTGATGCGTTGAAGTACAAGAATAGGTGGAAATCAATTTCACACTGCTAATTAAGTGATGCAATATGTTTAATAAAGGGTCGAGCGGAAGGAGAATAATTGAAAAAATGAGTCATTTAATTATTGAAATGCTATTAAATTGTTATTAATTGAATTTCCAACATTTTGTGTATATTTATACATCTAATTATCTGTTTTGCTCACTATGGGCTAGGAGCTTTACACATATATTTCATTAAATTTAACTTTCAACAAAATAGAGACTGGGTGGGACTTCTAAAAATAGTTTAGATAAAATATTAGGAGCACAACACTCCAACTACATAGTTCGTCACAAGGAGCAAATCATTCAAATTTTGTCAGAGCTTTCATACAAACCTGACTTAGCCCTAAATTTTGCCATAGCTTTCATACAGACCTGACTTAGCTCTAAATTTTGTCATAGCTTTCATACAGACCTGACTTACCTTTAAGTAATTTGTGGATGAATATCGCTATCAATGATTGGTTGAGGGGCAGACAATTTGAAACCCGAATTGCGGTTAGAAGCATAGTTTTCCGATTTATGAACAACATACTAGAAAGTGAATTGCACACTCCGGTGCCTATTGGTTAGACAGCCCGCATCGGATACGGGAGGTCGTGGGTTCTATCCTATGCCGAGTCATACCAAAAACTTTTAAAAATGGTACTAACAGCGGCCTCGCTTGGTGCTCAGCATTAAAATGTTAGTGTTCGGACCTGTCGGCCTGGTGTCAGTATAAATTTTCTGGGTGAGACATCATGCTACATGTCTGCGGCATGATGCCCCAGTGCTAGACATGACTATAAATTGTCACACTGCATATATCGTAGCGATATGACCGAAACAATTCCAAATCACACCCAAACTGGCATTCAATAATTGGACAATCAGACAGAGAACAGTGCCTACAAGTGCACGAGGAGTACTTGGAGGGGATGCAGGGATGTACTGTTCACTAAAAGTAGTACACTTTGGTGTAACTACACTAATATTCAAATTGTTTAAAATACTAATCAAACGTTCTAATATAAAACGATTTTACTTATAAAAACAATGAATATCGAACCCGCTACCGTAGAGGTGGGAAGAGAGTGATTCATGCTCACATTCCATCATATGAACCTTTTGACAGTACATACATTTATCTTATTGGAGATTCATGACCAATAATTTAATGAACCGCTCTGGTGGCCTAATGGTTAGAGCGTTCGACTCGGATGCGGGAGGCCATCGGTTGGATCCCCGGCCGAGTCATGCCAAAGACTTACAAAAATGGTACTAACAGCTGCCTCATTTGACGCTCAGCATTAAGAGGTTAGTGTTAGGATTACTCGGCCTGGTGTCAGGATAATGTGACCGGGTGGGACATCATGCTATATGTCTGTGGCATAATGCCCCAGTGCTAGACATCATTATAAACTGCCACACTGCAGACATCATAGCGAAATGACGGAAAAATTGTTAAAGCTACGTCAAAATCCAAATCACTACACAACAAACCCAATAATTAAACGAAAAATAAATTTATTAAAGAAAACAATCCCGGATCAATATCAGCATAAATGTAATCAGGAAAATGATATCGTGTGTGGGATGTAGGTATATCTGCTTAATATGGGATATTGAGCAGCTCTTAGTTGTAACTTACCTATCATATCGCCCGGTTGTACATGTATACGTGACTGTCTGGGGATGTCCACTGTTACTTTCCTTCCATTTCCTGTGTTCTGTATGATATTGTGTCCCACAAGAAAGAATCTAAGGGAAGTAGAAACAAAACCGTCGACATATACATTGAATAGCAAACTTGCGTGCTTAAGTTTTAATCAATATATCAGTGTGATTGGAAAGGCTACAGCTAGATCCTGATCCTGTATAATGGCAATACATATTGTAATTTGTTAACATAACATAAACAACAACAACAATAATAATAACAACTACAAAACAAACAAGCTTAACAGATAATTAAATTATAAATGAAACAAAAATAAGAAAAATTATGTAATGTAACGAATTCTTATAAACGTTTGCGTTGGACCTTCTAGATTCTTTGAAAACACTATTAAATGTGTTTATTTATCATCATCACAAATCCTGTAACTTGTAACTACCACAAAAATTATATATATATATATATATATATATATATATATATATATATATATATATATATATATATATGATTTGTGATGATGATGGTGATGATATATATATATATATATATATATATATATATATATATATATATATATATATATATATATATATATATATATATATATATATATATATATATATATATATAACACGCAATACTACCATACTCAGCTTTGAATAGTTCCTGTTTATTCACATAAATGTCAATATCTTTTACTTAAAATATGGCCCGAACCTCATCTACTATTAAACCAATTTATAAAATGCATGATTCATCTCTTTTAGATGTAAAATACATATCTGAACATAAATAGTAAAAGAAAAAATTCGCACTGATTCACGGTGGATGTTTGTCGCCAGACTTGCAAGACGGCCAAACCATCAAAATTGCTGTAGAAGATCCATCGGTTGATGTCACCTGTTCTGCTTATGCGCATGTTAGTGGAGTTAGCAAAGTAGGCTATTCCTTTTGAACCCGTTGAATGGCGATAACGTATATCCACGTTATTGACTGGCATCGATGAATCCTCCTGGGCTAGTACATGCAACAATAGGGAGGAGGATGAAGTGAAGGATTTTAACAACATTGTCATGAAGAACACTAATTGGATTATAGAATAACCGCAAACCATGCTTTGGTGCCATTCTTGCAATGAAAATGACTTGCGTGAACGAAAGTTTATTCTTGTATGTGAAAGGAGTAAAGAAATTCTTCAAAATCATGTTTAGTTATTACGGTTATTATTACATATAACACACATCAGAACAGTAATACAAAATGAACAAGTTACTGTCATTGATTAGTACTTTTTAAAATAATATTTCTGACACGTACTTGACACGGTTTTTTGTTCTATGGATACATTTTTTAATACTATTTGTAGATAAAGTTTGTCTTAATACTTTACCAATACACTTGGGTGTCGTTCCTGTTAAAGCTCCTGAGATCTGACACATCCTAACGAGGTCCCCACTGACGAGTACGTATCCTGGCAGGCAGGAGTACTGTACCACTTGCCCAATTTTCAGAGAAGTCACGTTTCCTACCAACGTTATGTTAGGTCGGACATCAAACTTTTGGCATGTTATTGATGAGAGGGGAACACCTACAAAATAATAGAACACTTCGATTAAGTATGTTTGATATTTTAATAAACATACATGTGTTCGATATATTACACGATAATATTAGAAAACAACAGGAAATGTACTGTTATGAGTAGTGCTCAGCGGTGTATTGTTAACAATAAGTTCTTTTCTTTTCGGCTTGCTTGTCCGACGTTTAGGTGTACCCCATTTTATTTATTGCTTTTTGTGTATATACCTAATTGGTTTCTGAAGCTAAACTAAACCATTGTATTGTATTAAAGATAACGCGTCCTTACATTGGTGTCATTGTTTAATTTATGTTGGAATGATGGTGAAGATAAAGTCCTGGAATAAAGCTGTAAGACGTACAAAACCAATGCCTTTTGTATAAAAGGTCCTTCCTTAATCTCATAATATACTAATGAAAAAATAGTAGATTATATAACCACCAGCAATATATTTATGACTAGCACCACTACTACAGCTTATTGCAAGGTTCATAACTGGTACCGGCAGTTTTGTTTGTACACAACCCACAGGTCTTTGCACATTTCGCTAGGGCAAAAGTTTCTTGGTAACGGACACACAAGTCTGGTGTTCTCTGAATCAGAAGATTGCAGTCAGATCGTTGGTCTGCACACAACACGCGCTCTGAAATGAGCAGAAAAAGACCACTTAAAGATAATTGATCTTTTATACATAGTCTCGTTCAATCAAACCTTTATGTAGCTCCTTTATGTCTAGTAAAGCTCTGTATGTACCATTGTGACCCCCACAAATATTAAAACCTGGGATATATTAGCGGAACCAGATCTATGACTTGTCGAAACCCATTATTTAAAGGGTAACACGATGGACCCTTGCTGAAGAAGATTTGAAGAATCTTTATTTGGCTTTTGACATATCGACATTACGTCTTCATTGGAAAAAGGGCAAGTGTTGAATAAAAATGATGTCTTTGATAGAAACTTTTAGCACATAACATCAATCGTACATTTTTAAACGTTAATGTAACACTTGAGAAATATTTAAAAATTATGTAAAAGCTATTTATTGCAAAATGTATCGTAAGGGGACCGGAAACAGCAAAGATATTCATGCAGACATAAATCAACAATGATCCGTATGCAGACCTAGATCAACAATGATCCGTATGAAGGCCTAAATCAACAATGATCCGTATGCAGGCCTAGAGCAACAATGATCCGTATGCAGGCCTAGATGAATAATGTTCCTTATACAAGCCTAGATGAACAATGATCCGTATGCAGGCCTAGATGAACAATGATCCGTATGCAGGCCTAGATCAACAATGATCTGTATGCAGGCCTAGATGAATAATGTTCCTTATACAAGCCTAGATGAACAATGATCCGTATGCAGGCCTAGATCAACAACGATCCGTATGCAGGCCTAGATCAACAATGATCCGTATGCAGGCCTAGAGCAACAATGATCCGTATGCAGGCCTAGATGAATAATGTTCCTTATACAAGCCTAGATGAACAATGATCCGTATGCAGGCCTAGATGAACAATGATCCGTATGCAGGCCTAGATCAACAATGATCCGTATGCAGGCCTAGATGAATAATGTTCCTTATACAAGCCTAGATGAACAATGATCCGTATGCAGGCCTAGATCAACAACGATCCGTATGCAGGCCTAGATCAACAATGATCCGTATGCAGGCCTAGATCAACAATGATTCGAATGTAGGCCTAGATCAACAATGATCCGTATGCAGGCCTCTATCAAGAATGAGAAATTGAGATATTGAAAGGCTATACAACATCAAACTAGTATTGTACTTTGGTTTTGACCTATTTCTTGTTCGAATTGAAAGTACGTGCTCTTTCTTTAACTGAAAAATAGACGAATTAACCTATCTTCATTGAGGAAAACACTATTTAATGTTAGAATCTAAAAGATACAAGAACTGGAGTATTAAGGCAATAATTTGTCCTTTTTCATTTGACAATGTTGAGAATGAAACATACTTATTTTTAGCGTGAGAGATGTATAACAGTAAGAAAAAACTTACATTATTCCAAACATACAGTAATTTAGTTTTTCTATGCATCTCATTTTAAAAGTATGGACTGACCACACCCTACCAAATCTGAGATGTAATATATTGAAGAAAATATCTAAAACCATTGATACGAGTTATTTTGTTTATGAGATGACATTTCTACAAAACATCAGACAAATGTATATGATTAGCCACATATAGCAATGTATCCAAAAGTACCACACAGAGCACATGCTAAGAATATTTTGTTTGCACACTTGTTAGCAAAGTATGGGCTTGCGGATAACAAATAAAATGTCTACGAACAAATTAAAGAGCAACAACATCATTGTATACTTTCTTCTTTTCATTTCATTAAACTAGAATGGAAACTGTTTCCTTTGAAAATAGAGTGGATATTGAATGCAGTTTACCTGCAGGCTTGTACTTGCAGACAAACTTGTGGAGCTCTGTACATCTAACGTTGGTCCATTTTCCACCCACGTGCATCACTAGACAGTGTTTATCTCCTCCTGCTGACCAGGGATGACCTAGAATTGGTACGCATGCGTTTAAAATTCCAAATTTGTCTGGAGCGCTGGACAAGGCTGACTTAAGATACAAGACATTACAATGCAGTTTAAAATAAAGCAATCCTACATGAATCTGAAGTAGCCCGTGATTCACTTTCAGCATTATGTTATTGCACAAATTTACATTTTTTATTTGCGTTATCGACCGGTGTTATATTCGTTATGCCTTTAATGTACAATATTCTATATATGATAAAATACAAATGCAGTTTTCTGGCATTGAAATGAGAGTGGCCGTTTGACAAATGTAACACACACACACACACACATCGCATTAGAGATATACTCAAGGGCTTAATGACATAACATAATCAACAACTTATGTGTTGTTTGAAATGAAATGACCAATTACTCTTTCACTTGTCGGGTAAAAATAAATAAATTCATGAACGTACACGTTTCATTTAACCTATGGCTATATGTATTAGTTTTTCTTGTGCCCCTTGATTGCTAAACCGAGAGATAGGGCGATTGAAAAATGACAAACCAACGGGATGCAGCACTTCCTAATCGATTGTCATCTGCTTCTGCAATATTAATCGATATCAAAGTATCCTGCACAGTCCATTGTTAAACTGGGAGGTGGACAAAAAGTAAAACCGTAACACGACATTACTGTTCTAGATATTATATTACTTCTAGATGCTTTTAAAGCAATTCTCGGAATTTTATCACACGTCAAATGAATCTGAACTGCAGATTTGACACGCTTTTCTTCATAATAGTGTTCAACATGACTCACTTAAAAGGTTTTGCTGAGACTGCAATCAGTGTATATTGTATTACGACTCGATGGTTTTAAACTAAGTAGCAGAAAAAAGCGAAAACCAGCAGTTTTGTTTTATGAAAAAAAAATAATAAAAATTAAACAAATAATTTATCTCCCGAGAATACTAAGATAAATGTAAAAAAAACTTAGGGTATTGCGAATTAAATTCCTGATAATCATATAATTTCATAATTTCCAGCACTAGTCATAATGATTATAAAATTTTATTGGTATTCCAAAATAATTCCAACGTTGAGTGTTGATGTGTGTGTTTAATGTCATGTGTCGTAGTGATGTCCCAATACTAATTTGTTAAATCACAATAATATAATTCAAGATTATATCCTTACTTGAATTTCACTATAAATCCAATTCTCTATTTTCAGGAATAATAATTTGATCACTTTGTATTTCCAGGGAATAACTAAAATCAAATAATTTGAATAATAAATTCCAACCCAACTGAAATACCGGTCATAATAACAGCACCGTTGATTCTGCTCAGATGTTACAGCAGAAATTTCTATTTTCTACATAAACAAGATTATATTGTCCTCTACTTGACCTCGGGTCACAATTAACATTTTCTAAAAACACTATTACATAATGGAAAATTTCATTCTGGAAGGTTTCAAATGTTTACAAGATAAAAGCTTAGTTACAATTAGAATGTCTGTTACTAAAAGTATCATATAAAATGTATTAAACAGCAGATATAAGTACAATTTTATGTGGATCACTCAATGTTATAGGCTCAGATTGAGATAAACATGTTGTTTACAAACCCAAAATTAATTATTCAGGTCAGGTTGAAAATTAACTTGATTTTAGACAAGGTCAATTCCAAAAGACAGTTATTTACAGTATATGATGAATTAAAGGAACTTAACAAATCATGCAAATTATTATGGTAGAAAATTATGTGGGTTTCGGCGCTCTTAAAGATATATCTCAGCCCTCTTAAAGATAGAGTTTCATCTTGTAATGGTGTGTCATCTTATAATGTCGTGAACAGAGAGGGAGAGGGAGAGATGTTCGGCCCTCTTAAAGATAAGGTGTCACTTATGATGGTGTAGATACGGCTACATCTTTTTGTGGGAAAAGCTTTGGCAACGAGAGGTAGCGAAGATCACTGTAAAATACAAACAGACTATCTCTCTTGGGTTTGGACTTCACAGTTAACATTCACAAGGGGGTTTTGCATTTTTTATACTTTAAGTTATATATATATCACGCACGACCTTGTTTAAAGTCACGTCTGTCCTTGTGTAAAATTCAAGGACGCCCTTGTCCCTAGTCCAAAAGCAAAGAGATCTATAAGGGTTTGTCTCTTAAGCGAATGACCTTTTAAGTCGTATGTTGCTTACATTTGTTGCAAGTGAGGCCATTTATCTACCATGAACTTTTAAACCAGACAGTTATAAATTTGCCGAATCAATTTGTGACAGTTTATAAAGAACGCGAGCTTTACATGTAAATCGTTTATTGTTCCATTCGCGCTATGAACTTTTGGGCTGGGGCCTTCTTTTGATCCTATCTACCAAACCTGTCACTGCGGGCAATATACAAGAATGTTACGGACAGGTTAATTCAGTACATATGAGCAGACTTCTTTCCTCTTAATAGTAGTTTCTCATAGTCTAACACAACTTAGATGTTATTATTTCTTTTCAAAATTGATATCTTAATAAAATTAAATATACATGACTCTTGCATTTTACCCTTTTAAGATGTTGAATGAGTCTCGTGAGAATGTGATACGACACAAGAATGCTTTTTAGTTGGTTACTCATTTGTGAAAGGAATAGCTGTCCGTTATCAAAGCCCCATAATTACACATGCAATTGCCAATGTCTCTCGAACAGGAAAATATCAGAGCCTTCAATTCTCTTCATTTTAGACTAATGAGAAATGTACGAAGACAGACAATATATTGCCATACTTTCGTACCTTGCCAATTAGAGAAGTTGTTAACCGTGCCGTCATCCCATTTAAGCTGGCCATGATGCTGAAGATCACTTCCTCCAAGCCATGTCATTTGGTTATCGCCACTGAGAAACACATACAAAATTTCAATTGATTTATGCAATATTGAAAAAAAGAATTTATTATTATTATTATTATTATTATTATTATTATTATTATTATTATTATTATTATTATTATTATTATTATTATTATTATTATTATTATTATGTCTTGATAACTATACTAGAACTTTGCTTCGAAGCAAGTTCTATATAAAAAAATATTCTCTAAAGCTTCCTTGGCTGGATCCTTTGCTTTCAATCGGCCTTCAGATGCTCATTAGGGATCTGTAGACTGTACTTATTTGACTTCTATAAAGTAGTTTAATTTACATTTAAAATATCCAAGGATAATTTCTGCTCTCATTTAGATTATCAACCACCCACCCCATCCCCGAAAAAACCCCCAAAACAAAAAGCCATTTCTCTTCTCTTCAACACTCGCACTCGTTGGTGCATTTGTTCGATATAATTTCAAATTTTGGACCATGCATAAAACAAAAACAGTGTTGCTTTATCAAATCGAAGAAAGCATATAAATCCTGATGGCAAATAACCATCAGTAAAACAAAGCGTTTAAATATACATGCTCAAGAATCAACAACAAAGTGATTACGATACTGACTGCAAGTTTGTATGCTGAAAATGGATTATAACACTGCCTGGTTAATATTTTTAAACACCAGTTGCTATGAAGTTTCAACAATCAATATAACTATTCATGCTTAATCCGAACATGATTCTGGAAGACTCCGTAAATGATCATAGTTTTCGAAATAAAACGGACCTTTTTGTCAAGTATATTTACACAATTTACTATCAGGACACATTCACATTTGTTTTAATTAAATTCAATAAATAATATCTTTGATTGATAAAGTAGTCCGAAATTCGAAGCAATTTGAAGAAAATTGTCTTACACAATTTTGGATAGAAAGCCAGCCTCATCACTACTTGAACACGTAGTCAGGCGAGAGCCCAGATGTAACTGACCGCATTTTTTATCTGCTGTTGATTTTGCCACAGATTCATCGACAAACTGGTAACAGTAACTAGCATGGCCACTCCAGCCTGAGGGACAAGCTGTTCAACAAAAAAAAATGTACAAAGAGGAAAAATTACAGTCTGATGGATTATCTATAAGCAAGGTACACAACGAGGTAAAAAAAGATTGTTCCCTGACAATCATTTCTCGTCTGAATAAAGGTGTTTGGTGGAATTTAGTTATGTGTTGTACATATCATTGCATTCTGTGAACAACAAATTCTTTCTGGGGACAGGAAAAAAAAACTTTCAAAACTTAGAAAATGAAAATGAAGCAGGTTACTGTCAGACAAATGCTTGCGGTCACGAAAGGATTGTACAACACAATAAAGAACAATATTGTATACTGTTAAGTTAAACCCTTTTTGTATAGTACAGTAGTTGACTTGTAAAATGTATAATTCAGTACCTTTTTCTCTGACAATTTGATTCGCCAGATTTTGTCGTAGGTTCCAAAAATATTAAAAAAATATGCTTCTACTGATATCATCTTTTTATAACATCTTATATTGTTGCTATTCAATGAGCAATGTTTACCACAAAAACAATTTCTTATCTTTTATTTCTGGCATAACTCGGTTGCAAACCAAACACACAGAAAAATAATTCCCAAACAGAAATCTGCTGGAAGTGATTAATGTGGCCTCCGGAAACAATTGGATTCCTAAACAGAGGTTGCCTGCTACGATATTGATTTACTGAACCTTTGATATTGTTTTAAGGTAGACAATATCTTAATGCAGGTGTCGTCGTTTTGATCAGGTTTAGACATTATCTGTTATTCGACTAAATTTACAGTTTTCCATCTGATAATATCTAAGAGTACTAACTTCCGCAAACGTAAGTTAGGCGAGTCCAGCTCCTATCCGAAGTGCACGTAATGGCCTGGATGTCATTTCCCCCAAATTTACATCGGAACACGACCTTATCTCCGACATAATATGAGGTCTTCAGTTTGGTAGTAGGTACACCGTCCGCTGGAACCGCTGGTACGTCGCATGTTGAACTAGAAACTTAAAAAAGAACTATGAATTAGCCCAAACTATCTTTCGTGTAACTCTATCGAAAACAATTAATTTAAGAGACCTATCTTACCTTATTTTTCTTATATTCTTTGCTCATATGTAAAATACCATTGTTCCTCAGCTAGTGGACCAGTTTAAACCATACAGAAAATAGGTATTAGTTTATTTTAATTCAGCATCCTGCACCATCCTATTCGTACTTTGTTCTGCATTATTCTGCCATAAGTACGCAATTTCACAACATTATTTTGAGTTTGCGTCGAATTGAGCACTACAACCTTAAGAATCGTGAAATAAAAATGAGCTCGGCAAATATTATACATCGTAATTATACTGATATGATATTCATTTAGCCCTCGTATGCTAATAAACAGATTGTTAGTCTGTTAGTCTTTAATATGGACAGTCTGTGCAAAAAAAACCCAAACAAACAAGCAAACCAAAGCAAAGAAAAAAGAAGAAAAGGAAGAAAGAAAAAAAGAACGACGAAGAAAAATCCCACCAAATAAAACCAGGTAGAGCATTCAAACATTAGCGGTTATATAATTAAAGCATAGTTTGCAACTTAAGTCGATTTGGTTAACCGCTCCGGTGGCCTAGTGGTTAGAGCATCCACTTTGGATGCGGAAGATTGTGGGTTTGATTTCCAGCCGAGTCATACCAGAGACTTAAAAATGGTACTAACAGCTGCCTCGCTTGGCGCTCAACATTAAGAGGTTATAGTCTTAGGACTGGATGGCCTTGTGTCAGGATAATGTGGCTGTGTGGGATATCTTTCCACCTGTCTGCGGCATGATGCCACAGTGCTAGATATGCCTATAAACTGTCACACTGCAGACATCGTATCGATATGACTGAAAAATTGTTATTTGAAATGCAAATGGCACTTACCAGTCTTATATATATGTCGTCAACGGGGTATATTTATTTAATAATGTGATAGAATTTTCAAAAGAAAATCTTTACCTTTACGGAAAGTACTGTTAGTGAATAGGCGTTGTCGTATCCTGTTATGGCAAATCGTTAACTTTACTCCTAAAGGCGGCATAAAGGAGTCAAATCACATTTACTTAAACAGGGTGACTTACTCAAGCGATTCAGACAATTGGTATCCATCTCATTAAAATGGACAGATCGTTTTTGATAATAGTTTAAGCTATAGACATAAGTTTTTTGCTATAAAATATACACTTTTCCATGTTATGAGAAGTGGTTAAATAAATTGCACTAGTAAATAGATACATTATTTCCATGTAGTGAGTTCGGTTTGCTGCATGCTGCATGAGTAAAGGGCTTAAGATGAGAAAACCTATTCTTTTCTTGAGCTCAAATGGCCGTGCATTCAAATATAGTGTATGTAGGGCGGTATAGAGCGATCACTGGCCACGGGATAAGAAATACCCTGGCCTCTCTTAGTTCTTGTTCAAACAGAATATTTCTTTTATAAAGTTAAAAGTGTTGTTCGGCCCGCGCCTCATTACGGATCCGAAACTCGGGGTGTTACCCCAGTTGTCCTCTTCCTTTCTTGTCGGTCCTGAGCGTACATATATGAATAATGTACATTCGAATTTCACATTATGGAAAATCTTGTCAGTAAGCGGTCCACTTTACGGATAAATATCTCCTGCTGCAGAACTGAAAGGAGGTAAAGGGCTAACAAGGGGTGAAGTGCTGAAGGAGTAATGGAGGGTTAGAGCGATAGTGACTGAGCTACGCTGTATCTTTGTGTCTGCACCTTATTGACGGTGTTGTTTTTAGGCGTGATGCTAATTTGGGTTGGTGTATACCCATTATACTGCTGTCGGTCGTTACGCTGGCCCTGAGAAACACAGCTGTGATCGCGTGGTGAGGGAGCAACGGATCTGTAGGGAACAAGAGGTTCTGTGGATCCTTACGCAGACCGTGAAGGGAGGACAATTTGTGGTGGCTCCTTGACCATCCAGCAGAACGGTGCGGATGGAAATATCTTCTGGTTATAAATTGGATGCCGCACGGTATACTCCTAAATTTTTATTAAATCATTATTCACTGAGTGTAAACATTGTCATTATTTATATGGAAGCAGTTATCACTTTTTGAGTGAAATAGTCACTGCTTGTTTGAAATCAGTTATCACTGAGTGAAACCATATCATTGTTTTGAAATTTACTCATTATTATTTGATTGAATTATTGTTTTTTTTTAGTGGTTAATGTTTTGTTTAATTTCATTTCATTTATTATTTTTGACTGTTCTTTTATATTAAATCTGACAATTCGTTTCAGTTAGGAAACGTAACATATTTCGTTATATTATTTCAGTTATCATTTAGTTATATAAATTAGTGCTGCCCATCATTGTGTTAAAAATGCATTCTTAGAATTTATGCGCACGAGTTTCAGGTATGATTTTTTCCGTTTTTAATTATCTATAAATACACATCGTAATATCATTCTTGGTGTCTTCATTGTAATCTTACCCCAACACGGATCATCTTGTTACAGAGCTTTAATCTAATATTAAGATGTAAGCCACAGCCCTAACTGAAGCATACATATGCAAAAGAACACAGGTTACCTGAGCCACTTTTGGGAACAGACTGACAAAAACCGCATGTTTTTCGACATCCTCTCAAAGCTTCTTCGTTTGATTGACAGAACTTATTGTCATTATGGATCAAAATATTGCAGTCATCAAATACGTCGTAACAGTTCACTGAAAAGTTTTTAAAAATAGTCATTTATATTCTAGGAACGATGAACAAACTATTGAACATGTGTACTAATATGCATCGAATGATACAATCACAATGAGAGTATTTGCTGAATATTAGTTCAATATTTACAACTTTCCCGCACCTTCCTGTTTTCAGGACCTGGACGATTGTTTCGGATAATTTCGAATACAGAACTGATTATAATTGGTAGTGGCAAAGGAATGTCATAAAAGTTTGTATGTTTATGCAAACACTTCAGTTTTATAAATTTAAGCTCATGAAATTTAAATTATCAAGAAAATGGTTATTTGAACAGAAAATAGATACTGTTAATTTTGTTGAAGAGAATTTGGACACACACAGAACTGTCATATTTCTATATTCTCAAACATGATATAGTCATATCATAGATTTACACACACACACACACACACACACACACACACACACACACACACACTTATGCTCATCATTATCAATATTGAAGAAAACAGGCAAATATCTCACGGAGTTGACAGGCGTCACAGTAACTTCGTTCACAAGTCTCAAGGGTAGTGTAACACCATGGTCCCAGCCCAGAATTAGGGTTTCGGCAATAATTGCCAGTCAAATCATACTCTATATCCCTGACAACAACAACAATAATAATAATAATAATAATAATAATAATAATAATAATAATAATAATAATAATAATAATAATAATAATAATAATAATAATAATAATAATTGACAAGACAGATGAACAGAAAGTCAGAGAGGTATATTGATAGACTCTAAGAACTATGTTCACAGAAAATCATGTGAACTTTTTTGTATATCAATGAGGAAGTCAGTTCTTGTTGCAGGGATAGAAAAGCACAAAGACGTAGGCACCTTGTGTTAGTTAAAATTGGTACTGTTACTACATGAAGGGAAGGACTAGAAATACCGGAGATAGAACCTATTTGGCTACAGATAACTCCATTAAGTCCAAGCCCTACTTAGTTGGTTTTGTGTACAAACTCCACTATGACATACTGACTGGTTTTAATACTTTGAACTTTAAAAGATCAAACTTTAAATAAAAAAAAGTCATTTCACATTCTAGGTGATATAAACAGAGACCTATCAATGATAAAAAACAAACAACAAAACAAACCGTGATCGACTGTATTGCATAGTCTGGTATAGAACAACAGATAAATCAACCCATCAGAGCAGCAACTACCAAAACACTTATAGACCATGTTTGTACCAATGAAAAACAAAATTATCAGTAAATAATGTTTCTTAAGTTGGTTTAAATAACCATTTCTTAATTACACGTAAAGTCAATTGGGAATATAAAAAATAATATCCATAAACCCATTGCTTGTTGATATTTTCAAACTTTGATACTATTATTCCTGGAGGATCTGATTAAACAGATTACAGGGAACACAGTCCATATCTTTGAACTTTTTGATGCTGTTTTAGGTATTTGAATGGATATTTTCATAAAATGATCCAACAATCATGCCCCTTTAGAATACACAGGATTAAAGAAAGACTACCACCAGCTTGATTCTCCCGAGAAATTCTATATACAATAAAGTAAAGAAACCATAAAATATATAGGAAATTAAGCTGCAAATAGAATTAGGAGGAATAAAGTGAAACAAAAATGTTACGGCAAGCGAAACAATCACACTACAAATAGATATTGGATAAAAGTAGAAATAATCCAAAAGATAACTGGAGAGGATTTATAGAGTTTGCTGCAGGGAAATTTAACCCACAATCATGAGGGGAATGATAATAATATCAAACCGACATCTCAAATATTTTAATGACTTTTTGTTCAAATTGCTCAGAAATTTAACTAACTCAAAACTTCATCTAATCATCTGGAATTCAAACATTTTTATGCTAAAACTCCCTCACTTTATAAAGTTTGAAATTCATTAAATGAGCTCTAAATCTGAGTTGAAATATATTTTAAAAATGTTGATTTTAAAGCGACCGGACTTGATATGATTGGACCAAAGCAGCCGTGACTTCTATATTATAGAGTATAGCTTTCATTTGCAATGAATGTATTAGGAATAATAAATTTTCACAGACATTGAAATCTGCCAAGGTAACACCACTGTCAAAAGTTTTACAAATTATAAGGTTATTAATTAGAGACCTATCTCCTTCCACTAGAAAACATGCTCATGATTCTTTTCTCAACCTTTTGCTAACTTTTGCTCCTATTTATGACAATAATTCTGGCACTGGACAGAGTCACAAGTGTGAAACTGCATTTATATTTATGACTGTTATATGTCTGAAAACATTAGATAAAGGAAAAACGGTCGGCACTGTTAAAAGCGTTTGATCTTGCAGACCATGATATTTTGCTTGAAAAGCTTAAAATTTATCATATCATTGCAATCAAAACTCCCTAAACAGATTTACATCTTAGCTAACCGATTGAGTGCAAAAGTATTTGTACTGGTAAACTTTCTGCAAGTAAAAATTTAAATTTGGAGTTCCATAGAGTTTTCTACTTAGACCTCTGTTATTCATCTTATTTCTCAAAGATTTAACTCTTAAGATATGAAATTCAATTTGTTCCACTCACCTCTATGCTGAAAATACTACACTAAGTCGGATAAAACTAAAACTGTACTTAAAAATAATTTACAAGATGCTATGAACAGACTTAAAATATGGTGGAAGAAAAATAATACGATCTTAAATCCAGAAAAAACGAAAGCCTTACTAGTCACAACAAAACACAATCTAGTAAGGCTAGATAGCAGCAAACTGGAAGTTTGATTTGACAATATGAACCTTAATATTATCTCTCATGATAAACTTCTTACTGTATTCGTATAGAGCAATCTTAGCTGGTCTACTCCCCATTAAACATGTTTCCAGAAAGGTTATTTCTTATCTTTTACTACTGAAGAAATAAAATTATATATTCCATTTCAGTATACATCCATCTTTTATATAAGCTATATTCAACCATATATGGACTATTACATTGTATTTTAGGGGTTAATACCTCTAATTCAAACTTAAAACTTTTAAGACTCCTAAAGAGGGCATGCTATTTAATTCCAGATCAATGTATAGACAATATCCAGGACGGATTGAATAACGTAATATTTTAACAATATATGAAGGAATATTCCTTAGAAAGGCCAAATTTATGAATGAAGTGCCCAGAAAAGCCATTCTTGTCTATGCTTTTGAACTTTTTACCTAAGAGAAGCAGATCACATTCCGATGTCAAGGTATGTTACAAAGTAAAAGTACAATATACAAAGGCCAAAAAAGGTATTCTTTAAAAAGGTTTTCAATTTAGTGGTCCACTGGTATGGAACAACATTCCTGGTGACATAAGGTGGGTTTCTAGCGTTTCTTCGTTTCATAATCGATTTCTCAAAAGGTTGAAAACATCTTAAGGTAATTGAACAGATCTAGTAATGCAAATACCGCTTTCTTTTCTGAATTTTCGCTTCATTTCTACATTTTAACTTTTTCAAGACAGGATGATATTTTATATTTTTATATATGTTCATGAGTTTACAGATGGCTGTGCATATATTCCAGGTTTGATACTTTGATTTTGATATTCAATTAATTCCTTAGTATCAAGTCACAATTTATCACATCGTGTTGTATGTGCTGTATATGTTGTAGATAACAGCTAGCAGGCTCATGGTAGATTAGTTCTTTAACTAAATGAGTAATATTCGCTAAATATAGTTATTATTATTATTATTATTATTATTATTATTATTATTATTATTATTATTATTATTATTATTATTATTATTATTATTATTATTATTATTATTAATCATTATTATTATTATTATCTTATAATGCCCACCAGTGGATTCATTTCTTTTTCACCTGTTTTTCAGACTTTGAGTACATGATGTAGTTTATCTAAACATTTTATTACATTTGTAATGATTATTATAATTCCGTTGATTAACTGGTTTCAAGGTACACGTACTTATTGTTGAACATATGGTGAGGACAGTTGGTAACTTTGTCCCAGGAAAGGCATGTCTCAAAGTTACGGCCGTAGTTCACTTTACCCGCATAAGTGCCGTCCTTGGCACCATTAGTGTAGCACATGTCGGCCTCTACAATAATCAGGTTGTTGATCAACGTATAGAACGAGAAAACAACAAATTTACAAAATATTCATTATACGCTTGACCTATTACTTTTATAAGATGGAAAAGCAAAATTGTAACTACACTGATAAAACTAAATCTAATACAAGAACAGTCACAGGAAATTCAGCTTATTGTATTTAAAATTAATCGCCCTTGGAAAGCAAATCGTCATTTTTATTGTTAGTAACTATTACCTCTTGTGTTCGGAATTGAAATTAGAATACACAAGTCATTAAAATATGAAATGTTATTAACCCAATTATATATAACATAATACATAAAAAGGCGTACAGAAAGTAAAACAAAACAAATAAAACATTGAATATACAGGAATGGTAACTATAATGCAATTAAATTATATACGATAACCTTTGAATGGATTGCGTATTTCTTTTCGAGGGTGACGTAAAAAGATGATTATACCTCGGACTAGTGTAACAGTCGCATTGAAAGCTTGCTTTGTTTGTTGTGGTGCTGCATGTAGAGTTAGTGATAACATATTTGTGCTACTCATGATGGACTTCCTGAAGCCATTGCCGCAGTACCTGGATAAGACAAATCAATTCCAAACTACAATTGTATAGCTCTCTAATAGTTAGCAATATCTTTTCATTCAGAATATGTTACCTCACGTGGCCCCGGATGGCCGAATGGTCTAAGACACTCGTCTTTGGTGGCGCTCACCAGTTAGTATGTACTTTGGAGAGAGTGATGTATGTAAGGTGAAGTTATTTGCATTTTAAACATGCACAGTGGAGAGAATGTTGGCATACCTATATACTACTTTCATGTAATGTGGATGAAATATCTTTGGGTATTGTACTTTTGGAAATTTTAAATGATCTCAAGACACTGCTAACTAAAATGACTGCTCCCTTGTGCTCCAAAAATCAACCTAAATTTGTCTAAAGTACATTATCTTGGCAGCTATTAAAATATGGAAAATTAATTTTGCCAAGCTAGATAATACCAGCTTCTAAAAGTGTAATGACTGAGTTACCAAATACATAAAATGTAAAAAAGTTATCGGCTCTTTTTTACAATTTACCTCTGAAGATCGAGAAGTGAAAATGAGCAAGTAGAGCTAGCACTTTTTTGAAAGGTGCACATCTGGAGTAAGGGCAAGCTGTACACTCTCTAACCCATATTACACCCATCAATCATACATAAAAATAATGGGAATTAAAGGTTCTTTGAACAATACCTAAGATATTCAAAGTCTCTTTTAAATAACAAGTATAACTAGTGAGGACACGCAGGGAAACTCTTTTTCTTTAAAATTTTAACCCTAAGCTAAATACAAAACTGTAGAGAGCCAACTTAAAAACAAATATAAACATTTATGAAATTATTTTTCTTATTTTCATATTATTATGTATGATGTTCTGATTAAAATGGTACATTAACAATGATTTTATTCATGAAAATAAGCTAATTATGCTTTTTTTGCTCTAGCATACATAATTTGCTATGAGGCATGTTTGGTTGAGTAGTGACCTTCATTATGGGGAAAATAGAAGTCTTAGAATATAGGAATAAAGCCAATTTAAATTGAAAAATGTTGCATTAAGTAAAAGAAATACATAGTGAAAATGATTCATTTCATTTATTTGCAATGAAATTAAAAAAATAAATGATAGCAAAGCAAATTTGATTTCTTCCATATCAAAGAATTAGTTATTAGTTTACCCTTTGACCTTTGACCTTTATGAACCTCACCTGTTATATCCCTTTTATAACTGTAAAATTTATTGTTGACATCTCAGGAATAAATATGGCTAGTTTCATGTTCCTATCTATCAGCATAACACTGGTTGCTATGTTGACAAAATGCAATGCGCATTTTTAAAATAGTTCACTTTTTATCATAAGGAGGGGGGCTGTACCGGTTTGAGAATCTGTCTTTAATAAATACTGTTCTGAGGGGGGAAATACAGGACAAATATTACAAAGGACTGTTTTGATTCTTGCGACTTAAATATTTTAGCCATACAATCAAAATTAAATCAGACAATAATAATACCTATATATTCTTTATGGTAGCGCTCACCAGTTAGTATGTAAATTTGAGAGAGTGATGTATGTAAGGTGAAGCTGTTTGCATTTTAAACATGCACAGTGGAGAGAATGTTGGCATACCTATATACTACTTTCATGTAATGTGGATGAAATGTCTTTGGATACTGTACTTTTGGAAATTTTAAATGATCTCAAGACACTGCTAACTAAAATGACTGCTCGCTTGTGCTCCAAAAATCAACCTAAATTTGTCTAAAGTACACTATCTTGGCAGGTATTAAAATATGGAAAATTAATTTTGCCAAACTAGATAATACCAGCTTCTAAACGTGCAATGACTGAATTACCAAATACATAAATGTAAAAAAGTTATCGGCTCTTTTTTTTTTACAATTTTCCTCTGAAGTTCGAGAAGTGAAAATGAGCAAGTAGAGCTAGCTCTTTTTTGAAAGGTACACATCTGGAGTAAGGCCAAGCTGTGTACTCTCTAACCCATATTACACCCATCAATTATACATCAAAATAAAGGGAATTAAAGGTTCTTTGAACAATACCTAAGATATACAAAGTCTCTTTTAAATAACCAGTATAACAAGTGAGGAAACGCAAGGAAACTCTTTTTCTTTAAAATTTTAACCCTATGTTAAATACGAAACTGTAGAGCGCCACCTTTACAGATCACTTGCATTCCACCTCTTTCCGCGTGAGTTGTAGTATAGGCTCAGCTATGAAAGCTTTACCAGCAGCTCACTGTGGGTAGTTGGTTCCTCACTGAGTTTGTCCAGGTTTTTCCTCCACTAGGTATACTGTCATATATATATATATATATATATATATATATATATATATATATATATATATATATATATATATATATATATATATATATATATATATATATATATATATATTCTTATCATGTACTGAAAAATGATGTCAAAACCCACTGGCAGAGAAATCGAGGTCGCTTTAGCGCCTCAGTTTTATCTGTCGATACAATTTGCGTTTATCACCCTACATTGTCATTGTTATCACAGAAAATACTATTGTCGAACTGATTTATTATATGATCGATGCATCATTTCCCATTTGTATGATCAACTTACTTTTTCGACTTAGGTTTCATTTTTTGCATATGCGCCTTACTGTCAACATCCCGTTTCTATATTTTATTTATAAAAATCTAATTCTATCATTTGTTAGTATTCAGCTCACTATTTCGACTTTTACATGATAATACCCATGTCTTGTAAATTATTTAAAGTGCTAAACTTGTATCAGTTCAACACCCTTGGGAATATTCCTGTGCTTTCACTTCTGCGACTTATTCATATTGTTCTAGGAAGAGTTGAATGGAATTTATACCTTGACTTATTCAAACTGTTCTTGAATGAAGTATGCGGAAATTGTAATGGAAAAAAATTGCAATTATAAGTCAACCAAAATAGAGAACACTGTTTAATGTACTTCATAACATCCCTGATCATCTACAGATGGAGCAACTAAATATAATTTATCCCACATGAGCCATCTCATTATCATATTAATTAATAATTGTTTCCCCATACCACTGGATTAACAAGAATAATAACAACAAAAAATAAAGTGTACATGTACAGGCAAGTGTGAGAGATATGGTGCAAAACAATACAAATTTATTTCTTACAATTAAAAAATCATTGATGAGTCAATAAAGACAAGTGGAAATATCGCTAATTCGCTGGGAAAATTACCAGGAACAATATTAGCTAAATACCCTGCTGAGAAACATCTTCCTTGATACAACTACTGTGGTAGTGAACCCGACTTGATATCTGAATTGACAAACGAGACCAACCAAGACCTGGAGTATATTCAATAAACGCAATTAATCAAGCATATCATGTTCATGATGTTCCGTATAAAAGCAAAGATTTACAACAATGACATATTGCAGATGTGAACTTGATTCATGCAATAAATTCTATAAAAAATAAATCTCTCAGAGAACAACTTGATAGTTTTCTTATAAAATCTGCCATGAAAGGTAAACTGGTATTACGGGCTGGAAATTAATCAAATAACCATTATAATGGGATCGGTTTATTATAGCTCGAGATGGTATTGGAGAAGCAGAGCAGCGATTATTAAACTTGCTGAAGCAGTAAATGTCTAAAGTTCTGTTGCTGAAATGGGTTAGCACGGTTGACAATATGGCAGATTTATATACCACCACCTAAAAACTTTAAAACGCGTATTTTGATGTTAGCACTCCTAATAAAGTTCAACAAGCAGATATTTTGTTTTTATAACTCGATGCTATTAAAACACGTAAGACGTCAATCACGCACATACGTTAAATGTTGTTGACGTTGCAAGTAGATATAAAGAAGCAGAACCACTATATACTAAAACAGCAACTGAATTTGCATCTGCGTTTGAAGGAATTTATAAATGAAGACTTTTGCGATGGCCACAACTATTACATATTAATCCTAGCAAATAGTTTATTGGTGCAGTATCATCTTAAATGAAGCAACATAATGTCAAAATAAAACGAGGACATGATCAGGCAATCGCTGAACAATTTCATCGAACGTTTCTTAGCGGTTATTTGGATACAAGTATGCAAAGGAAATATCCACAGATGCGAGATCTCACTAATGGGTTACCAAGTATGATAGCTGCGTTAAATAATGAAATTACTCGTGCAAATTCCATGAAACCCATTAATGCAACCACAAAAATATACAAATAGAACTGCATGACTTTTCAAAACAAACAATACTAGGTAACGTGACTGTAAGATTGTTAAATGAACCTGGTGAACTTGAAGAGGTTAAAAAAAAGAAATGGAGTGTGACCACACATGCAATTTTCAGCGTGGTTAGATCTACAGGCAGAGAAGCATTCTACAGACTAGATTCAACTGCTCGTCGACGTGGGTTTTGTACGTGAACAATTCCAAGTAATTCCTGAAACAAAATTGCTACCACGTTCACGTCTTTAAACTGGCTCCTCGATGTCGATTGTGCTCAAAAGAGGTTAGCATCACATTTACGCGTGTGTGACCAAGACTGCACTTTATTCTATTTACGGTAAACAATCTTGAATTATGTTTGAATCTTGTCACACCATATTACATTTCAACATGCTCAATGATTATACTGTCGTTGTTTCAGTGTCATAATAAATTCAACGTCGACATGAAAGTCACGTTTATCTTTTCTGTCACATTGTTTATAACCAGATAATTTTCTCTTGACAATTTCTTCCTTGACATTGTCAGCGTATCCTAGTGTCCATGAAGTTTTTCCCCATCATTATCGCGTTTTCAACAATATAAACAGGAACTAAAACCATATTATTTATTACAAGAGTGTGTCTTTCATTATTTCATGGAATCTCGTGTAGAGGTAAGTTAGAAAACGTTTCTTTATGTAGCAGAAACAATTTACTTAAAAGCGTATCACAAATTATCTTTCTACTTCTAACTATCAAATCAGTAGGTCATCACGAATTCCAAAAATTATTAATCGTAGTGTCTGGAATTATTTCACGCATTATCTTACATTGCATTCTATCTGGCTGTGGTCTGCTTGATCTCTTAAACTCTTTCAGTGGTTAATCAAAGCTTTATGATTAACAGTTATTTCCTCATAGTAATCTTCAAATATTTTTAACTATTCGTGCGGAGATTGTCCAATAAAAGGTGGTGGTTGACCATGATCGCCAGTCATTATCACATCAGTATTCTTTGTTAATTATTAATCAAGAAACATTTCTAATAAGTCAAGATATGCCATACAAATTTCGTCCCAGATAATATTCCAAGGCCGTATTTTTCACCCATCTGTGATGGATTTCATGCGTCTCCGCACCATCTGAAGAAACCATGATAGGTTTGAGAACTGATTTGGACAGTTTTTGTGTAGGAGTCAACACAACCATATTAGTACTACACCGAAATATTCAATCGCACGTGTTGTTTTACCAGAACTTCCAGGCCCATTGAAATAAAAGGTTTTATGTCTGGTCACATAATCATTTACATATGGTGCTGATGATTTAAATGCTTAATTATTATTCTCGTAATATATCTCCTTAATATAAACATCTGCAGATTTCGAATAACTAAATATATTTTGTCGTTTTAGTCTCTATTCGCCCCACGATTCATCAACGCCGAAAAATGGTGTTTTAACAATTCCGTATATTTCTAGTTTTATAAATGAATACGTTATGACTCTAGCCGTAGTCAGAGGAAATCTGTTAACCATCGATAATAAATTGATTGAAACGTACGCGAGCATTTAAGATCTTAACTGAATAAAATGTGATGACTAACCATCGACACAGTTTACAATTTTAACTAATTTAGTGCCGTCTGATAAATAAGCATTACCCTGACTTATAATCGTACCATACTCTTTGTTGTATCATTAATTATAAAATCGAGTTCAGCATTGTCCACAATTAATCGTGTACAATGTCGGATGTGATCTCATGAACTAGCCTGAGTAAATTTAAAAATAATTTTTCTGCCAAGATCTTTTACAACTTTATTTTCATTATCAGTCCTATCAGGATTTTCATTTTCGGAATATTTTCTTTGCTGTGCCCCGCTCCCCCCCAAATAACTTGTTTTTGCGGACGATATGATATAATTGATTTGTTTACTCTCAGCGACACTAAAATTCCAGCTTCAAGCATGTACCCTATAAAACTACTGGAGCAGAATATTTTCAGAAAAATATCTTCCAAACCACGCATAAACAATTTAATATAGAATCAGTGCAAACTCGAATGATTCAATACAGGCGAAACAGTAAAAATCTGACAAAGGTCAATTTATCGCAATTCTGGTGATCTTTTGTGCTGTATATCTAAATCTCTAAAAGTATTCAGAACATTCTCCGTATCCATGAACACTTCCAGGATAACACACTACCATATCAACCGAGATAACGCCGATATAATCGAATTTAGTATTCCTTAATCCTCCGTGTCCGAATTTTACACAACTGTGGTGGACATCAACAAGAGATTCCGAGCTTGTCAGCGACCATTAATTTTCTCCCGAGTAGCGTAGGTAGAAACTGATGCAACGGTAAAACAATTATTTAGAAATCGTCTACCCCTGACATCACAAACGCAATATTTTTCATTTTCTCGTGGAGTGAATCCGCACGACAAATATAAATATTAGGCCTTACAAACGGATGATAGTTTACAGATTCTGAACTCTGAAATAGTCAAAAGGATACAGGGTCACTCTTATTGGTATGTCTGATGAAATCAAATATATAATCGTTATAAAAATTATCGGTTCTGTCTCGTGGAAATATTATTACGGACGATATCCTTGCATGTTCATCATGATAAATAATCGTTATCTGAGCTCCTTGTGAGTTATATATATATATATATATATATATATATATATATATATATATATATATATATATATATATATATATATATCTATATATATATATGTATATATATCTATATATATATATATATATATATATATATATATATATATATATATATATATATATATATACAACTTTTCATGTTTTCTTTTCCCAGCTCAGCAACATCTGTGATAGATGCTCTGATATCTATAACCATTTCCGTCTATTCATTTGCTTTTGTTTTTGCCTTAGATCTGTTATATCTTTTCCTCGCATCGCGTTTCTGAAGTGTCAAGGATGCCAATTTCATCGATTTGAGATCATAAAAGTATGGTTTATCATTTAGAGGATACATACCTTAAGCAACTGCAGTCATATGATACGCCCGTTTATAGTATAGCTTGTCAATACCAATCAACACTCCTAGTTTCGAATTTCCGTTTAACGTGACAATATTGTTTCCAGTTTGAAGTTGGACTAGGTCGCGTTTGTCATGGATAATTTCTACTGCTCGCTCTCATTTATTGTAGCATTGGCGACACCTTTAGTGTTGCGCATGACTCTAAATGTTGACCACACATGAGCCACGCCATCATCGCAAAATTCTTCCTTTGCTTCACGGACACGATCGGGTGTATACTTATTCGTTAGAGCCAGATCTTGGATGGAAAAACTAAAATTGTTTTTTCTGCAGTTTGGCAAGATTAAATCTTGCTTTAGAGGGTTTAATTTCAGATAATTCCTCCATATTATAATGAAGGCAAATATATACGTAAAGCTGGCTCATAATAGGTTGTAACACTTGTTGAACAAAGACTGCGTAAATGAACTCTGTGTTTATCATATCAAAGTGTTTGCAGAGGGATACTAAGACAAAAATCGTGTCCATGATGCAATGTTGAGGTTAGAGAAGAAACCCAGTTGTGTATACAATGTGATAGTAACAGGTACGGAAAGCTGAAACAATACTACAATAATAAATGATACCAATGGAGTCAAATTTCCCATAAAAGTCGCCTCAGACTCAAGCTTTGATTTGATTTGATCGATGAGAGACCAATAAACATTAATATCCAAAACACCGCGTGTAAATAATAGTTAACAAATTGATGTTATCTCATTAATGATTTCTGGGGAATTATTACCAGCTCGTTTTCCGCCATTCATAATTTCTGATCTGTCTTCCTCGACAAGGACGTTATCGGGACATAGAGTAATAAGACCACTTCCCCTGATACCTGTATGAATACCACTTCTAGTTGTTTTTTATTCCTCAGTAAATATAAGCTGTATTCCGGTAACGGCGCTCTTTTAGCCTCTTCGACTTGTCTCCCAAAAGTTTCCAAATCACCTCTGTATTTATCGGTAATTCTATATATCCCACGAGATATCCCAAAATGCAAAAGAAACCCAATTTCTTTCTGAAGCACTAGAGGCATTCGGATCCATTAATTTATCACGAAGTGGAAACCCACTTGCAGCAAGCATTATAGGATTTTCTCAAAGGAACCTAAAACCTTTCCCGGAATGTCGTGCTGTTGGTTTTGGTATTGTTTCTGGTTCTGGCGATCATTTGCAATGGTATCAAGCACTTGTTGCATTTCTTCCTGTAATTGTGGTTGAACTGCAGCTATTTCAGATGGAAGTTCTCGCAAAATCTTTTTTTGTTTTGTTAGCTCACTCCGCTATTTTTCCACTTGCTTGAGCGGTTTATTCCAACACGGTAAGAAGACCTGTAGCAGACTTTGTGACAGGTTTAACTATTTTGTTCTGCACCTTCTGCAATTTATTCTTTAAACGTCTGACGCGCTTGAAGTTGTATGACAGAATCACGGACGGGTAGATAGTCTTTTTATTGCCTCTAGTCACTCTAGAGCTAGTCTAGCTGAGTGAGCTTTAGCAATCATTATTGACAGCATCAGAGAGGGTGACAATCAATAGGGCTTCGGCGAAGTGTAAATCAACACGCATGAAAAAGTCAAACATAATCGTCAAAAATAAAGTAACAATATGGGCTAACCCAATCAGAGAAATTTCGGTCGGTTAGAGGTTTCAGTTTGATATTATTAACCTTGTTTTCTCAACCTTTGTAGGAACTTTTATTTTTGCTAACGGTGCATTACTAGGCAAGTGGTCTGTTCACCCTCACAGTAGTAATGTAAAAAAGGATTCTAGCTTAAGATCCCTATCCCAGGTCCCTCCCAATTCCAAACAAATAAAAAATACCACTATAGGGATCTACTCCACCCGACCAGCAATTATGTTTCTCAAAATGATAAGGTTTCTGGCCAAATTTTTTGTATTATTGTTGGATAAAATTTCATCCCAATTTGTTAGACATGATTCCATACCTGCACTATTTGGAAGTTTTGAACTCATCACCATTTCTCAGTGTTTCAACTGTAGTGTTTAAAAATATTTCTTCATCACCATGACAATAGACTAAACTTTACGAGGATATTTGTATTGATATAATATAATTAAGATTGATTAAAATCGATGATAAGTTTAGTTTATTTTTGTTGACTGATAGATCATAAAAGCTATTAAATCCTTTCAATAATCCACGGCTTAATATTTTAAGATTATTAAAATATTCGCTCTTGCCATATCTAATAAGTGAAAGTTTTAGTTTGTCACGACCACTGAAGCATTTTCCTGATATTTCATTGTTAGTTTCAACTGTCAACTGTTTACCGTCTATCGTTATATATTTGATCTTGCTATTATAGCTATTTGCCACTGTCAAATTGTCAAATATTATTTCTAAAGTTCACATTAAAATTTATACCCAAGTCATCAAATATTACGTCAAGTAGAGATTTATTATCTGATGATACTATAATATCGAGTTTAGATCTGTCGTCGCAACAGTACCCAAGAGCAAACGTATCTACTCCATTATCACAATAACGTTTGTCATCAAAGTTACATAGCCTACGTTTGATAATAACACTTGTTTCAAGTTTATGATGATTTGTTCAAATAGCCATTGCTCTTTTACAACTAACGTTGCAATCAAGTATGTACTTGTAATCATCAAATTCCATAAAGTTTTGAACAAAATCGATAGAGGTCTTTTGCTTTTATGTTATTGTATTATTTTCTAGCAACTCGGCGTACATTTTACTCCACAGTCCAATAAAATATTTGATGATGCTCGAGTTCATTTCATCCGTCATCTTACTTGTACTCTTTTATTTCTGTCATCATAAAATTTACAGTAGCGAGGGTGATTGGGGAGATCAAACAAATGTTGGTTATTGTAAATATCCGGATAGACGTCCTCAAATTCGATTTAATAAACAATGAAATAATTATTGTAAACAATAATCTACTTGAACTTGACGGCCACTGCTTCTTAACAAAATTTTAATAAAAATTGTGTACGAGCCACTTCGAAAAATCGAGTACAGAAGCTTCAACGTAGATCGGCTTTTTAGGTTTAGCATTTTTTTTTACTGCGACAAGGTTCTTGTTAAAAATGTTCATACTAACAAATTCATCATCTGACACAAGTTTGCTCCTAAGATTGACCTTATTAATTAGCTCGATATTTGCTTGCTTTCTAATATTTTCTATGTCTTACCAAAACCGGAGTTGTTCATAAGCTTAAAAAAGATTTTTTTATGGATATCAACTTTCGCTACGGCTCTTCTCAAAGTGTTTAAGTTAAGATAACCTCTCATCCACGGCAACTGATTATACTTTAGCACTCTATGAATTTTCCTCAGTACAAGGCCATTATATAATGCTTGTTTTAAAACTTTGTAATGTAAAACATAATTTATCTTGTCAAGTAAATTTGGTGCTAACTTTTATTATCATAGAATTTTGTCTTGGTGATGCTATTGTGTGTTGATGTTGAAATAATAAACTATAATCTATTATTATTCATTCCGCACAGAAAGTATAATTGTTGTGTAAATTGTGTAACGAAATAGGATAATCGAGATCAACTTCAAAGAAATACGAAACATTGTCAGGTATTGTTTTTCTTTTTCGCTATAAATTGATCAGTCGTAATCCAATTAAATTAAACAAATATCATTGGTTCTGACATCGAATATTCATACACATTATTATAATCGCGATAAATGAAATACTATGATGGAAGATCAGGATTGTACTTTTTCATATATTTGTTTTTTGTTTCTGCCTACTTTTTAGTTATCACATTAATAACGCCTCGGATACTATTCTCGATAAAATTAAACATGACATCGCCAGTCGATAATTCCAACTTCACTTTACTAAACATTAATTAAGGATCCCAAGAGTAATAACAACAGGGATCAAATCCATAATTAGTATAACTCTATTTTCAAAAGCTTTCAAATACGCTCGCCAACAATAATATATCAGGTTTTAAATATAAATCATGATAGTCGCAAAACTTCTTGTGATCTAATTCTTTCAAAAGGTCTTGTGCGTATTTATACTGTTATTGGTTACATTTTCCCTTTTAGTTGCGAATAAAATGTATCTTTTTCAGGTGGAAAAGTTTCATTAAATTTGCTCCAATGATAGAGATACTCGTATGGAAATATAGATATTCGCATGGAAATAGTCTTTTTTCGTTAATAGATTAAATTTATATCTAAAATGATCTTGTAACTTACCAAAATCGCAAAAAATTCACTAGCTCATATATGTTGACATACACTGTAGGCTAGCGATAAAACGCTTCTTATCTAAGGAAAGTGACATATACTTTTCAAAATTATTTGGGATACACTTAATAACCGTTTTAAAGTTTTAAACGCGACCTTGTTTCTGGATCACCAAAAGTTTCTATGACAAAATGATTGTCATATCCTCGAAATATTTGAAGAACAACTGGAATAAAATCTGGAGCATAAAACTAGATTACAATAATTATGAGCAGCTTGGAGATATTGCCCGGTCAAATGAGGATGATCACGTACTTTGTGTTACCAGGCTAGTCTAAGGCCTTTTCACAAATAATACAAAATTTCGCTTGTTCGTGTTCAGATTCTCAGATTCTTGTTGAGCTATTTTTATATCAGTGGAGTTGTTTTTCTTAAACGATTAAATATATCATCAACTTTGTTAATCAAGTGCTTGAGAAGCAAAACAGCTTTAATCGACTAATTTAATCGACTTGGATAAACTCGCATTAGTACAACAAACTACACCGCATGGGATATGATTTTAAGTTTTTCTTGTACTCGACTGTTTATGATTATTTTCTGCGCCAAGCTCAAGCTAAAGTATGCACTCGAAGTCGGAGTAATCGACGAAAGTAATTTTTAAATTATGCTTATTATCCAAAAATTGTACTAAATTATATTCTTTGGACGGCATCGTTATTCGTTGTATATTATTACAATACTGGAAATGCTTTTGTAATTGTTTCATTGTCTGAGCAACCGCACATACAGCGATAACGATAACACAAATGCTTTTTATTTTTATACTTGTTATATTGTCTACCAACAAGCCCGTTAAAATTTTTAATCCAAAGGTTAATGATTTTGTAAAACAACATGCTTATTGTCGATTGGAAGCTTTTCTGAAGCATAACTGAAATAAACATTTTCACGCTCGTCAAGACCAAATTATTAATTGATATATAATTTTGCTTTTCAAACTTTGGTATTTGATTTTCTGCAGCAGGAAAGTCAACGCCATTGAAATTTAATTTTGAGACGTGTCTAAAATACTTGTCAAAGCGATCGGCGAGTTTATCTGCAAGAAACAATGCAGAAAGAATAGTTCACTGGAACAATCTGTTGTCAAAGTTCTTTACATTTATATAGTATATTTTTATTCTTTTTTTTTGTGGCAGGTCAATATACAAAACACCGCGTAAAAATCTATATTTGATTATGCGAAATAAAATTTCACTAATCCTCTCAAACTTTCAACCGGAATCTAATTCTGTGAATTGTCCTATGGTTTAAAATCTACTGGACATATTTCATCTGCAAATGATGAAATATCAACTTCAAATAGAACACGTTTTAATTTTGCGTTAATGCAGATTTTCTTGTTAGTCTCAAGCAGATTTAAAATAGAACGTGATGTTGTACTAGTATTTTCAAACCCTTACATTTCTCAAATTAAAGTTTTACAGTTTGCTCTAAAAAATTATAAAGATTGTTTGCAGTAAAATTGACCAGGACAATTCATTTAACAAAAATTATAGCAGTAGTCAAATCCTGCAAAAGCAGTGGCTATTTTTGTAGGTTCTCCTGTAAGGATCGTTTTGGATATATCAAGTAACATAAACATTATTATACAATGTAATATTATATCTAAAACTGGTTATTTGAAAAATATCTCACTGCAAACTGCGCATGAGCTAGCTTGAACAATCAATTATAGATATCAATTACTTATTGAATTATTGCACAAAATAATCTGTCAAGCGCAAGCGAGCAAGAGCAATATTATTTTCATTCCAAGTACAATTTGTACTCGGAAAATATGTTAGGGTCGGTGATTCACGTCAAATACGGACAACCGTTTGGTAAAGCAACAACATCAAAAATAATAATAAGTGTTATAGGAGAAAATACTGGGAGAGTAGGATTTGTAAATGAAAACATTTTATGTACACTGTTTTCCGGAGACATGCCAGTTGGACAGCGAGTATTTTATGTAAAATGCGATGTTACTGATAATATTGAAAACTTGTCTTTACAAAACGAATTTCATCCTCACCCGTATTTGATTTTACGAGGCAACTGATAAAAGTTGTTGGTTTTCTACGTAACATGGGATATCTTCGAATAACTGTTAGACGAACAAAACCAGATTAAATTTGTTATTTTAGCCATAGATTTATTTACGAAACTTTAACGGACCTGTACATAATGATTCAGTAATAGACCACGTCAACCGAATTAAAATATAAAATTGTCTGGAAAACATCGAACTTGTCACTTAACAAAAATACCCATATTTTCCTATAGCTGTTATTTGTGCTACAGACAGTTTCAGCACAAACAGTTTTCCCCGATAAAGTTGATTGCTTTGCTCTTGAGTTATCATTATTTTCACTTAGGAGACTTTGTAAGTCTCCAGGGAATATCACTTGGAATATCATTAGAGAGAATTACGTTTGACAACCGCTGCTGATGTTTTAATTTGACAGAACGTTAAGCATATTTCTCTGGTTGTGAATTCCGTTTTCATTTATACTTGTTTGACACACAAATCACACTTGGTTTGTCATCCTTCCAATTGTTGCATCTATTGTCCAGAATCTATCACTGACAACTAGCGCGTATACGTTACACTCATCGGCTGGCAATACGCGAATAGTCCAAGTGTTCTTAATATCAACAGTCGATCCAATAATTCGTTCGAAATATTTTGATATGTCAAAATAAAAGATAGGCTATAGTGATCGAAAGTCCACTACTTATATATGAGACCCATTGTCCGCGTCCCGATATGTTTACATAGCCTCCATAATGCACATGTACAACCGAGAAATGTTCCTGGTGGCGTCCACGGCAAAACTGCACTCCAATGCACGTCCGGTATATCGTCTAGAATTTACTCTAACAAAAAATTTGTCTGATATCAGGATTATCAAATACGGAATTGTTCATTTCTTGATCATTACTACTTGCCTGTCGTTGAAATACAACGAACAAATGTCGAGATAATTTATCGTTTGATGTAGTTGCAACACGCCAAGTGTAATCAGTTGTGTTAAGAATTGCTGTTTGATAAATTCTGTTTTGCTGAAAATATATATTTTTCATGTATGCGGTCAATAATAATTCGAGTTCATTTGTGTTAGCTACAAATGGGAGAACTTATGGCATCCACAGCGCTAATCTAGTAATAGCAAACTGTCATTCAACTACTCCATCAGAGTGCATTATACAATCGTTTTGATCCGCTCTATTTAAAACAAGTGTATGTTTTATCCCGCGAAACACTTTGCTCTAATCGCGGAAAAATCCAAATTCTGTACGTAACAGAAACCTCTTTGTTTTTTGGCAAGATTCTGCGGCAAATGATTTCCGTTAGGTAAATCCCTCATTATATTATTTTCGTTGTATATTTGTGACCGCTAATCTTATTGCGTCTCCAATAGCAGCAACTGCATTAGGAGCGGGATTAGTAATTAGATTATTAGTATCTGGACCAGGAGCACCATCACCAGTACGAAACTCGCTTGATACAGTTATCCCAAGTGCCGTATCTTTAATCCACATCATATTTGTGTCTACTGATCTCGAATAATCATCGCTAAACGAGATGATATTTAGAAATGTACTTGCTATCGACAAGTGCATTGAAATATGTTCTACGGTCTGATTAGCCAGTTGGTAGCGTGCACTTTTGAGCAAACTTCAACCGTTATTGACTAGTGAAATTCATGCACTAGCCGCTATTACATCATCTATCTCTGTTAGTAATTTACCACGCAAATTTAACATAGCCTAGTTTAGCTACAGTTATATATCCTCGTTTCTTGTGTTAAAATTTGTGATACCTTGTTTATCTGGTTTGTGTGAGGTTTTGTCGAAATACTCAGCATACTCTAATGATGTCATTGTGTCAACTGTGTCATATTCTTCTGCAAGATCAAGATAACTTTTAACTATCATTATTTTTTCTATAATCCTTACAAAATTGTGTGGCATACCAACTTATAGTAACTACAAATGCAGCATGCATTTTTATTTGTCTTGTTTTCTTTACATTCGCTTATTACAGTTTCACTACCTGGTGACAGTTTTTTGTTGTAACTATCATATCTCGTTCTGTTTTCACTTTAGGTGCAATATCTGATATTACACGTTTCATTTTATAGTTTGAAGACGGGCTGCCTTTAATGTAATCAGCGATTTGATGCCCTACTGCTGGTAATAGCTTTACCTGCGTCAAATGCAATTGGTGCTATTTTATATTCAATTCCTGGGATATTTTCAGCTATTGTTGTAAATAGTTTTATAAAAAAATCCACTAACAATAGTTCTTCTATAAACTTTGTGTTGTCTCATCTTGTTATTAAATTAGGTTTTCAAAATTTACACTGACAACTATGTTGTTGCACTTACAATCACAAAGATGTAAAATGTACGTGACCATTTCATTGCTAAGATCTATTTGTCGTCCTGATTTATCTTTTAGTTGCATTGTTATGCTAGGTTTTTCTTTTCAGCAGTAATCGGATAGGATATTATATTATTTGTAGAGGAGTAATTTACATCAGCGATCCTGGCTGAACATCTGGTGAAAAACTAGATCTTTTGACCTTGACTTCCTAAATCTTAATAAGACACTGTGTAATAGAACAATTAATTAATATAGTGTTCACTTATGCTATGTTAACTGGCGGATATCCGCCATATGATACACTTTATTCTGCCTTACTGTTGGCTTTTAAAGCCTAATAATGATACAATACAAGTCACTGGTGAGGAATCGATTATCAAATTACTTTTCATGTTATTATGGTTTGTAGCGTATTATAAATTGGAGTCAATTCAAAACTGTCTGCGGTAGTATATTTTGTGCTCTCTTTTCGTTTTGTTGAGATTAGTTACATTATACGTACTTTAAAATATGGTACTAACAGCTGCCTCACTTGACGATCAGCATTAAGAAGTTAGTGTTAGGAATGGTCGGCCTGGTGTCAGGATAATGTGACTGGGAGGAAGCATCTTGCTACATGTCTGCAGCATGATGCCCCTGATGATAGACATTACTATAAAGTAACTGATACCCAAGCACCAGAATTGAATATAAAGTCATCATTGACGTTTAGTTTAAAATGTTCCATAGAATGCCATACTGTACGAGAAATTAATCCGATCTTGTACTGTTTGTTAGGATCTAATATTATTGGTAGATTATAGTAGACAAAAAAGTTTGCGCTGTCACTCGTTGTCTGTGACAATGTTCCTGACATTATATTAATGTTGTTAGATAAGATCGCTATCTAAAATTTCGTATTTGAATGATGTCAGTAATCCACTCGATCTAAAATTATCTAATATACCTCCAATTTCATTGTCGATCTCTTGCGCTTTCATTTCCAGCTTATTTTGGTGTTATTAATAATATAAGTATGTCAGCTGGTTCTGCGTGTGATGTAAATTTTCTATACCTGTTCCAGATTTTTGTCTGAAATTTCTGTCTCGTTGTTTTTTAGTACTTATCAAATAGTCTTTCTATTGTTCAAACGTTACCATAATCTCCTGGTCTATTTCGATACTGTGTTGCTGTTTTAATATCATCTCAGCAGTAATTCCTTCTCGTATAAGATCTTTTGCTTGTAAAAATATTTCGTCAATTTGTTATTTCTTTATCAGTATTTGATCCAGTATTGACAAATTTCTGTTACTTTTTCCATTTAATTTTCATATTTCGTTTTCCAATCTTGAGTTTTGTCAATATCTCCGATATTATGTTTGCTGATAAAATTATCATCTTCTTCACTTAATAGTTTTACCCTAGCTTGTTTTCTATAAAATCTTTCCTTACTTTAATCAGGCATTGATTCCATGGTATCTTCATTTTCCCTTTTTGTTTCTCGGCATATTCTTTAGTTTGCACTGACAAATTTCTATTAATCTGATTAACTTGACTTGATTAACCGTCAATTTTGCTATTGCGTGTTGAAGCATAAGAGAGTTCATTAACTTGTCAAAATCAACATGTCGCACGTTAGGACCAGAAATGTTTCTTATTGTTTTTCCTACAATTTCTTTAGTTTCATATTTTGATCTTCTACACCCTAACAGACTTTTTTCTTTTAATTTTGTTAGTTCTTCTTGAGATAATTCTGATATCTCTGTTTATGTGCCAAGTACTAATTCGATAATAGGCTTAAATAGTTGAGCAGTTACTTCTTCTGCTCAAAAATGTCCTCGACGAACTTCTTCGACTTTTTCCTTAAAAGCAGCTCCAGTTATAATAAATATTTTAGTAATTCAATTTTTTGTTGATGCTTGTCTATTGTTTATTGATATACTCTCTTTAAAATTTGTCTATAGAAATGTCTTAGTACAACAACGAAAGATCGCATTTAGATCAGGCTCTAGTTTATCAAATAAAAAGAAACTGTATTTGTCTTTGGTTGGTTGATGATATTTTTCAATACATTTATCTATTTATCTTTTGTTTCATCACCACAATGCTCGTTTGCAATATTTCTCACATAAAGATTATCTAGCCCTGGGAATAATATAAAACATCCTGTATTTCGCCTAATAAATGGATCAGCGTTATAAAACTCTTGCGCTAGGTAAATCGAATTAGATTTTTTGTTACGCGATAATTAAAAATACGACTTAATCTTATTCATCTCCTCGTTGTTTAGAGGAATATCGTCAGCATCAATTATTGTATGTTCGGACAAATTAATTTCGTCAACTGGAATTAATTCATCTGCCTGTTTTATCATGAATATGTTATACCCAGCGTCAAACTCATCACGAGGTGTATCAGTTTACGCGCTCAATAATTTGTATTTATCATGTTTATAGTAGATAAAGTTATCGATAAGTAAGAGATTTAATAATAAATTTGTTTTACCAGAGCCAGTAAAACCGACAATAAGAAAAGGACAATCTGGAAATTCGTTATTATGTTTGTTTAGTTAATTGATCGGCATCAAAATTTAAAATTATTGACTTCACAATTATTGTTATACAATTTGATGTTATATATTTTATATATAACCTATTACACAAAGTTTGGAATAATTCTTCAAGAGAAGAACCATCAATACTAACTGATATATAATCATCAGTAAAAAAAACAACAGGCGACACAATGACAGGTATTTATTAATGTCAAATCAGCTGGTATTTGGTTTACAAGTAGATTATGTCACCAAAGGTCGATCTTACTCAAACGGTAAGTTATGCACAAATACAAAAGATCGACAACAAACCAAACTATCGCTGTCAGGAGGAAGTTTAAACGGGAACGTATTTATGTCAGAAACCGCATATCCACCAGCAAACTAAAATCAAACCCAAGCAGTAAGTTGTTTACAGATGAAATGCGTGGATAATAATAAGCTTGATAAATTAGTTGGAACCGTAACAGATATATTATGTTGCGTAAAATATTATTGGGCGGGAAACTGTGTATCCACCAGCATTTATTTTTAGAATACAAGCTGTATGCTAAAATTTGTTAATGATAACATGCTCGATGAGTCCGGCGGACCAACGTCAGGTAATATAAATATGAGAAATAACAAAATAAGGACGACATATTTTCCAATTAGCCCTAATGATCTGCCAAATAAGGCGCACGTTAATAGTAAATCTGGTGGAGTTATAACACGAACAAAAAGTAATGGTGGATATATTAAAACACTTTTTAAGTCAAGTGATAACCAAGTTGAGTTTGACGTAAGCGCATCAACACCGATGGAATATTGGTGAGAGAATCCGCCTCCGTTGCGGGAGGTCACTGGTTTGAACCTCAGTCGAGTCATACCAAAGACTTTAAAATATGGTACTAACAGCTGCCTCACTTGACGATCAGCATTAAGAAGTTAGTGTTAGGAATGGTCGGCCTGGTGTCAGCATAAAGTGACTGGGAGGGAGCATCTTGCTACATGTCTGCAGCATGATGCCCCTGATGCTAGACATTACTATAAAGTACCACACTGCAGACATCGCAGCGATATGACTGAAAAGCTGTTAACGCTACGTTAAAAATCTCAATCACACACACACACAGACACACACACACATTACCCTGAAAGTTACCCTTATTACACTTTATCTGATGGACAAGAATGGACAAATAACGTAGAAAATGGAGATTTTTGGATCAAATTGAAATGTCCCATTGTAGTCGCTATTTGGCAATTTCATTTGCTCGGACGATTAAACTCTAATATTAGGCAAATTTATAATTAGCGAAACAATGATATTAACTGGACAACGTCGTATGATGTAACAAACATAAATATTTTAACAACAAAATATTTTACAGTTCCAATTGAAAACACCTTAAACAAGTACTTTTATTTTCGAATTTATGTTGTCGAAGATAAAAGTCTGTTTACAGGATTGACATCATTTCAAATACACACACTCAATGATCAAATTTATTTTAACGTTATAAAATATAGCAATCGAAACCGTTGCGAGACAATTTTACGATAAATTTTGTAAACCGTACGTATATTTTTGTAAATCAGACGATAGCATTGAATCACAAACTGTAAATGAAATGAATAATATTGTCACGACCATGTAGTTTAATTACTTATGTGTTAAAATGTGAATTCTTTTTATTTCATGTTTGTATCATTATATTTTATTACGATGATCATTATGTTCACGGCATCTGGTATTTTTAAAGAAACATCGTGTTTATTTAGAATGTAGTATAACTCGTATAAGCACGATTTTTGCATGTCATAGTTTGTCGATTTGAGTAAATACTGTGTTTATTTAGAACATAGTATAACTCGTATAAGCACGATTTTTGCATGTCATAGTTTGTCGATTTGAGTAAACAATGTGTTTATTTAGAACGTAGTATAACTCGTATAAGCACAATTTTTGCATGTCATAGTTTGTCGATTTGAGTAAACAATGTGTTTATTTAGAACGTAGTATAACTCGCATAAGCACGATTTTTGCATGTCATAGTTTGTCGATTTGAGTAAACACTGTGAAGATGATTGGCTATTGGCAAAGTGAGACAGTGATTGTTAGATGATGAAATAACCACCTGTTCTTTTTCCGTGTGCATGAAATGACGTTTTAGTTCGGTTTTTAAACACGTATTCCTGTGAAATAATTTTGTTCTTATACCTTGAGAAGAAGGTATTGTGTTTTTGTGCTGGAAAGGGTTTATTTTTCTTTACATATGTATGGCTTGAGGTGTGTCTTGTTATAGATGACAGCTAGAAGAGTACATCTACATTTAGAATAATAATTTATATTTCCCTGGAGAACTTTACAAGTGGTTTAGGACAAAGACATTCAGTGAAATTTATTCTTAATTTGGGAGTGTACAGTACAGTTTGTGATTCAACGTGAAATATTTGACATTTGTGTAAAGATTTCAACTGACGTCATCATTTTCCATCTTGGAACGGTATCTAGATTCAAACCTGGAGTCAGATATATTTTTTTAGTGATAAGACTCGTATTTGTTCAGTTCTAGGAAAAATGTTTGGATATTCTTCACAAACCGCAAGTCCTATTTCATATTTTCACATTTTCAACATATTTTCTTCGGAAATAAAATTATATTTGTTAAAATTTACATAGCTTGTTGTCTTCACTCTTTCCTTTTGTTACTTTTGAACAAGCCGATACGTAACAATATGGGAAAAAAAGACTGAAACTTGCGTCGATAAATGATCCTGCAAATGAATTATCAGAAAGCGAAAATAGTTTTGTTTGAGTTATACGCATGCGAGGGCAACAATTAATAAAAATAACAGAAAATTTTGATATAATAAACAAATATTGTCAACTCGATGATTGCCGTGAAGAACAAGTGCAAGTTGAAATTCTTCTAAAAATTATTGCTCGAGCTTAGCAAGGAAATTATCGACACATAATTCAATCAAATCTAATAAAAGCTGAAGTTTATAGTGAAAGAGCAAAGGAAGAAAAACAAATAAACGATAATCACAAGAAACTAGCAAAGTCAAAAACATTAAAATTAAAAAGAAACAAAAATTTACGTGATAGTTTTTCAAAACGAGAAATTTTTAGGTATATCGGTATGTACTATTATGACAAGGAAACCCTAGTTTAAATTGCTAGTACTGCGGATACAACGTTAATTGTTAAAGCGTAATCGAGGTCAATTTTACCAATGATACGTAAAAGACCTGAATTCGATCCGATTATTATTAACCACTCTCTAGAGATAATCAAAAATTAAAATCTTAGCAAGAAAATAGATAATTTCAATGATGTTGAACGAAAAACGTTTTCTTTTTGAAGAAGTTAAATTAGAAAGGCTGGAAAATAATAACGATTCTTACTAAAACATCGGTGTTGAAGATGATTTTTCACTTCCAGAACTCCAACGCTTTAAACAATTGTCAATCCGAAATTATAATGAAGTCGAGAAAATATTTACAAAATAATACGAAAACTTAATGTTGAAAGTAGCTTTTGCTATTGATCTTCTCACAATTGAACTTGACAGACTTGGAAAATTAATGCTAATAAATTTCATTTTTGCATACGCAATTATCAGACAACATCTTGTTCCATAAAGTTTTATGTCAGATCAAATAAGGTTGGTATGAGTGTTTATTGATGAAATAGAACGATAATACGCTAATTTGGAAAAGAAAACAGATTTGTAAGAATATGAAGCTGAAAACCCATTTGATTCCAATAGTTAGTTAAAGAAAATTAGGTATAGACACATACACTACATAGCGACACTACGTCAGACATTTATAACAATTGCAGAGATTTTATAGGTGATACTTACAAAAATAAGTTCCATGATTTTCTTGATTTGATTGTTGGTACTAGGGTTTGTAATATTGTATAAAAATTATAAGAAAACATTGTATAATGAAAACACAGATCATCGATTTCTATCATATTTCAAAGGAAATTCAAAAACAAGATGTTGACTCCCTAATGCAGTGTTATCAATTGTATCATAAATACCTTTAGTACGAAAAAATTGTTACAAGTATTATAGTAGAACACTTTAAGCAATATCATATTTACCACTACAAATAGCTAATTTTGGTGTAATCTCAAGTGACGCATCATTAATCTGTTTTTGTTAATAATATCTGGTGTTGGTGTTTCACTTGCAACAGCATGCAAGGAAATTGTGCCTCGACGTGAGACAAACTAAAATATCTGCAGAACAGCAAGTATCACTAATAAAAATTACTTGGCCAGATACGACCTTATTTGATAGGTATAAAATATGATATGGACGATTTAATACGCGAGTTTCGTATTATTGTGAGTATGTTAGCAGATCTTCTGCCAATGAGAGTTAACAAATTTGAAAATAATTATCAAAAAATTATGGTGATGATAAGATAAGTTGTTGTTGTTATAGGGTTTAACGCCATTTTCAGTACAAGATAGGCTATACATCGGAGTCAGTATTAATGGTGGAGGAAGAACCCTGGAAAATACCGAGAAGAACCATCGACTCACGAGAAGCTACTGGCATACTGGCAGGCTTTCTCACTTATCAACGTTAGCCGAGCCTGGATTTGAACTCAGTCAGACAGAGGTGATATGGCTGTGATCCGTAACGGTCTGCGCTCTAGACCACAAGGCCACTCAGGGCCCCGGATAATAGGATATGAAATATTGTCTAAAGTTTAGAAATAAAATTATCTCAAGCAATGTCTTTAATCCTCCCTAATCAATTTTATCTAACAATAATACAATAAATTTGGACTAGAAACCTAATCATCATTTTGAGAAAAATAGTTTGTTGGCCGAGATGAGTGGGTCCCTGGTATTGGAATTTGTAATTGTTAGCAGTTCAGTGGGACCTGGGATAGGGTCCAGGTCTAGAATCTTTACTCTCCCTGCTGCTGTTTGCAATAATTGTCATTTCATTTTATTCTCATATTCTCTGAATCAGTTTGAAAAGCTAATCTCTCTCTCTCTCTCTCTCTCTCTCTCTCTCTCTCTCTCTCTCTCTCTCTCTCTCTCTCTCTCTCTCTCTCTCTCTCTCTCTCTCATTGATTGTTTCCGCAACGACAGATTTTCTTTCGTTGTTCTCATATAGAATTACGTTATGATTATGATCAGTTGTTAAAATCTAACCATCATGTTTCTAACTAATCTCTGTATCATGTCTATGTCTCTCATCAAATGCACATATATTTATCGCTGCATAGAGAGACAACTTCTGGCCCATTTGTCAATATTCACTTGGAACTCTTATCAGTGATGTACAAGCTACTGGCACCACACGCATTGCCGCGCGATAATAAAATTTATAGCACGCAAAAAGTATTGACCAGAACTCACAATCCTTAGCTAAAAGGAAATAAAAATGTACAAAACAATGTTGCAAGTGGGCCTGATATTAACTCTGAAAAAAGACATTATTATAATTAACGTCAGTTCTAATTGTTCATAACTTATAATCTTGGTCAAAGTAAGGTAAAAACATTGATAGCTCGTCTGCAATATCTTCTGTAATTTAATAATTAAATTCGTTTCATTTCGATTGTGAGTATGTACCGATGCTATTTCTAATAGTTATATTTAGTTTATTTAGTAATTATGTATACATAATTATATCAATGATCGACAGAAAATGCAACCACTTTTGAACGAGGGATAATATATAATCCAATTAAAATACAATCAACAGAAAAAGCCTCACTATTTTGATTTGATTTTGTATGGCAGATGGCTGCTTGATAATTTTTGTTTACACACTTTCTCAGCTCAAATTTTGATAAGAATCTTTGCAATAAGTTTTGACTACAATAATTTTAGGTGCAAGTCCTCGGGGTCGATCACTGAGGGTTGTATCAGAGCTAAGAGTACCAAACGTTCAATATGCACGTGGGATTGCAGAAATACGGTGAATCATCGAGATATATCGTCGATATCATTTAATGAAACCGTACTATCTTACTTAACACCCGGTTGTCCCGGTAGGCTGTAACGAATTTCAACATGACCTGCGCAGTCGCTGCTTCCTGACTTGTACACACCAAAGTAGTGAAAATTCAGCACGATCTTGCTTTTGGCAGGGCCCTGTAAGACATTCAGAGTTTCATTTTATTTAATTTCTTTCAACCTTAATTTTAGATACTTTTATCCTAGTATTATTTAATAGAGATATGATTAATCTTTCGATTAAAATTGCATATTGCTCAAGTGAAATGAGTTAATGAATGGTTTCAAGTGCTCGTCATGTGAGATGGACTTGTTTATTGTTTGGTCGTAAAGTACATTTTTTGTCGAGGATAGAGAAGAAAATTAAATTTACTACGGAAACAGAAGATACATCAAAATATGTTCAGCACAATTACGAATCCAGTCAAGTGTGTCGGTCAAATAGAGAACTTTAATTTCGTCAGTATTAATCTAATTAAACATAAACTTACACGCGTATAATTTTATGATGACTTTGATTATAAAAGAACATATACTTTCAACATCTGGCCATGGTCAGTTCATGAAAAATATGGTGAACGTTTAACAATCAGTTACGGAATATATTCGAGGCAGACACTAACAACCCTTCGTCTAGAGAAAGGCGCTTTTCTCTGTGAAAATTGGAACTCCTGTAAATATCAGCTTGTTCAACGAGAATGTATGAGATTTCACTTGCTCTTGCATATTCGTATTTTTGAAAATTAATTAATGTTATTACTATACCTACCAATCTCGAATGAAATTAATATCTATGAGCGAATCCAACTGCAAACTGTAGAGACCCATATTTGCTTGCACATGAACTGGGTCTATACAGTTTGTTAGAAGTAATTAATAGAACTAACAACGTCTGCATTCTGTGCGTAATCTTGGTGTTTGTTGTGTGCAATTGGACTCACCGTTTTCTTTTCTTTTTCTACTGAGACTTTATAGTCCACTCGAGTGTCAATTATCAAGCTTAGGAATGCCCAACCACTAAAAATCTGGTAATGGCAATGATGCTCACCTTGATAAACCACGTGCATGTTTTTGTTCCATTATAATTCTGCGGGTAATTTGGCGTAGTAAACGTTTTCCACTTCTGAGCGTCTGACAGGTTTATCACATCTCCACACTGGTCTTCCGATGCTGATGCTAAAACATGATATATCGTATTCACTTACATAATGCAGTTCAAATGGTATGTATTCAACTATAATCAACAAGGATTAGAGTAGTGACTGTGCCATAAGGAGGGGATTTTCAAACTTTTGAGTACCATTCACCTCTAGACACCTAATGAGTCTGGTTATCGAATTTTTAAATGCCCGATCTATTTGCAGTTTTGTATTTTTGCTGTTCATAGACAGAAAACCTGTACTTTCAGCCTCATGGAAGTTATAAGATCTCCGGTCTCTCAGCGAGTCTTTGATCACCGGATACAAGCAAAATTTGTATCACTGGATTCAGCCCAAATTTCTTGACGATAGGTCAGTGATGTCTGGAGGATGTGACAAAGTTTGGATGTTGTGCTCTTTCAGGAAGTCTGTCACATAGGGAAGTTTAGGCACAGTTGAGTCGTCATGGAGTAGATGGATACCTCCAGTTCCGGTGGGCGGATATGGTGATTTGGTGGTCTTTCACAACTTTTGACAGTTCTTTGGAGGCAGAAAAATATCCAACAGTATCAGACACAGGTACATAGTCAGACACGGGTACGTGAATCACTGTGCTTATGGCATTAAAATAATGCCAATAAATTTCGCTAGACAGTCCGAATACTTCGAGTTATTTGTGGTCTTTGCTTGTTTTCTTTTATCAAGCTTTGTCAGTTTCTTTTTAACTGAGTTAAGAAGAGTAAATCCATGTTGTTTCGTCACTTGTTACAGTGACATTCAATCGTCTCTGGTCACACTTTTTATGCATGACGAGTACATATTTGGTAACTTAAACCCGAGTGTGTTTATGAGCATCCGTCAACAATGTTCGTGTTAATAAAATATATTTTCCACTGTGTATCGACGGTGTTCATCAATTGCCTCGTTACAGCAACCACTTCCCACTCACAAATCGCAGACGACGAGACGAAATAACGTTGGTCATGCATGGAATCGCGACAATCTTTAAAATAATAAAACCACCACACAGGATAGAAATTTATAGAGAATTACATCCATAAACTTTATTGAAGTCGGCCTTGATATCAGCCAAAGTATCCTAAAGGTGACCAAATGGTACAGAATGCTCAATGCTCAATAGCTGAATTGTTTCTTCTTCTTCGACATTTTCTATGACTATCATTTACATATGTTAACTAACACGCTTATATCTGCAGGTGTCGAGGATGCTGTACATGTAGCAATAGACTATTTTATAAAAAATGTTTTTATCCATCCATCAGTATTAAATTTATTGACAGATTCATAGGAACAAACATATTGAGAACTTTTCAAATTCTTTTTATATTGACTAGATTTCTGTCTACCATATTTCACCCCTAATGCATGAAATGTCCAGCATATTATACAGTATTTATCATTTTATGAAATATACAATACTTATTTACGTGTTATAAATTGTTTAAAAGTGTACATTTTTCTTTGAAAAGGAAGTAACACATTTGGTGTGCAAGATATAAATTGGTAGGTGATATGTTATGACTAGATTAGAATATATATTAATCTCATAACATTTTCCCTTCTACTTCTGGTGCTGTGTTGAAATTTTAGCTTCTAATTTAAACTGAACATTCAACTAATGCAAAATATATTTTATAGACGCACAGACGAGATATTTTGTTTATTGATCTGTCCCATTTAAACTTCTTTTTATTGATGTTAGTTGCATCTAGATGAAACGTAATTAATTAATTGGTGATATTTAATAAATCTTTGTTCTGGCCAGACTTGCTAAAGTTCCTGTTTACACCGTAGAAGACGCATTGATAAATGTTTATTTGAAAGACGAAATTACATGTCAATAAACATTTATCGTGCGTCAACGATAAAAGCCTTTTCCACTCGTGTGATATCACTCTGGATGTCTACATGGGCGCATGACCTGTATTTATCGCCAGCTACGACAGAAAAGTATATGTATATCATATTTCTTAGTTCTGTCTAGTTTTGGAAAAGTTTTGTTTTTAAAACATTGTTGGATACGCATTTATGGTTGAGAGATTCGGCAAGAGCTCTAATCTTCTTGCTGAAAAATTGTAAAGTTTATATAAGATGGTAATTTGAAATAATAATATTATAATAAATTTGGGGTATGCACCTTTGGTTTTAGCGACCCGTTTAAGGAAGATTTATGAGATTACTTGTTTGATTATTGGAATTCGGTGCGATGGAAATATTCATTAGCCCGAAAAAATAATTAATTACTAGAAGCAAACATCATTGAATGAAGTGTTCGTTAGTTTCCATGATGCCATGGTTCACTTGTAATGAATTCAGGTCAAAATAGCATGAATTGTCACAAAGGAATAAACAAGAATGGACTTGACAGATACAGTTTAGGTCGCTATGGTGGCTATTGCAATGCAGTTGTACTGGCGAATGTGCCTTGAGACCATATAGTGACTAGCCTAAGGTGGTGTGGTTAAAATACTGTGCGGTTGATTTATATTTGGCAAACCGTGACAGCTGTGGTCTTGCAGTGATTAAAGTAAAATTTATCTATGGAACAGTCATGTCGAACTTTCTAATTTACAACTGAAGCTGTATAGAAGTGTTCGGAATTTTGGGGAAAACTTATGACTTCTAGCGAAAATCACTCCTGGATTTTGCACCACTCGGTTAAGCAAAGACCCCTGGCTTGTAACATTATCTATATAGTCATATGTACCTGCCGGTGCTGGGGTATAGTAACAATACTGAAGTTTGGAAAGGTAAAGGTCATCTCTTTTCGAATGTAAACTCCGACCAACAAGCACCGAGGGGTCGAACGTAGATTTGTCCCAGTCTATGTGTTCTTCTATTACTGTCATGTCTGTTAAAAGAAAAAAATCTCGTTTGCACGGACAATCTTATAAAGAGTCAATAAAAGCAACAATTTTGAAGGTTTCTATCTTGCTACGAAAAATTGTTTTTGAAGAATCAATTATGATGCATTCATATTTTTCTCTTTATGTTATAACAGAAAGCGTTAATTTTATACTTACTTTTAACTTGCTGACATGAATGGTTGTCGTTTTTGAAAAGGATGAAAGGAGTATGGGTCGGTAAAGACATGGGAGCGTCAATGTTTCCATCACTTCTGCAGCACATTCCAACTTTCAGTGAACCTTGAAAACTGTGGTCCGGTAGAACACCAACGTCTGTGACATTGTAGAATGAAGACGGTGCACCATATCTTTCATTAACCGATTGAAAACCTGAAATTCACAATATATGCCCGTTGTTAGGCATCCGTGCTTACTGTATAAATGTTAATGTCCATTTGTAACAGCATTTTTTGTATTCACTAAACATCTACATGTCTCTAAAATCTCTTCACATAAATTTAATGGTAAAATCAGAAAAATGCAATATGAAATTTTATATAGTTCGTTATTGTGGGTGTTATGAAACGGGCAATCTGAAGGAAAACCATCATTTCTGTAATATTCCAGAGCATAATATTCTGTGTATGTAGCAGCAACACATATTTTATATTGGTCAGTGTCGTATATGATGAAGCTGCCTAGTGCGTGGATGTGGCTTAATGTATTTATTGAACGCTGCAATGGAATTCATAAATCTAAAAATCATTTGATAAAATAAGGCAGTGAATCTGAATTATGGCCATGAAAACCACCATCCTTATTGACGACGGGAGATTTTTGTTTTTAAACAAGGGTCCTTAATACGATTTTGCTTTAAAACAACTTCTATTTAAGCACTTTCGGGCAAAGTAAGCATAATATATTATTTCATTTGTTATGCTTTCTTTTTAAGCACCGTTGATATAAGTACGTTAGATGATATTGAAGCTACATATAAGTATATTGCTCAAATTGTAATGGTGGCGCAGGCACAAATGTAATATATTCCTGTTAGTGGAGTCCTCACCTGGTGAGCACGTGGTATTGAACCTGAAGACACAATAGTTTCCTTGAGGCCAGCTGCTCTCCGTGCCGGGATGGTGCTTATACGTCTTGCTGCAGTAGCTGAAGGTCAGATAGTTGTGGCCAAATCTTCCGGCGGAGTGAAAATGAGCGGAAATGTCTAGACTTGAGTGCTTCCCAAACTGGTTTGTCCACAATCGTGTCCATCCCTCCTCAAATCCAGGGGGACAACCGGACACTGGCTTTAATAGGGAGTACCGGCCGGCAGGCCAGGTGGCTGAGCAGAAAGATGACAGTATATACAATGTTCTTCGATCATTCTGAATATTCCGAACATTCTGAAAATTCTGTTAAAAGTATTGGAAATATCTCAATATTCTGTTGAAACTATCGAGCATATCTTAATATTATGTTAAGACCATATGGGCTCTTATAATTGCTTGCATTTTACCTGTCATACACATACTTTATGGTAACTATATATTATATAGTACATGTATGACAGGTAAATTTTAAACAACGATTGAAGCCTCTCAGGTTAAAGCTATTGTACAAATGGATATTATATTAAAGCTATTGGGCATATCACAATATTCTCTTAAAACTATTGGACATATCTATATATTCTGTTAAAACTTTTGGACATATCTATATATTATGATAAAACTATTGGACATATCTATATATTATGATAAAACTATTGGACATATCTATATATTCTGTTAAAATTTTTCGACATATCTATATTTTCTGTTAAAACTATTGAACATATCTATATATTCTGTTAAAACTATTGGACATATCTATCATATCTATATATTCTGTTAAACTATTGGACAAATCTAAATATTCTGTTAAAACTATTGGACATATATATATATTATGTAAAAACTATTGGATATATGTATCATATCTATATATTCTGTTAAACTATTGGACACAACTAAATATTCTGTTAAAACTATTGGACATATCTATATATTCTGTTAAAACTATTGGACATAACCTGAATATTCTATTAAAACTATTAGATATATCTTTCTGCGAATTTAATCGTACAAACAGGGAGTTACCACAATGATCCTAAGAAAAATACGATTCATTTAATTAATATGATACAAGGGCAAAAAAAACCCAACAAAAGTAACATATGCCGCAGTAATAACTCACTAGTGCACGTATTCTGACACACTAATTTGGAAACATTTATTTATTTGTCTCAATATGTATCTATCTTAGAAAATATAATCTGGTATTGGAGGATTGGAATATCGATAGACGTCATACTGCTGGAAATTCATTTTCCCAAAAATTTATGAAATACATGACCGCTATTTTCTTTCATATTTCCTGTACAAATTTTGAGAAAATTGTTGTCATATTATACGAATTTTGCTTAAATTTATAAAAGTATTCTGGTATGATTTTCTAACGATATCTATCATATCTACCGTTATTGGTTAAACCTGTTTGAGTATGCATAGCTTTCTTCAGTGAATTATAGTGTAAAACAAGATTAATATGAACACAGATACAACAAATTTACCCTTAGTATTAGATTTATTCTTTAAAAAAATATTGATAAATCTCATTAATTTTGTTGTTCTATGAGATTAGTTATAAACTATTTTTTAAATTAATTTAAATGTTATAGCTGACCGGTTTGCCATTTTGATTACCTGTATTTTGGGGCGTGGCACATCCTGTCTCGTAGTTTAAACCAGGAGGACAGCGACATACACACTTGTTGTGAATATATGCTACATAGCCATCGTTTATACACTCCAATGGAAACTCAGGACATTTCAGATCTACAAAATGAATTTATTAGATACATTTCACACACACACACACACACAAATCACACACACACACACACACACGTATATATATATATATATATATATATATATATATATATATATATATATATATATATATATATATATATATATATATATATAATTAGTTCTTCTGATTACACGTGGGACACGTCGAACTGATCTCCTCCTCATCTTGATACTTTAAAAATTTGTACAGTTCGGAATATATATATATAAATATATATATATATATATATATATATATATATATATATATATATATATATATATATATATATATATATATTTATATATATATATATATACATATATACATATATACATATATATATATATATATATATATATATATATATATATATATATATATATATATATATATATATATATATATATATATATATATATATATATATATAAAGAATACAAATCATATGGTGAATAACAACCCTCTCAAGCGTACTGGATCCACCAAGGGATCACGTTTGTCAGGGATTAATTAAAATAGATGCAATAAACTGACGACGAACAGTACGAAACTAGTAACTAACTAGCCTAATACAAGACCGAAAAGGGTGTTAGATCACACCAAAGGTAGATCGAGCCATACAAGGTAGGTAATATAAAGAATACAAATCATATGGCGAATAACAACCCTCTCAAGCGTACTGGATCCACCAAGGGATCACGTTTGTCAGGGATTAATTAAACTAGTTTCGTACTGTTCGTCGTCAGTTAATTGCATCTATATATATATATATATATATATATATATATATATATATATATATATATATATATATATATATATATATCACTGTGTTCAACACCGGTAATAGTTGAATACATTAGAACATGTATAACTAAGTCTCGAAATATCATGCTGCTTCATGAGGATAAATAAGTTTTTCACTGAGACACCAGGAGCACCTTGAGACCATATCGACACGACAGGAGTTCTTCACCTTTTCTTTTCATTAACTGATGATATCACACTTTGGTTCATTATATATTTTCTAAGACAAGTTTCAACATTTACACTTCACAGACTATTCGTTCGAAGAATATGTTGATCTCATTACTTTTGCACCTGTACATATTCTGCCGGTTTTTTTTTTTAAACATACAGAACTAAGTTCCATAACCTGACACATAACATTATAACTCTGTATTAAATTCTTCATTTTTATAATTGAGCATGATCTATCCGGTGGCCTAGAGGTTAGAGCGTCCGCCTTAGATGAGAGAGGTCGCGGTTTTCGAATCTTGGCCGAGTCATATCAAAAACTTATACAAATGGTTCTGATAGCTTTCTCGTTTGGCTCTCAACATTAAAAGGTTAGTATTAGGTCTGGTTGGCCTCTTGTTAAGATAATGTGACTGAGTGGGACATGATGTTATATATCTACGGCGTAATGTCCCAGGACTATATATTAAACTGCTACACTGCAGACATTGTTGCGATGTGAATGAAAAATTGTTAAAGTTGAATTAAAAATTCAAATTACACACACACACATCTGTGTAATTATGAAACCAATTAGAACAGATTTCTCCTCTCTATTACGGCAATATCATGTTCAAGGGGGGTGGGTGCGCAAAGGAATATTTACAACTTTGGTAGGGAACCATTTGAACTCTTTGCTGTTCGTATTCTGTTTTACCCAGAGATTGGTATCGGCGTCTGATAAATCTTCTCGAACCCTGTGCGAAGCAGATTTTAAAAAAATCCCCAAAATTCCAATATCGCATTTAATTCTGCTAAAGTCGTGGAAAGTCTTCTTCAGGTATATCACCTCTAGATTATTTAGTAAGTATTCTCTCTCTCTCTCTCTCTCTCTCTCTCTCTCTCTCTCTCTCTCTCTCTCTCTCTCTCTCTCTCTCTCTCTCTTCGATGAGCATTGTGGATCATTGAGGGTATTCACTTTTTATTACCATTAAACAATTTGCACATATTATAAAGCTACGTAAAAATAAAGAAAATAGTTCTTACATTTAGATTCTGGTGCATTGAAGGAAATGAGTTTCTCACCTTTACATTTATACACATTATGTAATTCTGAGAACATGTAGAACTCTTCCGTGTCCTGGTGCCCAAACAGATACGCCAGATCCTGGTCAAAGACTGTAATCGTTTGTTGTTTGTTCTTGGTAAATGCCTAATTATTAATACAAATAATTATTGAAACAAAATAAATGAGTTAAACAATGTCACGTTTTGCATGTGGCGTCATTAGCTTAATTATGGCTAACTTTGCTAAATTAAATAGTCCATCTCTAAACTAACTGCGTTGAAATTCTAAAATTTGAGATTGTCGAGTGACTTTAACTATTGCCTTTTCTTGCGATATGGTTCGTGAATAAATGTAAATAAATGTTTTACGTTTTTGGGTTACAAGGCCTACTTCTATTTTAGCGTGATTGTATCGTAGATTTAATATTTGCTCTTTAAAGTTGTAATAAATTAAAGGGTAAAGGAGAGTAGGATCTCAGTGAATTATCATAACCTAAAACTTTTTCTCACATTTTCCACTTTGGTTTCCCAATAAAATTTGTGCTTTGGCTTGTCTTGATTCTCCACTGGACAATTTTTTATAAATTTGCATTTTGTTATATTCCTTAAAATGCTTCTTCCTTTATATCATCGTATCTGAAGAACATGATTTTGTTAAATAAGTAATTAAATCTTATCGGTCTGCCGTAGCCTGGTCAGATTCTATAGCTCTTGAAAATGAATGCCAACTCTGACGTAAAGAGTCTTATTTGATAATGAGAAACTAATTAGCTTACAAGCGTTCTGAAAGCTGACATTCTTATTGTCTACACACAAACATACATATCCATCTACTATATATATATATATATATATATATATATATATATATATATATATATATATATATATATATATACACACATATATATATATATATATATGTATGTATATATATATATATATACACACATATATATATGTATGTATATATATATATATATATATATATATATATATATATATATATATATATATATATATATATATATATATATATATATATATATATATATATATATATATATATATGTATGTATGTATACAGAGAGAGAGAGAGAGAGAGAGAGAGAGAGAGAGAGAGAGAGAGAGAGAGAGAGAGAGAGAGAGAGAGAGAGGGAGAGAGAGAGAGAGAGAGAGAGAGAGAGAGAGAGAGAGAGAGAGAGAGAGAGAGAGAGAGAGAGAGAGAGAGAGAGAGAGAGAGAGAGAGAGAGAGAGAGAGAGAGAGAGAGAGAGAGCATATGTCCTAATAATCGTAATGTATTTTGATACCCAACCCCATTATTGCTTCCATGTCGTTAGAGGTACTTTAGTTGGTGAGTCGACCAATTATCGAGTTTTGTGTAGCTGCTTTATTAATTCATACCACTTACCTTCGTACGATGCTTCATTACTGCGCTTGTGTGGCTGACATTTTGCCAGACTCACAATTATACCATCCCCCGAATAAATTTAAGACTCGAGATATTTGATTCGGCAATTTTATGTCACACTTAAATTTCCACCAGTCTGATTGCAAATCTGAGGTTCTGAGGTTACTTATTTTAATTATGTGCTAATGTATATTCCAGCTCATATCACTCATTTGATACTATACTTCATTATCACAAACCGTCACTTACAGTGAGGCCATATTCCATTATTGAGCTCATATCAAAGTATCCGAACGTCCTGCTGTTTTGCTCCCCTTTTTTGTAGAAGTTTGCCTGCTTTCCTATGTAAAACAATAGTCATCGTATTTAAATGAATCAATTTATTTTAAAAAATAAAATTCAACCTTTTCAAAATTCAACCAATTAGTAAGTAAATCATGCATAAATAGTAGTTTGTACATGAATCTGAAGCACAAGATATGAAATATTCTAAATACATACTCGCTCACATTCTGTTTTTTATGTATTGACTTATCTTGCCATAAAGGCTTCATTGTTGGTGCTTGCATGAAACTCTATTCAACTTGACAATAAGTTTGATACGTTTTAAAATGATTCACAATAAAACTTCATGATGTTGGTTAAAATTAATTAACGAACGTTCTTTTTAATCATTATATCCACAACCCAACCTTTCAGTCTACTCTATTTCCGTAGGTCACTATACAATAATAGCACAGGACGGAGAGGTTATCTGAAACTCCAATTGTCAGGTAAAACCAAGAAGGCTTGTGAGTGGATGTCCAATCAAAGCACTGATATAAAATGCGTAACCGTCACCACAACATACAAATATTCAGTACGTTGCAGAGTTAATTGTTAAGCTGCACAATGAATCATCCCATCTACGGATCAAATCTATACAGAGTTTAGGAAGAATATGAAACATAAATGAGCAAAAACAAAAATTTAACAAAATCACAGCTTGAAGTATTCTACTACTGGCTTTGGCTATATGACAAATGGTCGAGCTAGCGTTTCACATAACACATTTCCTTAGCTTTATAACGAATTTCCATCAAATGGTCAAGGAAACAAAGAAAGGGGAAAATATTTGTTAGAAACGTAACACAAATTTTCTATCACCATGACCTTGACCCTAATGATGAAAGGGCAAGTGAGAGTGCTGCAAAAGAAAATTTCTTGATTATTAATTACAAGTCTGACGAAAATCCATCCAGTAATTGAGGAAATATATGCCACCTCCCACCAAAAATGAAAGAAATAAAGAGAACAAGTTTTCATATTTAACCCAAAGGTAAAAGGGGTGAGCGACTATGATCAGGATGTATCGAGCGGTTTAGGAAATATATGCAAATGAATATTTAGGTAAATCCGGACCAAAATGTTGACGGATCTTCTACTTTTTATGGAAAAGTGACTTTTGTGTCTCGCTTTCCACTAACGTGGACTAGAAAATAATATAGCAAAACATTTCTATGTTTATCTGTGGCTGAATAATCAGAACCAGTTGACAAACAGTGTCTGCCTTAAAGACACATTCTGCTATGAAACAGAAAGTTATCACCAATAATGTTCATTAACATGTTGAAAATACCATAATAAATATTTGATTTGAAGCAAGCAATTCTTTATGAACTGTAAAATATTGACAGTGGTTATTTGTAATGAAACTTTATGTTGAGATAATATTAAATTTAAGAATGCCTTTAAACTTAAATGGTGAGCAAAATTATATTCAATTACGTAGAAGGTATTTTGTCTGTGTGTATTGGGGAAGTGCTTGTCACTTGAACTTGATATATTTTATCTGTGTGTATTGGGGAAGTGCTAGTTGCTTGTACTTGATATATTTTGTCTGTGTGTATTGGAGAAGTGCTAGTCGCTTGTACTTGATATATTTTGTCTGTGTGTATTGGGGAAGTGCTAGTCGCTTGTACTTGATATATTTTGTCTGTGTTTTGGGGAAGTGCTAGTCGCTTGTATTTGATATATTTTGTCTGTATGTATTAGGGAAGTACTAGTTGCTTGTACTTGATATATTTTGTCTGGGTGTATTGGGGAAGTGCTAGTCGCTTGTACTTGATATATTTTGTCTGTGTGTATTGGGGAAGTGCTAGTCGCTTGTACTTGATATATTTTGTCTGTGTGTATTGGGGAAGTGCTAGTCGCTTGTACTTGATATATTGAGCAAGCTCTGGAGATAATGGAACTGTGTATTACCTGTAATGTAAACAGGATAAAACATAATAATCCTAGGTATGCAGCTGACTTACACACGCCATACATAAGTTCTTAATTTTATTTCGGTAATCTATTTATTAATTTTAAACAATCGAAAACTTTATATCCAGTTTATTCACATTCATAATTAGAATCTGTATGAATTAAATACCGTCCTTAAACTAAACTTACCGCTGACTATATTTTGATAGTTGATTCTGATGTAATCGTCTCTGATTGGGACTTCCTGCTCATGCAGAAAACCGAGCGCATGTCCAATTTCATGCACACAGGCAGTCTGTGCATAAGAAATAATAATGACAGATCAAGAATTAGGCCATACCAAAAACTTTCTGAAAATAAATAAATAAATTGCAAGACTTATCAATGATAAGCTTTCAGGAGATGGAATATAGTTCAAAGTTATCTGATGTACACCTTTCTGTGTCAATGCCATGAATTTGGATGGTAAAAGAATGTTTCTACATTTTAAAGACAGTGCAAAAGAAGTAAGTAAGTATGTATGCATGTATGTATGCATGCATGCATGCATGTATGTATGTATGTATGTATGTATGTATGTATGTATGTATGTATGTATGTATGTATGTATGTATGTATGTATGTATGTATGTATGTATGTATGTATGTATGTATGTATGTATGTATGTATGTATGTATGTATGTATGTATGTATGTATGTATGTATGTATGTATGTATGTATGTATGTATGCATATTAGTAAACCGATTTAAACGATTTAATCCCGACTCTATATTACATCAACCGACAACAAATGTGACAGCATTTGTCCATCTTCTGTGGAGTCAATGCTGCACCTCTGAGATCCAGCAAATAAGTATACATCTTTTGAATGTATACAACAGTCAGTCTCTTTATATTCCTCTACAAAATATTTTGTACAGTTACAACTACAAAAGAGAGAGAGAGAGAGAGAGAGAGAGAGAGAGAGAGAGAGAGAGAGAGAGAGAGAGAGAGAGAGAGAGAGAGAGAGAGAGAGAGAGAGAGAGAGAGAGAGAGAGAGAGAGAGAGATAGAGAGAGAGAGAATACTCACTCCTTGACAACATGATATTTTCTGTCCACTTTTTCTTATATTACCAACCACTGACCAACAGCTGAAACGAACCAAGATATTCCATTTAATTATTTGCGTTCGTGTTGATGTAGTTACAGACCATTGGCACCTTGTTTGTCCATGCATCCATATCTCTCTCACTCTGTATATAGACAGATTTCTCTGTGTGTTTTACATATATCAATGTAACATTTGTATCACACCAGTATTACGTCAGTCTTTTACATAATACCAAGTACCGCTAAGATTTAGTTTTAATATTTATCGTTTTTCAATCACTGTCTAGATATCTTGATTGAAGAAAGATACTTTAAATGCAACAGCATTCATGTACATACAATTAGAAACATGTTTCTTCTTACTGTGAAACCAGTTTTTAACTGACCATTATGTCGTTATTAGCAAGCTACATTGCAGGCATCGGACTACCAATTGATTTATATCTAGATATCGAGTCCACAGGTGTGGGAATATAAAATACAGTGACACATTTTAAGATGCATTCATTAGCTAGTATATTGATTCAGTTGTCTTCCAATATACATTTCATAAACGTCAATGTATTGCACTATAGTTGACAACAAAATATGTATTTTTATTTTCATATTATGAATTTAATTTCATGCTGAAAAATATAACGACTTTTGGTGCTATTCAGTGATATCAGGCGCAGACCAGGGTGTCGGCATGTTTATGAGCACGAGAAGATATACATTTCATAAACGTAAATGTGATGCACTATAGTTGACAACAAAATATGTACTTTTATTTTGATATCATGCATTTAATTTCATGCTGAAAAATATCATAACGACTTTTGATGCTATTCAGTGATATCAGGCGCAGACTAGGGTGTCGCCATGTTTATGAGCACGAGAAGAGTGCTGCGAAACACCTTTATTTCAAGCTTAAAACAATTTCTCTAAATCTAGTAAATAGAGTCGCATATGGGTTTGCTTGCCAACCTAATGAAGGCATATTTTTTTTTTATTTTTGACATACTAGCATTAAATTTTATGGAAAATGATTTAGTGGTTCGATTGTTGATATAATTATTTCACAAAATATATATCTGAAATCTTTTCGGGTTATGCATTTGCATTTATGTTCAATATTTCAGTGATAAGCAAGATATTTTAAAACAAACATGTATGTGTATAGTTTTAATCTTCAAATTTGATTATTTTCTCAGTGCCTACAGTAGCTAACTATCAGTTTTAATTTGTAAATTTTAATGTATGTGCTAGAAATGCATATCTTGGCATTCTTAATATTATATTACATTTCATAGCATAACCGGAAATGACGATTTGGAGCAACACAAAACATCTTTAAAGAGAAAATTAATGTGTTTAAAAATATCCCATATTAGGGGTGTGGGGAGGTGGTGATAGACTTTTGGCAAGTAGATCGTGAACCCTGTATTATTTGAACACATATATTGTGGATATTTCTTTAAAAGCTGTCGTGACTGTGTATTAGAAATGTTTTCTTTTTATTTGAATGTTTTCGTCCCTTTATAAGTGGGTTGGTATAAAATGTCACTACAGGTAATAAAATGTTGGTATGGGTTCCATTCTTTTGGGGATATGCGCTAAGTAGAGAGCTAATAGGGGTTGATACCCGAAGGCAAGGCGTTGAGAGCTGTAAGCTAGGAACTCTATTTTAGTTCTCAGCAGGGTACGAATTAAAAATTATTTAAAATATTTTCACTCCGAGCTCCGTACTTTTAAATTTCACTTCATATTATCACTCATCGTCGTGCAGGTTTAATGGATATTAGGTTTCAATTTGACTGGTGTATATTATCATAAATATATGTTGTTGTTGTTGCCATCCGTTAGTTTCGAGAGGCAATGGAAATTCGCCCATGAGGTGTCCTGGTTAGTAGTTGTGCAGCGTCTTCTGCGGCTATGGAGACCATCACGGAAGTGGCAATCCTTGCTGCAGTTGCTGCACTTGAAGGTTATGTCTGGCTTAGGTTGGGGCTGCTTCATCTTCCTCTGTGATCGTTTTTCCTTAGCGAGCAGTCGTAGCTTGGCCTCGCCGGCTTTTAGACCAGTGGTCAGAGCGGTTTGTTATGTTTAAGTATTATTTTAAGTGGTGAAATTGATAATATCGCTATATATTCAATATATAAGTATTAATTCAAATCTATAGTTTATTGTGAATAATGTAATTTGTTGTGTGTTTGTATGTTCGTGTGCGGCTAATCAGCAAATTATTCAAGTTGCGAATATTGATTATTATTATTATTATTATTATTATTATTATTATTATTATTATTATTATTATTATTATTATTATTATTATTATTATTATTATTATTATTATTATTATTATTATTATTATTATTATTATTATTATTATTATTATTATTATTATTATTATTATTATTATTATTATTATTATTATTATTATTATTATTATTGAGAATGATTTCATATACATACCCATGGTCTTGAATGAATATCAAATAGTTGTGGTGAGACAGGCCATAAAGACTGGGTACACTGTTGTTCCATGGTACAAACCGGATACACGTCATTGTCTCATACCTCGGGAATACGTTATCAAATATGCTCTTTGAGGAACCTCTCCATTTTATCGTGGAAAAAAATATAGTACCATTTGTGTTAGTCCGGTTCTATGTATATATGAGTTTGAAATACATGTGACTCATTATCTAGTAAAGATGGTGTTGTATTATAATATATACTACCATATGCCTTGAGGTTTCTTTAAATGAGAAGATTGCATGTTAGTATATTCATGTGCACGCTTTTGCTCTGAATAACGTTTTCTAGTAATCATTTTATATCATGGCTACTTTTATGTTGAAAGTTTAATGTGAGCGTGACACAAAATATTGTCCCTATTAAAACAAAATGGTTACTGCTTAATAATTGCTATTTTAAGTTAAAAAGCAATTCATCCAGAAGAGGTATGTATTTAATTAGACGAAAACCCATTTTCAGTATCACAATTAAAAGTATATCACTTATTCTAACATAAAAATAAACAAAATGCTGTCATTTTAAACCGTCTGCATTCAGTAGACCCTGCACTATAGCACGCGAATCGCTAAATCACTGGATGGACAATCCTGCGATGACGTTGAAAATTGATAACTTACAGATCGTTAATTTTGGTGGCAAACGGCTGTTAAAGATGCTTTGTGGACGATTTCAGGGGTGATTTAAAAGTTCTGATATCAGTGCTTTGCACAACAAAGTTTAGGGAATATTACGTTATCTTCCCAAAGTGCTCCCTGTGTACATCTAATTACTTTCTCAGTATTATTTATCTAATTATTAAATGTCATTTTGTATTCGCTTTATATGTTTTTCAAACATTTGAAAATTAAATTTTCAATAGTAGAGTAGTTTTATTAAGACATCTGCCTCTCGGTGAATCGTTCATAACGGGATTCAACTAAAACTAACTTTGTAGTTAAACCAGAGCTGTAATGAGGATGTGGCAAAGTTTGGACGTCGTATCCTTCAGGAAATATTTTTGAGTCAATGCGTTGTAATGGATTAGGTAAATATTTTAGGTAACAGTGCACAGATGGGTTGATTGGTGGTGTTTCCCGGCGTGTGGCAAAACTTTGGAGTCAGAAAAATATGCAGTGACACTAGCACAGTCAGGTTCAGTTACCTGGACGACAGGGCATTAAGCATAAAAAATAACGCTTCTCACTCTTTGTTGACAGTCTGACTACGCTGAGAAGCGATATGTTTTCTGCTTATTTTATCAAATCCAAACGTTATTAATTTATATTAAGGTGATTTTTCGTTAGGCAATTCGATGTCTCATCCCTTATGATAATCTCATTAAGCGTCCCTGGTCAATATATTCATTTTTGGAGAATAGATGTTGGGCGATTTCAACCCTAATCTGTTTTTTTTCTTGTAATTTTAAGCTTCTGTTTTCCTATAAGCTATTAACAATTGTGGGACCCATATTGCAAACATGTTTCTGAGCTTTGTTTGATTATTATTATTATTATTATTATTATTATTATATATATATGTATATATATATATATATATATATATATATATATATATATATATATATATAAAACAGCAGATGAATTATTGCTTTAATATGCCACTATATATCGAATATTTTCGTCAATTTCTTCCTTCATCTTATCCATTTCCTGCAATACAATCCCGGATAACGGATTTCAATGACGAGTGACATCTTCCATAGATTCGCAACTATCTTTAAAATGCTGCAACCACTTCTAAATTGTTAGACATGGCAAAGAATTATATTTGCAAACTTTATCCAAGTCGGCCTTTATACCAACCACAAAGTACGTTAAGTAAGCTTAATTGTCACAGTATACTCTTTACTCTGTAGCGGAATTGTTTTCCTTCTCCAGCGTATGTTACTTCACAAACATATATCTTCATATATGTCATATACCTATGTTACTTCACACGTGATATGCCTATGTTACTTCACAAACATATATCTTCAGGTGTCCGCGCTCTGGATTTACAGCAGCATTCAATTTTATATAACTTTGTTTTGTCCATTGATTGGCATTACATTTATTAACAGGTTCAAACAAGGAAAGGTTGTAAAAGTATTCAAACGTATCAAATGTCCCTCATAAATATGTTAGACAGGAAGAAGAAATGGAATACTCTTAGAATCTTTTGTTCTTTACGCAGCGTGGTAATAAAGTAAAAATTGAAATTTTACTATGAAATTTAACATTTAATAAGACCAAGGTATCATCAATATTAGCTGATATCTACACGTAGCTATAACCAATAAGGCTTTTATTTTGTTTCATTCTGGATGGGATACTAATAAAAGTTATGAAAAAAAACATGTCCAATTTACTTTTGAAACATTTTTACTTACTGATATTAGAAAATTCATACGGTACAATTCCTTTATCCCAGTAGCTATGTGGATTGTTAGTCAAAAACCGTTTTCGGCTACTGTATTCATCCTCATACTATTTAAATAAATAAATAAATAAATAAATAAATAAATAAATAAATAAATAAATAAATAAATAAATAAATAAATAAATTAATAAATAAATAAATAAACAATACTAAAACAGATTTGTCTTTTATGTGAAATATCCGGATCATCGGATCATTTCTGCTTATTTGCAGAGCGCGTATCAGCTACAAATTGGTTGTTTGGTCCAAAGGACAATGATTTGCTTCTTTGGTAAATGAAAATAAAACTGAGAAGAGCTCGCACGAATTCAATCTATAAAGTGACTCTAAACTTATAAAGAAACAAATTTACATATACCTTATCTCTATGTATTTAATTATATAATTCCGTTGTGCATCAGTATTGTCAAAGCTGTTGAAAAATATGTATCTTTCATTTGCAAAATATAAAAAGTAATTGGTTAGGTTAATGAAATTTTGACTTTATCTTAGTGAAAGTTAACTCATTAATATATTTCTATTAGTGGACCGATTCCACACAAACAAAATTAGAACTTACTTTTACATCTTGCATTTCCTCGGGAATGGTCTCTTCGAACGTTCTATCGTCCTCCAATGACTGGAATAAAATGAAATACCTTATTGATAATAGCCATATCGATGTCTTAGGTGCAAAATGTAGTGATCATAACACAATTATTTTATTTATTTAGAAAGAGGCTGAAAAGCATGGGGCTAAAAAAGAAATAACACTTGTAAAGCTATTAAAGTTTCATATTTTGTTTTACCTATCACTGCCTAGAGAGCATTATTATGTCTCGTATGATAACTACATCCTGTAACTTTACGGGTATGAGCAGTAATTGATAAAAAGCTGCTTCTATGTTGACCCAATCGTAATAGAGATAAAAGAGAAAATAAAATAAAATATTTAAATATTTAAAACCAGGAAACAATAAAACATCGGGGTTCTTTAAAAAAATATCAAAACACCAATTACGCTTTGTGTATCGTCTTTTCAATTTCATATAAGAGAACAGATGTAATTGAAACTTTTTTAAGCTAATGGACTGCAAGATATTGCTTGATCACCAGGGCTAGTTACCTCACAAATTAAAAAATAATACTGGATTATCCAGATCATGAAGAAAATTAAGAAACACTGATGCGACTTTTCTTTTCAAAGCATAAATAATGTAAAATAGCAAAACAGTAATCTGCGCTACATATGTACAAAAAGTAAAAATAGATGTCGCTTTGGCTTGTAGACTTTTAGGGAATTATACGTTTTCAGTTTCGGCAACTAGTCTATACGGGCTGGTTGTATTTATAGTTTTAGCACATGTGAAGACAGCCATTTAGAGGTTTACAAATACAACGTTTTTGTGTTTATCTGTTTGTCGTATATATGTTTTGTATTTGCCTTTGAAAAAGACTCATTAAGAGTCGAAAGCGCTTAGGCTAGTTAGTTACTAGTTTCGTACTGTTTGTCGTTAGTTTATTGCATATATATATATATATATATATATATATATATATATATATATATATATATATATATATATATATATATATATATATATATATATATATATATATATATATATATATATATATATATATATATATCGACACACACTAGTGATTGAAATAGGTCGAGATATCACTTCGCTTTATTGCTATACATTAGTGATTGAAATGGGTCGATAGAGCACTTAGCTTTGTTGCCATAAATTAATGATTGAAATGGGTCGCTACAGCACTTAGCTTTGTTGCCGTACACTAGTGATTGAAATTGATCGATGCATCACTTCGCTTTTTTGCCATACATTAGTGATTGGAATGGATTGATATATCATTTCGCTTTATTGTCATATATTAGTGATTGAAATGGGTCGATAAATCACTTCACTTTATTGCCACACGCAAGTGACTGAAATGGGTCGATACATCATTTTGCCTTGTTGCCATACATTAATAATTAAAATGGGTCAATACTGAGTACACCTTCTGCGCCAACATAAATGACGAAAAAACATTTCTTATTGTCATGTTCTGTTCTATCTATCTATCTATCTATCTATCTATCTATCTATCTATCTATCTATCTATCTATCTATCTATCTATCTATCTTACAGGTTAGAGAAATTAAATTCGTAATCTACGGAGTTTTGAACCCAGGTCCGTGAGTAAATGGCACACATCGTCTTGCCTGCAAGCACCAGCGCATGTACCGTTACGACTAAGCACGCATCACCAATTAGTTTTCACATACTTGTTCGACTTATAAGCGAATCCATTCACTAAGGATTATGTGACTGAGTGGTGCATCATAGCACATGTCTTCGGCTTCAGTGCTAGATATCACTATAAACTGTCACACTGCAGTCATCAAAGCGATAGGACTGAAACATTGTTAAAGCTATGTTAAAAATCTAAATCACACACACACACACAAACACTCAAACAATTGAATACATAAACTAAACAACGACTGATGACAATAACATTCATATGCAGTGTGTACAGGCAAAGGTCCCTACACATTTACACAAAATCAAAATATAGCATTAAGTAGTAGTTAGCAATAAATAAAAAGACATCAATACGTGAAAATAAAAAAATGAATACTATTAAATAGTTTATAGCTTTCACTATATGCATTATAATTTAGAACACTAGCTATCAAGCATTGAAGCCTTCAATCAATTTTTACTGACATGTTATTACCAAGTAAAGGCATGTAATGATATTTTGAAGTGTACTTTTCTTCGTTATTCTATTCATATTACAGCCTATAATTATTTATTTTAGTCTGATGTGGCCCCCGTAGCTGCTCTGGTTAAATATGAGGAGCAAATATATTAATTAGGAATGGACATTTGAATGCAAAATTATATAAAAAATTTTAAATTACGGCGGTATTGTAATGAATGTTTTAAAAAAAACCAAACATGAGTAAGTTTACATCATGACAAATTAAAATATATTTAGTTTAAAATATGCATTCATCATCATCGAGTTATTTGATTTACTTTTAAGTTTCAAACAATGGGAAATTTATGCTTGCTTTCGATACACACAGGACACGTCTCACTAAAAGAGCTGTGAGATTAAAAATCAAGAACTTACTCTTTACTCAGTGAGACAAAAAAGGGGAATGAATATCTTTTGATATCATAATGTTTGAAGATTACTCACGTATAATAGAATACTATTAATTTGAAATGTTAAAGATAAATACTTTTTGAATACTTTGACTATATCTTCAATTCATTGTTTTCTTCCGCTACAATCATACGTAACGGTTATTGTTTACAAGCTAAGTTATCACTTATAATCTTGTTTCCATTTCCTCGCAAAGACGTATGACGCTGCTAAATAGGAGATGATTACATATTCCAAACTGACATGTTTCATGTTTAATATACACATGCCCTGGAAGAAAAACAGCTCCATCAAGTAGACATCGAATGAGAACTTTTGCATAGAACGTTATCTTGACTCATGAATAGAAAGGTCTGTGTTGACTATACATATCTTACAATTAGACTTCCTATTTTTGCCAAAATGTTGCTTGAAGTAAGCAACAATTTTACAGGAAGTTAAAACCAAAATTTGTAGGAGCATATGAATCTCAGAAGTTCTCGAAGTGGTGTTGATATGACGAAAAGCCTTCGTACTGCTTAACCTCAGAAGTTCTCGAAGTGGTGTTGATATGACGAAAAGCCTTCGTACTGCTTAACCTCAGAAGTTCTCGAAGTGGTGTTGATATGACGAAAAGCCTTCGTACTGCTTAACCTCAGAAGTTCTCGAAGTGGTGTTGATATGACGGGAAGCCTTCGTACTGCTTAACCTCAGAAGTTCTCGAAGTGGTGTTGATATGACGAAAAGCCTTCGTACTGCTTAACCTCAGAAGTTCTCGAATTGGTGTTGATATGACGGGAAGTCTTCGAACTGCTTAACCTCAGAACATGCCTTATCCACCGCTTGGATCATTGGCGGTGGACCACAGCTGAATACACCAATCTGTTTCACCTGTCAAGATGAACAATATGCAATGCTAACATGACTGATACACTTGCGAAAAGGAAATATGCAACAATTTAAAAATTACATAGTGCTTTACAACATTAAGCAAAAAGCTAAATAAACACTGTGTTACAAGCTTTCAATGGCGGGACGGGTTGGACGATTTGTAAAGGTATAGTGTTGGATGGACTTATGATAGTCAAACGAGCTATTTGTAAGTTGATTCTTAGCTGTACTCTTAACACATTATTTGAAATATCACGACAATAAAAGTGGAGACTAGTTACTTTCCAAGACGAGTTCTAAGCTGTTCTGTAGAGGTATCGGACACAAAAGAAGATGACAAATTATCAACTGACATCAACTACTTTAAAAACAATATAATACACATGGTTCTCATAACACACTAAACCAAAATAGTTTCCAGAGGCAAATAATGCACAAAAAACAATTAAAACTATTTCTTTTCTTTAAATGTTGATGCAACAAAGCATAACCAAATATATATTTAATTGTATCACATGCACCATTGTATGAAGTCTATTTTCCTTACATCTGGTTATTGATAATAAAGACACTGGAAGAAATCCACAAACACAGCACGACCAAAATGAGTAACTGCCTTTAGTCCAGTAAACAGGTACCTACCGGATATTGTGATATAAAATCTTAAATAGTTAAATAGGAAGAAGTGGTTTTACCAGCATGGTGGTGCGGAGGTCATATTTATGCTAGAATAGGGTGCTGATAATGTGTGTGCTGACCAGGTTCTTGTAATCCGTGGTTTCCACCTCCCTGATAATATCGGTCAGCCACTGGAACTGTTTCTTTGTTCATGTAACCCGCAGGAAGTACACCTTTAAGTAAAAGCAATTTGCTATTTTAAGATAATTCTAGATATAACCATGATTTATTCATTCAATTTTACCGTGGAATATATGGAGGCAGCGTTAAAAACCGCATAACTATTTGAATCTTGCCAATATGATTTATGAGCCAAATAGCTTAAGAAATTCTAGATATAAAACACGTTGTCTGGATAAAGAGTCAGACATATGTTGAATATTGAAGACGTATAGGTGAAGAACCAAAATAATCCTGAACATTATACCTTTTTCACAAGGAAACTTGGTTCCAATCTTTCATTTATGGACAACGTTTTTGACGATGGAGGAAAAAGGAGTGCAGATAACATATGAAGAATATGTTACATCAATATTCATTGATGTAAATGGTAATATTGGCACTCATTGTAGAAATTAAGAACTTTTTATTTCATATTCCCTGAATCGTATAATACGATTCCTTCTTGTATTGTAAATTAATACTCTCATACAAAACATTTTGAATTTGATTTTGTTTTAAAAGAACTTGTGTAGGATGTGGTGTCACAAATAGTGAAATTTATGGTACAATAGTGAAATTTATGGTACATCGCACTAAAAGAACGAACGTCTTAGTGTAAATTTGTTTAAAAGACTTATAATCCGAAGGTTTGCTATATGTTTCATTACAATCACTTAATCTTGGTTGTATTATGGAGAAGATCAACAGAAGCTTACTCTGTTATGAATGATCAACAGTATGTCATAAAATACCACTATTATTATCTCCCTGCTCCGAACATTGTATATCTAAATTTGCATAGAAATCTTGCTTATTTGCTAACTTTATTGTTCTATTTCATTCCGGTGTTATCATTCAGGTTGTCACGATCATGGTGTTCACGCGCTAGAAACTGCTTAATGAAAGGAAACAACCATTGTTATCCTCTGCTAGGCTTGATGTAGTTATTTTCCAATCAAACAAACGCCGACTCTTCAGAAAATTTACCAACAGTTTTTGGAAGAGAGAAACAAATAACTTGAAAAGGAAGATTTTATGGGACACCAGTTGTGTCAAGAAAGCTTAACTTACTAACGGAAAGGAATGGCTATACAAGCAAACTTGCTAGATTTGGCTTTGAAACGCATTAAATTCGTAAGCGTGAGAAAATATATATCTATAATTTGAAATGTTTCAGACATACAGGCTTTACACATCATTGGCCACAAAAATTGTAACTCTCAACAACTACCGAAAACTTAGTAACAACCAGAAATGTGTTGTGTCAAACCTGTTTTCTTTTAAATGTTTAGCATCCCCATTTTTCCACAGTTGAATCAAATACGTACATGCAATCAGAAATGACAAATCATGAACTTACTAATCGGAAAGACTCGTTTATTTGTCCTCACGCTATTTCACTGGCATATTTCCACAGATGCCCTTATTACAACGTTCACATTGCGGGGCACCTTGCAAGAGACACAATACAAAGTCCTCTGTTTATAGTTTATGTTTTATTGTGATTTGTAGTTATTCACACAAAAATTAATTTGCCCCTTATTGTATTGAAAACCAGGTAGTCCTGTACGGGAGGCGGCTATATTTACCATTCAGCGACGTAAGCATTTAAACGGAACTTTGAAGGTCAAGGTTACACTGTTATGAACATGTCACTGAAACTATTTATCGTAATTCCCTACAGTGAATTAAGTGTTTTTGTTTAGAAGCTTCGGCAGTTAACGACCTGTCATCAAATATATGGTTTTTTTTGTTTTTATACTGGCTGAAAACATCGAATTCAGTTATCCTTTTTGTGTTCATCGTTGAACCTATTTCCCTTTTAAACTTAATTTGCGTTGAATTGACATGCATATGTCAGTGCTATAGATTATTATATTTTCCATGTGCCTATGCGGGCGAATGGTACGTAAGAACAGGAAAGACCGTGTGTGATTTGTATGATAACCTAGAAGACGGCATGATGAATAGTGACAACGGTACAAATATGTACATATAGCAGGACAAATGGTCGGATAGTCTTTGGTTTTATACATACATACATACATACATACATACATACATACATACATACATACATACATACATGCATACATTGAATAAAACGATTACATGGTGTACTTTTGCTATTAGCCCTGTTATACAGGGAGAGATATGAATTTTTAAGTAGATATTTATAAATGGAGAGAAATAGTAATTCGTTGTTGTTGTTGTTGTTAGGCTTAACGCCATTTTTCAGCACACGATAGGCTATTCATGGCGGCCAGTATTATTAGTGGAGAAAGAAACCGGGAAATCTGCGGAAAGAACCACCGACCCAGGAGAAGCTACTAGAAAGCTTTCTCACATATCCACATTCGCCGAATCCTAGACTCGAATCCACGCAGAGGTGAGATGGCAGTGATCCGTAACGGACAGCGCTTTAGACCACTCGGCCACTCGGGGCCCCTAGTAATTTGTAAGTAGCTAGTCATATATTGAGAGAAATATGAATTGGCAAGTAGCTAGTTGCACTTGGAGAGAAATATGAATTGGTAGGTAGTTACTTATACATGGAGAGAAATACGAATTAATAAGTAGTTATACTTAGAAATACGAATTAATAAGTAGCAAGTTATACAAGTAGTAATCAAATATGATATTTTTGACCAGAGACCCTCTTCCCATTCCAAAACCATTATATCATGACAGCTTTATCAACAGCATTTTCTAGCACAAAATAACGTGACAAAAATATGATTTGAAGGGTCCTGGAAGTAACCTCCAAATGAATAGAATGATTTGAATAATTTTCATATTATTTGGATTATTACATTACATTGTGATATTCTACAGTCAGTTGATGCCTTTCTTGGTACGAAATTAAAGTGATTTTCTTCAATTTCCTTATTCATACAATGTATATTACACACATTATGATGCTACTTAAGGTATATGTACCATATTTGCAAGTGTTTCATATCGTAACAAACATGGTGTGTGTGTAAATATCTCTATGTTTATAGTCTTCTTAGATTTTAGCGATTATTTATTTGATTATGGGTTGTCGGTGGCGTGAAAATATTACTCAAAACTAGAAATGTGTCATTTTTAGAAGCAGACGTTATAATATATATTCTTCGCGAGACTTGATGGTAGCATAGAATGGGGGTCGGAAAATGAATTCTCCCTAATTGTTTAGCATAAAAAAGTCCCTTGATTTCTTTTCAGGTATATGTATTTACTAGTATCCGGCACGGAAAACCTTTCTGATGGGTGATGCAGTTGTAAAGCAGGAGACCATGCCAATCCGAAATTATCACCTAGCGAGTGTTTATATGTTAGTTTTTTTGAGGAATTTGAAATCTCCGTGCCTCAGTGTCATGTCATGAATGCAAATCTTGCGACATATTTCTCGAGCAAAAAGCTTGTGCGGGCGACCTTTGTAATCTTAAATGTCAGTTTAAGTATATTTGTTTCTATTTTTACTGCAACTACATCCTTACTTCACGATTCTTGTCTAAACATTATGATAATGAGGCATATGTTCCTGACCTGAAAGGATGTACAAAGTTGCAACCTGTTTAATTTATTTACCATGTCTATATATTATGATAACGAGACAGATGTTCCTGATTTAAATGGATGTACAAAGTTAAGACCTACTTAATTTATTTTTTCTCTCTTGGTTTAAATGTATAAAACGTAAAAATTCGACCGACTAATCGTGAGTTGTTTTTACTGAACAAACACTTTTGTTCTCTTTAATCTCTTTTTGTTATTATTTCCGATATATTTGTTACTGCTTTTATTGTTGGTGTCTATTTCATGTGTTTTATTATGTGCATTATGTCTATAAATTAAATATATGCTTACAAACATTAATTATCCTTTCAAATATGTTATCCCTCTATTGATTAGTGACTTCAGCTTAAGGACAATAATAAATGCGTCTTCATTAGATAAACAAATATTTCATAGTGAGAGAAACAACAACTTTCGTTATATGAAATAGACGTTTATTACGCAGACGTTATGGCAGTGATTTATTGCATTCATATCAAACCAATACCCAAGTCCAATTTAGCATATATAAAGTAGACCTATTCAAACGATAAGAAAGCAGACGGATATATTTCTGAATTCATTTAAGTAATATTATACAAGCCTTGTGTGTTGCTAACTGTGTCTTTAAAGCAACAAGACAAACACACTTTTTATAATAAAGGAATATATCATTTCACATGATGCACTAAGTTCAGTCTAACTTCCATTGAAACACTATATCATTTGGGTCAAAGTTAGGAATTGATCACTTTAAAATGTCATCAAATTCAAAACGCCTGAGTCAAAATAATTTTAAGCGTGTCTTCAATAAAGTTTGTAAAATACATTTGTTTTGTACGACTCGGCCTTAATTTATGTGAACATATATTGATATTAGTCAACAATAATGCTAGAACAAAATGGTTTACTCTGCAGATGGTAGACATATATTTCCATAGGAGGTAAATCTGACCGGAACATAAATTGCTCAGTTAAGACGGCAACAATGAATGATACTAATATTTTGATATTTGAATCAAACAGATTAGAATACAAGTCACTGGATGATTATGGAGTGGCGGGTGGAAATTTATTAACGTATTATGATGACAGCTATATGAGTAATAGTGCAAGGGGTGATTAGAAAATGCTGGGATGAAATGACTATTTGCGTCTTATGATATCAGCTATAATTTTATTAGAGCACTGGGTAGTTGGGAAATGTTTGGGCCCAATAACTATTCGCTTGCTATTATGCCAGGTATTTGATAGAACACGGGGTGACTGAGGAATGGTACAGCGAAATAACTATTAGCTCATTATGATACACAATGTCTGCTGAATAATGCATTGGGTCATTGTGTAAATGTAATGTAACATAAATGTCAGCGTATTTTGATGCCAGCTGTGTGTTTATTTGGGCGCGAGGTGATTGGGGAATGGTGCGGTGGAACACATATTAGGATCGAATGATGCCAGTTATGTGTTTAATTGAGCATGGGATGATTGGGTAATGTTTTTTGAAACAATTATTGGCATCTTTTGTTGCTAATAGAATTCTGGGTAATTGCTGCAAGGTGATTATGAACCAAGCTAGCACTACAGTAACACTTCCTTCACTACCCACACATATGCTATTTAAAACGTCCTCGTCTGCTCTAGGATTGTGTACATTCTGCACTAGGTCTAAACATAAGTCTGCACGAATACTGTGTACTAGTCTGCATTACCACTGCGTAGACAGTGAAAAAGTCCGTGGCAGGACTATATCTTAATTTAGGTCTTGGGTAATGTATTAACCATAATTTGATAGCCTACTATCGTGATGTCAGTCACGATCAATATCAAATAAATAAAAAGATGAATCAATATGGAATAAAATACAATTTGAACGAGTAAATATTGGCCCATGAGCAGCGTGCCTCTACCCTAAATTCCTTCTTGTACATAATGCTGACAAGTTTCTGTCTTTTATTCCACATACCGACTTGTAGAGATTTAGAGCTTTGTCACAGTTATGTGTCCGAAAAGTGGAAAGCGACTATTTAATATAATATCATTGTTTCGTCAATCTTATAATCAAGATCTGAACTATACCGAGCGTATTCATGTGCATTGCACACCAATGCCTGATGCATGACTCTGCTGTTCCAGGAAGGTGGAAGTATGGTTGAATATGTTTTTCACTCGTGTCATCCTACTCCATCCATTTAAAGATAAAACCCCAAATATATCATTTATAGTCAGTATTTATTGTGCACAAGCTTTATTTGCTACTCTTTGCATCTAAGGTGCTCTACGGAACAATGTACCTAGAGGTCTATCTGAACAATATACCTGGAAGTCTATCTGAACATAACCTCGAGCATGCAAACAGTAATATAATATCGGAACTATTTTCATCCAGAATTAAGCTATGCAATGATGTGTACAATCCCCACTCCTTTGAATTACAGTAAAGTTACGGAGCACACAATTGTTGGACACACATATCTCATGTCGCATTAAAAAGGTATTGACAAAGAGTGTCAGAAGCATCACGGGATACATTGGGACGCTATAAGAACTTAACAATCTTAAACACATTAACATTAAAAATCACTATGGGACCATTTACGAATTTAGCGTTCAAACATTATTTTTTTTTTATCAGCAGCAGATATATGACATTAAAGTCAGCATGAGCACTATCGAAATGGAATATTGGGTGGCATTGAGGCGGACATAAAATCTAAATATATTTTAACTTACTCATAAAGACGAGAATTCGATAGTAGATATAAATATCACAGCACCTGACCAAGCATCCATCTTTGCAGACAAATACACGAAAAGAGCAAAAAATTCAGTCTTGTAGACAAACACATAGAGAGACAGATAAACAAGCCTATTTTGCTGGCAAGAAAAACGTTAACCCGAAAAGTAAAGAATAACTAAAAATGCCATGAAAACCCTCAACTTCTTCGTGCTTGATTTAAAGAGGAACTCAATAAACACTTATTAAAGAATGCAGTAAATGTAAAACAAAAGCCAATAGTTGAAAACTTTACGTTAAATGCGCAAACTACATATCTATACTGCATTGTTGTGACAATAACGCTATTCTACATTATAAACCTTACGCACGAAAAATGTAAGACAGATCTTGTATATCATATAGAGAAAAAAAAATCAAATCTTTTCAGTGTGCACACATTATTTAAAACAAATCACGTAGTTTTATCACTTTACGCAGTCTAGTAGACACTCCCACCACAAAACCCCTAACAAAAAACGGAATTAGTTGAGAGACGAATATGCATGAGACACAAAATAGTATATAGATTCGTAAAGGCGATAGCAATTCACACAAAATTACAATTTGTACTTTATACTGAGCTAGATTCTGTACTTGATATGTCTTGATATTGCGTGGGTGGCTGGGGTGGGTGGCGTATTGAAATACCTACAAATAATCACATGTTATGTAAGTCAACCCTTATGGGAGATGTTTCTAGACTTAAATATTGTTGTCATCTAAATGAATAGGGTTGGGTAAATTTTCATCCACTATCATGCGTAAGATTTGCTTTAACAACTCTTGAACCGTTCAAGCGTTCAAAGTTGTACAACTAGGATTTTCAGCCATAGACCATCAGGTTATGCAAAAGGGAGAACAAATAAATATAGCGATTGGATATATAATTATTCAAATTACGTACCATATGTATAGACAAAATGTCATTATGTGTTCATAACACGTGATAGAGACGTCATTAATGTTCTAAAGAGTTGTAGATAAGGGGTAATCTACCTTGAAAATTGCATGTGCAAGATTAAGATGTCTAGTAAAATAAAATATTGACATGTATCCGCGTTTTCCACAAATATTATGCACTTACTATTATTCATCCTATATTAAAAGTGTAGGTTAATTTAGAAGAGGAATGTGGCTGTTAAACACCGAAATATTTGCCACACTACATAACTTTGCTTCAGTGAGTGAATTGCTACGGTCACTCCTTTTGACTTTTTTATTTGGGTCCACCCATTTGACTCTTTTAATAGGGTGAGTGAGTGAAGTCAGTGAGTGAATTGCTATTGTCACTCCTTGTGACTCTTTTAATAGGGTGAGTTAGTGAAATCTGTGTGCGAATTGCTACGGTCTCTCCTTTTGACACTTTTAATAGGGTCAGCTTTTTTAACCTTTCAATATGGTTACGCATTTGTGATGTTTTATTAGATTAATTCATTTGGCTTCTTAATAGGGACACGGCAATTGAATGTTTAGTAGATTCACTCCTTTGGACTCTTTTAATAGTATCACGCCTTTTTGGATGTTTATTAGATTCATTCCTTTTGACTCTTTTAATAGGGTCCACTCTTTTTGACTATTTTAATAGGATCAGTGAGTGAAATCTGTGATTGAATTGCTACGATCACTCCTTTTGACACTTTTAATAGGGTCACGCCTTAAGATGTTTTATAAGATTCATTACTTTTGACTCTTATAATAGGAACACGCCATTTGGATGTTAAAGTAGATTCATTCTTTTTGACTCTTTAAATAGGAGCACGCCCATGTACTATTTTAATAAGGGGAACGCCCTTAAAATCTTTTAATAGGAGCACGCTATTTGAATGGTTTAGTGGATTCACACATTTTGACGCTTTTATTTGTGTCCACTCCTTTTGACTCGTTTAGTAGGGCGACTGCTTTTAATTCTTTTATCTTTTGATGGTTATACGCCTCTTGACTCTTTTAATAAGGTATAGACTCGTTTAATAAGGTCATGCCTTTTGACTCTTTTAATACATAAATCCGTTTTACCCTTTTAACAGGATTATTCATTTTGGCTCTCTTTGTATGGTCAATACATTTGGCTCTTTCAATAAGGTCACTTCTTTTTATTCCTTTATGAGGGTTACACATTTTGCTATTTTAATAGAGTCACTCCGTTGGACTCTTTTAGCATGATCATTCCAGTTGACTGTTTTAATAGGGTAATCTATTTTGGCTCTTTTAACAGTTTGTTGCAATTGATGATTCAGTGAGCAAGTTCCGTTACTTATGCTTTTTGATTAGTGAGACCTGCATCATAAATATTTTTGGCAACGCATGAATACTTTGCCTGTCATGTGATATACCTATATCATAGAGGACAAAGTCGGTAAAATCCAATTTGAGCTGTGGTAAACATAAAACAAACGAAGTCGATAAAATCAAACCTGTGTTAACATAAATTAAAATAACCTAAAGGAGTGCTTGTCTTACCGGCCAGCTTCATTATAGTATAAATTGAGTATGGCCATGAAAATATGAAAATAAGTTTAGTTAAAAAGGGTATCATCCATACTTAGAGTTAAACGGACATTATATTACTGAGGTAAAATGACATTAGAGTACCCAGACTTAAATTATCACTATAGTACAGAGTTACACTGTTATTAGAGTACCCAGAATTAAACTGATATTATAGTTTACAAATTTAAACTGACACGATACTACATGGACTTATACTGCCATTATCGTACTCAGAGTAAAATTGCCATTACAGTCGACAGTGTTAAACTGACATTAGTCCATAGAAGTAAAATGTCATTATAGTACCCAGAGTGAAAATGACAATATAGAACATAAAGTTAAACTGACATGATATTACATAGAGTTTAGCCGACATTTACTTTACAGACTTTAACTTATGTAATACAAGAAGCTTACAATGCTAAGACGGCACAACTACATAGGAAAGATAGATATTGCAAATTTTGAGAGTATGTTAAAAGTGGTAAATAAAATGATCTTATGTATGATGACATTAATAAAAGGATTTAGAAAGTATGTGTAAATATACAACTTTAAAAAATGACAAATGCACTTTCGTTTCCTACTAGAATTAAATTCACATCAAAGTGAGAAAGAAAACTGCGATGTCATGACAATTATCCAGGTCTTTACTGAAAATTCGGTATGGGCCCTATTTTAGGAATAAACATTATCTGGCGAAACAGACGATATGAAACTAATGGATCCGGGACATAAGAGCGCAATTTTATCCAACTGACTGCATTTCAATACTTTAATATGAGTTGTGTTGTTGAAAAACTACACACCATAAAATTTTCTGTTTTAATTGTCAAACCATGGGAAAATATGTTCGTATTAAAATCAGACGGCAGTCGGTAACTTTACAAGAATTTGAAAGTTGTAAGCATTCTGTATCGTGCTTGATGTAATTATAGACAGTAGAAGCCCACATAGGCGAACAAGCGAAATGAATACTCACTTCTTGATCAAGAATACAAACATATTTTAAACCAAATATGTAAATCTCCATTTTTAAAACCATTTTCAACATACCCTGAAGGTTTACAATATTTATCCATATATCCTATATACAGTTGTACCATCTTCCTATTTTCTCATTATAACTTTCTTGTATTACTTTAAGTCTGGATACTCACTACAATGCCAGTTTATATCTGAGTAATATCATGTCAGTTTAAGTTTGTGTACTATAATTGCATTTTAACTTTGTGCACTATAGTGACAGTTTAACTGATAAATGCATTTTGCAAATTCAACAGGCCGAAACTGGTAAATGTATGTTACAAATTCAACAGGCCGAAACTGATAAATGCATGTTACAAATTCACCAGGCCGAAACTGATAAATGCATGTTACAAATTCACCAGGCCGAAACTGATAAATGCATGTTACAAATTCACCAGGCCGAAACTGATAAATTCATGTTACAAATTCACCAGGCCGAAACTGATAAATGCATGTTACAAATTCACCAGGCTGAAACTGATAAATGCATGTTACAAATTCACCAGGCCGAAACTAATAAATGCATGTTACAAATTCACCAGGCCGAAACTGATAAATTCATGTTACAAATTCACCAGGCTGAAACTGATAAATGCATGTTACAAATTCACCAGGCCGAAACTGGTAAATGCATGTAATAAATTCACAAACCTATTCTGATTCTCAGTTTCAAATTTACCAGGCCCATTCTGAAAGATGCATGTTTCAAATTTATCTGGTCGATTTTGATAGATGCATGTTACAAATACATTTGGTCGAGTTTTATTGATGCATATGTTGAACTCACCAGGCCGATTCTGATATAGGCATGTTTCAAATTCACCAGACCGATTCTAACAGAAACATGTTGGTAATTCACCAAGCCGATTCTGAATGACGCATGGTTGAAATTCACAAAGCCGAATTGATTTCATGTTTCAAATTCACCAGTTTGTTTCTGATTCTGAGTTAAAGCATTACATCGAGTTGCTGCATTTATGATGTTAAGTATCTCGTCTAGATACCAACAATTAGCTCATGATCTGTAAGATGGGTCTACATGTCAAAATTTAGCCCATGTTCAGTGGTAGCGGTCAACATGCCACCGTGTAACCCATACTCTGATATTGTTATTCATGTCAACATTTAACCGATGCTCAGTGATATAGGTCTGATGGCTAAATTTAGCCCATGTTCAACGATATCAGTCTAGATGCTATCATTTACCCAATGTTCAGTGAATATCGTTTGGATTTGTGACGAAAATGGCGCTGGTACAAATCCTTCAAACGTTTAACTGAAGTAATGAATTGCTGTGTCAGATTGGAGCAATTTACTAGTATCAGCCCGTATTGCAAGTGTCAGATGGGAGCAATTTAATACTAGTGTCAGTTTTGAGTATATAAATTTGACCAGCGTCAGTAAGGAGTTATGTAGTGTAAGATTCAAGCAAAGCTATGATAATACCAGAATGGAGAATGATACCTCTAAGATCATATTAAAGTATTGTATTGCTAGTGTCTGATTTGAGCAACGAATTGCTAGTGCAAGATCGGAGAATTATGCTGCTAGTGACAAATCGAATCAATGTCACATTATAACAGTCTTCTTCTGGTGTATCTGATTAAAGAAATTTATTGATAGCGTCATATTGGTGGAATGCCTTACAAATAATACATCCGAACATATGTTTGCTAATGTCAAATTATAGCAACAGGTTTTCTAGATGAGAAATGAAATACTTGTCAGATTGGAACAACATATTGCTAGTGTTCTGATTAGAGCAATGCATTGTTAGTATCAGATTGGAACAGAGTGTTGCTAGCATCGGATTGGTGCAGTATATTGCTAGTGTCTGATCAGAGCAAAGTATTGTTAGTATTAGTTTAGAGGAAGGTCATGCTAGCTTCATACTGGAAGATAATGCTGTTGTTGACAAATAGGTTCAGCGAATTCCCAATATCAGACTGGAGCAACGCGCTCTATTATCAGATTGGAAAATTGTGCCTCTAGTGACATATCGGATCAAAGCGTTTCTCTTTCGAATTTAAGCAAAGCAAATCTAGTGTCAAAATGAATAATGTTTTACTAGTGTCATACTGAACCAGCGTAACGATGTCTTTGGACAGGAGCAGTGTATTGATATTATCAGATTGAACCATTGTAACGAAACCTCCAGATTGGAGTAATCTTTTGCTAATGTTAGATTGAGCCAATGTAATGATGTATTCAGATTGGAACAATGTATTGACATTGTCAGTTTGTAACAATTTAACGATGTTTTCAGACTGGATCAATGTACTGGTAATGTCAAACAAGAGCAATGTATTGGTATTTGCAGACTGGAGCAGAAAATTTCTGTAATGTAATGGTAACGTTTGATTGGAGCTGATTTTTGCAAGTGTTACACTACAGCAGTGTAATGATAGTATTAAAACTGAGCGTTACTAATGTCAGAAGAGTGCGTTGCTAGTGTAAAACTACATCAATGTAACGTTAGTATTAAAACTGAGTTACTATCATACTACATAAATGCAAAGTGAGTATTAAATTAAAACGCGTGTCTCGTGTCAGACAACAAGACAACATCGGTCTGTTGGTATTAAAACGGAGCGTAGCTAATGTCAAAATTCAGCGATGACCTGTTAGTATTACATAAATCAATGTGATGCTATTGTCAGACTACATACATACATGTAATGGTTGTATTAAAACAGTACATTTCTGATGTCAGACTACGTCTATGTAATGGTTTTGTTTAAACTGTATATGTACTGGTAGTATTTAAACTGTGTATTTAAACAGTGCGCTCCGGTGGCCTAAAGGTTAGAGCATCCGCCTTGGATGTGGGAGATCGTGGATTCGTATCATACTAAAGACTTGCATCATTACTTCAGTCAAACGTTTGCAGAATTTGAAGCAACACAATTCTCGTCACAAATCCAAACGATACTTACTGAGCATGGATTAAATGATGGCAGCTGGACATATTATTAAACATGGGCTAAATGTAGCCATTAAACCGATATAACTGAGCATGGGTTAAATGTTGACATGTAGAATGATCTCACAGAATATGGGCTACAGGTTGACATATAGACTGCTACCACTGAACATGGGCTAAATGTTGTCATGTAGATCCATAATACAGAAGATGGGCTAAATGCTGGTATTTAATCGAATATCAAGGACGATATAATTAACATCAATGATGTGTTTTAACTCGGAATCAGAATTAGCATGGTGAATTTGAAACTTTGATTTCGAGTCGGTCTGGTGAATTTTAAATTTGCATCTGTCAGAATTGGCATGGAGAATTTTAAACATGCATATATGATAATCAGCCTGGTGAGTTCGAAATATGTATCTATAAAAGTCAGCATGGTGGATTTGTAGCATGCAACTATCAGAATCGGCCATGTGAACTCGGCCAACTTGAAACTTGGATAATGTGGAGCTGGATGGAGTTCTTGTATTATTTCATATATAAAGGGCATAGGTACAAGATCCTATAAATATTGAATTTGTATTGTGTTCAGAATTAAATTTGCATGAATGCCAACCATCTTAATCTTCTTGATGTAGAAAATGTTCTTTGTATGAGAAAGGTTTAATTATTTGTTACATTTTGGCCAATCCAAATGCTTGGAAACCAGATAAGATATAACGATTTTATTGACTGTATTGTTATCGGTCTTAGTATGGTGTTGTAAATACAGTATTTAATTGTTGCCCCTTCTCTATTTCTAATGACTTGTTCTATCTCCAAAGCCTTCTCGTAGTTCATTTTACCTTTTAGTTTTCAGAACTTAAGTCTAAGAAAGGTTTCAAACTGACGCTATATTACAGCATTTTCATTCTTGTGTTTATCCTAAGTATATTGTTTTCAAATATACGTGTTCATTCATATCTGATATTAAATGATAATCAGTTAATAGCAGGTAGTTCACGAATTTGAACGAGTTGCCTTCATAAATAGCGAGAACAAATGCCTGCCATTTTTCATGTAGACCTATTATGAAAGACCACCTCTCTCTCTCTCTCTCTCTCTCTCTCTCTCTCTCTCTCTCTCTCTCTCTCTCTCTCTCTCTCTCTCTCTCTCTCTCTCTCTCTCTCTCTCTCTCTCTCTCTCTCTTGTGTGTGTGATTTAGATTTCAAACGTATCTTTAACAATTGTTCAGTCACATTGCTACTATGTCTTCAGTGTGGCAGCTTATAGTGATGTCTCGGACTGGATCATCATGCCGCAGACATGTTGCATAATGTCCCATCCAGTCACATTATCCTGACACCAGGCCGACCAGTCCTAACACTAACCACTAAAGCTTGCCAGTAGCTTTGCGTGGTTAAGTGATTCTTAGCGTGGTTTTCTTTGGTGCTCTCTTCAATAGTTATATTAATCGATATTGATCATGAGCTGAAAAATGATGCTAAACACAAATTAAGTAGCAACTTCTAGATTGCATGATAGGTATACCGCGCGAAAGCTGATATACTTAGCATGGGAATATTTTCTGAAAGAAGCTGAGGCGCTGAATCCAACGTGGTAATTGAAATGAATATTATACGCACCTGACAATTTTAGAAATCATAATTGCCTTTAGGAATGATGAGAAAGTACGAAGGTAAATATCATGTAAAACTTTGTACACATTACATACTAACTCATGTTATACACGCTTAACACATGTACTTCACAGGCCCAGATCCACAATCAAAATCTTTGCATACAATTGTTACCTACACATATATGCATATCATATATACTCATGTATAGCAATAGTTCAGTTACAAATTGCAGACTCAGATTATGGATCTGTGCAATTTGTAGCTGAACTCTTGTAAAAAGTAAGTCATCAAATGATGTTTTAAATTGTACATTTCTTCATAGCAGAGAAAACATATACTTCTCATATTGCAGTTAGTCATTATTTATTTTAGTCTGTTGTGGCCTTCATGACTTTCTGGTATCGTAGGAGAAGGTCGAATAATGGCATTGGAAATTCTATAATAAAGGTCTTAAAGAGAGAGCATGCTGAAATCCAATGTTTCAAGAAACACACTTGTGTAAGTTTGCATGATAAACAAATTTAAAGTAACTTTAGGTTTAAATATGCATTCATCATCAGCGACTTATCTAATTTACCTTAAAGTTCCAATCAATGGAATTTTCAGGCATGAGTTCAATACACGGACAACGTGTGTAAGTAATCAAAATGCTAGAGAGCTTGAAATGAGTGTCGTGAGTGTATCCTCAACACTGGGGTAAACGTGTTTTATCTCCCAAAATTAATATCTTCAATTATTTGTACTATCAATGTTTGTAAAGTAAATACAAATAAATGTTAATTCTGCCAGTATAAACACCCCTTTATTGTTAGAACGCAAGTTTATACAAAATAATAAACAGGTAATAATAATTCCGTTTCTTATCAAGCTTATCGTGTCAAACTGCATATTTCTGTGGATTTCATTATTAAGTTTCATCCTGATGCACATGCTGATCTTTAATACTAGTGACACTTATCGAACAAGTAAAAAGATAAAAATGAATTTATTTCGATGCTTGTTTGTATTGTTCTAAAATACATAATTTTGATCTCGGGCTAAGAAAACAAATGATGTAAATGTAACATCTTTTAACAATAGTATTTGATGAAACTTTGAAATTTTTATTACATGTATAATGATATTTATTTACTAGGGAAGCAAATTATGTGTACAGGACTAGTTTTCGTTACAAATTTTTTTTTTTACATTTGATGCTTTAGAAGTGATTTTGTACCGACCGCAATATTCATATGCTTAGAGCAAAATAGATGGATGAACAAATTCTTCAGTGTATGCTAAAATAACCATGTGATGGTTGCTACAAAAAGACTTTAATTTCAACAATAATTCATCAAATGCTCATATTCTTATCAATGAAATAATATATATATATATATATATATATATATATATATATATATATATATATATATATATATATATATATATATATATATATATATATATATATATATATGTATGCATGTACACGCTTATTTGAATCCGCATTTAATGGATGGATACAAAAAATATAAAGGCATATTTTAAAATAAATTCCAAAGGTACTATTGCAAATAACTCAGATAAAAGATTGAACAAGCTGAGCTTGTTTAAATTATTATTATTATTATTATTATTATTATTATTATTATTATTATTATTATTATTATTATTATTATTATTATTATTATTATTATTATTATTATTATTATTATTATTATTATTATTATTATTATTATTATTTTTGTTGTTATTATTTTTATTATTATTATTAGTAGTAGTAGTAGTAGCAGTAGTAGTAGTAGTAGTAGCAGTAGTAGTAGTAGTAGTAGTAGTAGTAGTGTATACTTCTTTAACTAGCTAATTCATGATCGGCAACGTTCCTTACTCAGGCAGACAAATGACTATCGGATGAATATCATTTGAAATCATAATGTTCCTAGACTACTGACGTGTAAAGGAATGAGTGAAAGTACCATTAATGTTTCAAAGTTAAATATAATACAATGAAATTCATCAATAGTTACTAAATAATTTGACTCTATTCATGGAATTATTCAGCACAAAATAATGCGTAATGATTAGTTAAAATATACTTGATAATATTGTTTCCGTTTCTTTGCCTCAAACGTATGAACATTGTGGCTGAAAGTAGCACTAGAGTGCACACTTTAAACTGATATATTTTATTTAGGCAGGCACTGGTGGCAACATGAATAACTCAGAAAGATAAAGGGAAATCTGTTCCATCAAGCAGACTCCTAATGCATGCGTTTGCATGGAATATTGTCTAGAATCATCTACAAATGCAAAAATTAGGAAACGCATGTATTTTGAATCTATGACCCTTCTTTACTATTCCCGAACTAGTGCAAATCACTTCCATGACATTCCCATCTTGTCAGACAGGAGAGACCTTGTGAAGGTGTTTCAAATCATTGTGAAAACATGCAGAAGAACTTACACACATGAAGCTTCTACAACATGAGGATAAAACGATCTATCGGCACACAAGGGACTAAAAACTAATTCAACACAAATTTAAAATAATATAAACCAGAGCAACTGAGTTAAACACCCAAAGTTTCAGACACAACCCATTCGTGTATCAGAACCTTCGTAAACAAATAAAAGTTCAAATATAAAAATATGTCTGATTTGAACCACGTGAAGAAAAATTTTTCAAACCACACTGAGATTAAAATTAAATTTCAGAGTTTTAACAAAATGTTGCTTGAAGCAAAAGACACATTTACAGGAAGTTAAAAACAAATTCTGTTTATAGGAGCATATGAATCTCAGAAGTTCTCGAAGTGGTGTTGATATGACGAAAAGCCTTCGTACTGCTTAACCTCAGAAGTTCTCGAAGTGGTGTTGATATGACGGGAAGCCTTCGTACTGCTTAACCTCAGAAGTTCTCGAAGTGGTGTTGATATGACGGGAAGCCTTCGTACTGCTTAACCTCAGAAGTTCTCGAAGTGGTGTTGATATGACGGGAAGCCTTCGTACTGCTTAACCTCAGAACATGCCTTCTCCACCGCTTGGATCATTGGCGGTGGACCACAGCTGAATACACCAATCTGTTTTACCTGTGAAGAGAAACAGCATGCAATGTTTACATGAATGATAACATACGCAAAAACGAAACGTGCAACAGGTTAAAAATTACAGATTGCTGTACATCATCAAGTAAGAAAGATACATGAACATTGTGTAATTAGCTTTGACTGGTGGGTAGAACTGACCTGATAAGGTATACTGGTGGATGGAATTCTAAAGGTCCAACGATGTGATTCGTTAGTAGATTTGTTGTTGTTGTTGTTGTTGTTGTTGGGCTTAACGCCATTTTTCAGCACAAGATAGGCTATTCATGGCGGCCAGTATTAATGGTGGAGGAAGAAACCGGGAAATCACCGGAAAGAACCACCGACCCACGAGAAGCTACTGGCAAGCTTTCTCACATATCTACATTAGCCGAATCCTAGACTCGAACACACGCAGACAGAGGTGAGATGGCAGTGATCCGTAACGGACAGCGCTTTAGACCAATCGGCCACTCGGGGCCACCAGTAGATTTGTAGTTGTATTTTTAACACATTATTTGATATAGCATGCCACTTCTGAGCTGTCATGAGCAGGTATCAGTCACAAAAGAAGAAGAAAAAATTATCAAATGATATCAAAAATATTTTATAATAAAAAAAATGCGCATGGTCCTTTGATCAAATGCATTTAAAAAATAAATCAGAATAGTTTCCAGATGGCAAATAATGCAACAAAACTATTAAAAATATTTTAATGGTGATGTAGCAAATTATAACCAAATATATCATTAAATTTAATTTTAACACATGCACCATTTTTCGAAGTCTTTTTCTTACATCTGGGTGTTGATAATGAAGAGACTGGAAGAAATCCACAAACTCGGGACGACCAAAGTGAGTAACTGCCTTTAGTCCAGTAAACAAGCTCCTACCGGATATCTTCTGGAAATGGCGCTCACATACGTACTGGAAAACAAAACGTCTTGATGAAAAGATGTCATTGCAAAATATACTATTCAAGCAAAAATATTTTGGTTTTAATGTATGTTATTTTGAGAAACTGGCTAAATGCAATTGTTTGGTTTGTTTTGTTGTTTTCTTTTAAAAGTCCAAAGACCGTCATTATTGATCCTCTTATTCTAGGGCTGCAGTATCCATTGGTAGGAAGACTTGTTTGACTATAATATACGTACTTTATCTTTGAACCTTGAACAACAAATATTCAGAAACATGAATGTGTTTGAAAAGTCGCAGATTCAGCCTACCAATAATTCGATTAAAGTCGTGTCTATATGTATGCCTTATGTAGTACGAACTTTGCCTTAACGAGCAAAAATCTACAGAAAACATAATCCGATGGACGTTGTAAAGTACAACCTAGAGTATACAGTCAACATAAATTCGGAGTGTGTTTAGCTGTAAGATAAATTTCTTATAGTTCAGTAAGAAAAATATGGTATTACCAACATGGTGGTGCGGAGGTCATATTTCTGCTGGAACTGGGTGATGATAATGTGTGTGCTGACCAGGTTCTTGTGGTCCGTGGTTTCCACCTCCCTGATAATATCCGTAAGCCACTCGAACTGTTTCTGTGTTCGTGTAACCCATAAGAAGTACACCTTTAAGTAAAAGGAATTTGCAGTTCTAACAAGATAATTCAAAGGTTAATCTGATTTATTTTCATTTTGTTTTAGTGTAGAACATATGAAGGCAGCTTTAAGATTATGAAACGGTAATCATCTATTGCAGAGAAGAACTGCAATAACAATTGAATTTCGTTAATGGGATTTATGAAGCAAATTTATAGCTGAAAGAAATCTAAATAATAAACATTGTCTGGATAACGAGTTTGACATATGTTTAATACTGGAGATGTGGAAGTTACATAAATAACTCCGAAGATCATACCTTTGCACAAGGAAACCTGGTTCCTATCTTTGATTTATGGGCAATGTCCTTGAGAATAGAGGCGAAAGGAGTCACGCCAATACCTCCTCCAATCAGGACCGATACTGGGAATCTGTACCAATCTTGATGTCCCTCCCCAAACGGACCGTCCAAAAATAGCTATGGAAACAAACAAATATAAAGAATTTAATTTCATTTAATGTCAAACTTTATTATTGCACGTGCATAGTTTCAAAATGATTTAGAGTTCATGAATGTTTTATTTCATATTCATTGGATAGCAAATTATGAATCATACTTGCATTGTAGATTATTGCTACCACACACCACTTTATTTACCATAGGAAACATATGATCAACCTACTATAAGTTTGTTTAAAAGTCTTATAAGCCGACAGTTTCTTACGTATGTCATTCACCATTACGTTTTCTAGGTGCCATGCTTTTTTGAAGAACATCACATCTAGATTGTTATCAACTATCAATGATCGACAGCATGTGACTAGGAAATACGCACATTTTCTGCCTGACTGCTAGCATCGTGAAACTAAATTTTTCCACATGCATACGACAGAGAAATTTTCCATTTTTGGTAACCTTACTTTTCCTATCTCATTCAGACCGTCTCAATCCGGTCGTCTCGGTCATGATGTCCACACTCTAAGAACTACTTTTAAGGGACGCAACCATTGCTTTCATCTGCTTGGCTCGATATAATTTTTTCCAGTCCAACACGTACTGATACATTAAGAATTTGTACATATAGGATTTGGAGGAGAGAAATTAAAAGCTTAAGAAAGATTTTACGTGCACCAGATGGGCAAGAGAGCTTAAGTCAATAATGGAACAAGAAATGGGTTATATGAAATCTCTTTTCGTCTAACGTGTAAACGTCCCCAATATTACTTAAAGGAATCGATGATGATCATGCAGTCAGAATGAATAATCAAGTACTTAGCAGTCAGAATAAATCATTTATCAATCGACACGTTATTCCACAAGCAAATTTCCCTGTAGCATATCATGGCGTTTCTAAGAGGAAACTTGCCACATTTCCAAGACAGAAATAACAATTTTTCAAGATACCGTGAATTTGAAAGTTCAGCACAGGGTTATCTATTATTGACTGCATTTGTATCATATATATATATATATATATATATATATATATATATATATATATATATATATATATATATATATATATATATTAGCGACATAGATATCTAACTACCCATGAATAAATCCAAAGCAATGTCACTCTTGCTACGTTTTTTCTTCATTATGGCCTGTCACTTTGTATTCATAATAGTATCATCATTTACCATACATCGTTTTAATTAGAACAGAGGAAATGAAAACGTCTCTTTTCAATACATATTAATATTTTTTTCATTTCAAATAACATCCATTTATTAAATGTGATTATACCTCAATATTATCATACGTTTTATGCTGTTAGTTTCACACGCGTAAAAATTGTGAACTTCCGGTATTCATGCACCTTATGCAAACAACATTTTCACGTGGCTGTATACGTCTTCGCGCAATAATTACAGAAAGCAATGATTATAACGTAAACTGTAAGAGTTTGCTTTTGAGGGCGCATAAGCGAATATATAGTTCGATTCTACTAAAAGGATTTTTATAATTTTAAAATTTAATTAGACCAAAAGACCTACAGACAAATGTGACAAAATATTTGCGAGTGATGAATGTGTTAATCTACATTTTAAAAAAATGAAGACGTCTTATAACTTTAAGATAAATATAAGGTAAAAATAATAATCTACGTTGTGGTTTGCACTGAGACAAGGAAATCCCAGTCGCGGGCTTACTTTACTTGCCCCCTACTTGTTTCGGTGAAAACCCCACTAAAGATTAAATTATGACAGACACGTAACCAATACTCTCCATACATATATTTTGCAAGATTTCCAACTATTAGCAGTTATTCAATATTTGACTTTTTTTAGAGTTACAGCACTATACTATTATTGTTTGAACTATAGTACTAAAGTTTTGATTAAAGATCTTACCATGGGAAGCGGTTTTTCACCCCTCTCGTTGATGTCGTATGTCTTACGAAGATTCATGGTCCAAGGCCCAACTGCCCTGATATGCAGCTCTAACTCCTCCTCGTGCGGAGCGGATGTTAATGTAAATGGGTGGTATTCATTTTCACCAAGTTCATGACACGCTATCCTAACCCATTGACCCGACTTGTACTCAAAGTTTAAGGGTCGCTTGAAGGTCAAGGCCGTGACATCTGCAATGATTATGTATTGCAACATTAAAAAGACTAAACAAATTCATCAATATTGAAAAATGAAGTTATTTAGTGATATTCTTTTGCAACATACTGTACTGCTGAATCTTATGGCTATGATCGAATATAATCTAAGTTATTCATTTGTTACATTGATACTAAACACTAAATCATACATACCTACATATATAGGCTATGTATTACTGCTAGGGTACGCCTCTTTATGAATTCTAACCTAACTAACTACTTACCTAAGTACTTAAATATTTATCTACTTAGACCAATCCGGTAACTTAAGTGATTAGAGCGTCTGCCTCAGATGTAAGAGGTCGATAGTTCGAACCACGGCCAAACCATACCAAAGATTTATAAAAATGGTTCTAACAGCTGTTTCAGTACTCAGCATTCAGAAAGTAGCGTTAGGCCTGGTAGGCCTGGTGTCAGGATAATGGGACTGGGTTGGACATGATGCCACTGTGCTAGACATCTCTGTACAATGACACACTTCAGATATCGTAGCGATATGATTGAGAAATTGTTAAAGATAAGTGAGTAATCAAACTTGCACAAACACCCACCCACCCACCACACCTATATGAATTCTAAACTATCAAACTAATTACATTAGCACTTAATTATATTCCAAGTCAGACAGTTCCGGTGGCCTTAGCTATTAAAGCGTCCGCCTCTGATGCGAGAGATCGCGTGTTCGATCCTCGACCGAGTCATACAACTGAGGTATAAAAATGGTACTAACAGCTCTAATGCTAGACGCTCAGCATTAATAGGTTAATGTTAGGACAGATCGACATGGTGTTAGAATAATGTGAATGGGCGAGCCATGATACTACAAGTCTTCGGTATGATGCCCCAATACAAGACATAATTTTAAAATGTCATAAGGCAGACATCATAGGTATGTGACTAAAGCTATGGTACAGATCCAAATCACACACATACATATCTGCATAACCACCAACCGCTCCGGTGGTCTACTAGTTAGATCGTCCACATCGGATACGGAAGTTCGTGGGTTCGAACAAAGGCCGAGTCATAGCAAAGACTTTAAAAATCGTACTAACAGCTGCCTTGTTTGGCGCTCAGTATTAAGAGGATGGTGTTAGGACTGACCGGCCTGGTGTCAGGATAATGTGACTGGGTGGGACATAATACCACATATCTGCGGCATGATGCCCCAGTGGTAGACATCGCTATAAACTGTCATAGATGCAGACATCATAGCGATATGACTGAAGAATTGTTCAAGCTAGGCTAAAAATCTAAATCACACACACACACACACACACACACACATAACCACCTACAAGCCACATGCCTGCTGTTATAAACACATTACACCCCCACCCCTTATATATATGTATACCATTATCATCTAAAGTTTCAAGTACACAAGCACACATATTACAGAATAAACAACAAGAATTTAATAGGAAACTGAAAATTTTCACTATTTCAATGCTACATAGATAAAGGCATAAAGGACCATATGCATGCTATTAAATAAAAGTGCCTCTGATAGATACAAAAAAGTATTCAGGAAAAGGTTAAGATTTAATTGACGTCAAAGTTATGTTCACAAGGCTTGAGAATTTGCACTTAATGCAATTTTAACTTGTAATAATGTGTATTTAAGACTTTATATCCAAATACCCTTTTCAACATTTCAGAGATTATTGACTACACTCCGACACAGGGAGTTATGCATACACTCTGTTCTCATTACTAAAAAAATGTGTCTGATATTATTTGGAACAATACGATTCCCTTTGGACTCATCACTTTGAAATTCAAAATTTGGAGAATAATAGGAGACACGTACACAGGGGGGGGGTTGTGGTCATAGTTTTAGATGAGACAATGAGACCGATATAATGGCGTCCTTGTCTCAATTGCTTTATCTTGTAATCATGTAAGAAGAATCAGCAACATAGTTTTAAAGTAGCTAGCATTACGAGGCATCTACCCAAGACCTGCAGATAAGTTTTTTTTTCTTACAAAATCACATCATAATCGGATTAAGATGTTTATAATAAACGCAGAAAAGTCATAAAATTAGCTCAAAGAGAAATTCCACCCTTAATAAGAATGTTTAATAAACAAAGAAATATTCTAATCTTCTGAAAGATCATCCTTTTCAGGTATAGTCAAGGGTCATATAAAACATTCTATACAATGAGGTATTGTTTCCACCTTAAAATGGTTACACGTTTAAAAATTTCAGAAACGAATATTTATGTTGTTCACTGAAAACTGTTCAAAGTTTGCTTTCTTATGGGCTCTAATTTCCAGTATCTCGTTGAATTATACTTGACTTGAATTAGAAGTGATTGCTGCTTTAAACAATAGACGATATCTACATATGATTGTGATCCAGCAGTCGAGTGAAATTTTGTCCCGGAACAGATATTTTGAAGTGTTTTACAGATGCTCTAGTTACAACGTTCTTTCATTGGGGCGCCAAACACTTGTTGGTTGCGATTATGTATTTAGAAATATGAGAGCGATGTTCCTGTAAATAGTTGCAAGTAATGTGTAAAACTGCTTGAGCCATTTAACTGTTTCTGATCTGTAAACCACCCCTATGTACTAATGCAACAATTCATAGTACATAATCGATTTAGCAAATTTAGTCAAAATGATACGTACCAGAAGGCAAGAGTTCCACCTTATTTACCCTTATAGGAATCTTCTTGCGGTTGATGCTGACAAGTTTGTCCAGTACAAATAGGACGAGTGGGCCAAGGAGAAAGTAGTGAGTAAGAGGGTCCTGCACGAGGCGCCCTGACCCATGCAGAATCAGTAAGACGTACAACAGTATATACAGAGTGTGAGTGACCCAGAAAGCCCTAAATACATGGCGGCGAGCGTAAGGCAGGGCGAAAACATACATAATGATGACGATTAGCACCAGGAGCATTCCGGTTAAACCTACAATAATAATAATAATAATAATAATAATAATAATAATAATAATAATAATAATAATAATAATAATAATAATAATAATAATAATAATAATAATAATAATAATAAACTGTAATTGTTTCATAACTTTGAAATTAAAGTGAGTTGACTTTCTAGCAGTCCATATTAATTGTAAACAAAGATTATTTGATGTAACATATTTATATTTTGTTTAAATGAGTTTTTCAGAATATATCCCTACAAAATAATACGAAAATACATCAAACAAAATATACGGTCAATTGTATCATATACTTCCGGATTTCATTCAAGTACTAATGATTTATGAAGTTAGTAAAGAATTTATTTATTTTTTCTATTTTCCTCTAGTTAGGTCAGTTCAGTTTTCTGTAATCTACTGTTTAATTTCATTTGTTTATTTGCCGGCGAGCATAATTAAAACTATCAAATTAGAATGTCTATCGTTTTACTGCATTCGCTGATTTCTTTTCAAAAAATATATTCGCTATCCATCTTTCTTTCTTTCTCTTTGTCTGTTCTCGTCTGAGGTTGATTACAATTTTTTTTTCGTTTGTTTTGAATTTCAAAGTTTCTTTTAAGTGTCATATACAGGATCGGAAAAGAATATCACAGATTTATGCTACCTGCTAATTTATTCGATTTCGAAAACACACCCTCTCTCGCAATACTTGCTCAATAAATGTTCAGTCCGAGACCGGATATAACATCTGATACCATTATTACACTTAAAATAACTTTATTTTTGTGGGACACCAGTTAAACCTAGCGCGCCGTCTAGTCCCGGTTTATCAGAATTTACAACATTGGAAGGATCATACGGAAAAGCATCAGTCATGCAAAAAAAGTAAAGCAATATAAAACATAATAGACATGATGTATTCAAGATGTGTTTGGACAGAGTTTGTATGGTCTAATAAAGAGAATAATCACCTAAATATCTATCAATTTGTACAACAGTATCAGCTGAATATTATTGTTAGTCCAACCATGTGTTTCTTGACACCCTTGGTGTTAGCAATAGACGCTCTGTTTAGATGTTTCACTTGTACATCCATTTAGACGTTCCACTATCTCTTACTTCATGCGATGTAAAATCACTTTCATGTTAGCCCTACATGAAAGCCATTTCAAGCTGAAACTTTGCTTCTCAGATTCCTACATGACATTAATGCAATGGAGACAATGTGTTACAAGTAGTACGTAACGAGCAGGCTTCCAAATTACTCCAAGTCCTGTCAGCTGTGCCACAAAATTCAATCTTTACATCAGTCTGCATGAAGATATTCACGTACTACCCCTATGCTGGGGTTTCTTGTAGACGATGAGGTGATATGTCTGGTTATGAAACAATTAAACATATGTAAACAGCTCCGGTTATGAGACAATCAAACATATGTTAACAGCTCCAGAAGACATTTGAATCCTAAATTTGGAATTTGTGAGAAAAATGAGAAACCGTCAACATATTTAGGAAGACAAATAGTTTGGTACATACCTACCAGCTCCATTGTGAACTCTAAATATCAACATCAGGCGTATAACACTGACATCAGCAAAGACATCAGATATCCACACTAAAACATAACAAGGCATATCATGCCCTGGTTTGTATTGAGAAGATTTAATTTAAAATCAGATCTAGGAATAAAAGACCAAGCAGACACTACACTAGTGAGATCCCAACTCGCGTCAAGTGCAATAGTATTGGAAACCATGTAAGTTAGTCGAATATTATCATAAGGAAGCATCATTTTGAGACCATGACTGAGATATTACAAAAAGGGTGTCTAGACGGGTACTTAATGAACATCAAAACGTAATCAATGTTTCAAATGTGCTGAAGAAATCGGAATGGAGGTAAACAGATCAAAGCTTAAATGAATTGAGGTTAGACATAGCTGACACTACTTAGGGTGCATTAAGCACAGACACATGTCAACTAATGCTACATTTGCTTCTATTTTAAATATTAAAAATGAATGGCTTTTCAGCTGGTGCAAAAACCTAATTTGGCAAATCTTCTCTTCTCAACCTGTTCATGTTACTTCCTTCTATCTTTTGATAATTTCGTCCTCTTTACCTAATCTATTTCACGCCATTCTACTTTATTTGTTGCTAATTTTGGTACTAACATTCACACTGATGGCATATTGATATAGCAGTAAGAGTGTACACATACCAGCGACACAGTGAAGTGAACAATGGGACTCACATTCACCTGTATTCAGGATCACATTGTGACAGTATTTGATGATTTTTCATGGCGAAATTCTCTTTTCTTCTAAGACACACAAGTGCTCACGCGTGATTATGTTATTAGATTTTGCAAATTAGATAATTAACTCACCTGTTATTGTCCGCCAAGCCCAGTAATGGAAGGATGCCAGAACATCCGTTCTAAAAATGATAGTTAACACAATTGAGAAAGATGAAATTATTTGTCTACTTCATTCCCATTGTAAAAATTCGATTTGACAAGACTTCCAATTCTTGACAATAATGTAGACCATGAGTGCAAATTGTATAAAATAAACATTTATTAATTTTAACTAAAAGAAATTTGCACACAATTAGCATTCACATCAGATAGATTGCAATTGCAGCACTTCTACTGTTTGAAGGTTTTACATGCTTTACGAGTTTAATAAATACTTCATATCATTATGGATGTTATACATGAGTTGTGAATGTTAACAAAACCGATAGATACTCATGGCATTTGTACAATATTCAGAAAACTTACGCCCTGAAAAATTCTGTGAACTGGCAATTCATATCCATGGATGCGTGTGTAGAGATGTGGTAAAAGTTAATCGCGTGACCCACGCAATGAACAACTGGAAAAAAAATGTGTGGAATTAATAGCTTACAAATTAAATTGTTAAATACAATTAGGAAATACATAACATTTTAACATTCTGTGAAATATACATAGGTTTACAATTATGCAATACAATGAGTCTTCTAGTGATACATTTAGTACAATCATTATTTCCAGTTCAAGGTATCAAATAGAACAAACGATGACATAGCAAATATGTGGGAAAGCAGAGTTCGATTAAAAGGAGTAGTTTCACAAACTACCAGAATTATCTGGACTACAAAGGTCACCAAGCCATGAAGTTCGGCCGGCCCAGGGAATATATATATATATATATATATATATATATATATATATATATATATATATATATATATATATATATATATATATATATATATATATATATGTATGTATGTATGTATGTATGTGTGTGTGTGTGTGTGTATGTATGTATGTATGTATGTATGTATGTATGTATGTATGTATGTATGTATGTATGTATGTATGTATGTATGCATGCATGCATGCATGCATGCATGCATGCATGCATGCATACATACATACATACATACATACATACATACATACATACATACATACATACATACATACATACATACATACATACATACATACATACATACATACATACATACATACATACCCTGGGCCAGCCGAACTTCATGGCTTGGTGACCTTTGTAGTCAAGATAATTCTGGTAGTTCGAGAAACTAACGGCATGCCAGCACAAATATAGCTATAGAGTGCCCATTGCAAGTTATCCGTGAAAATGTAGAGGGAAACTTGTTCAATAATTTTGGAATATAAACCTTTGAAAATAAACATAAACGTATGCAAATTTACAAGACGATATATGATAGATAAAGAAGTAATAATTCTTTTAACTGTGTATTCAAAACAGATAAGGTAAACTAAATTTAAATCTTTAAAACATAGGGTCAGAAAGTATTAAATAGCCGATATATGAATGTGAAAAGGAGTGAAAATATCTTATTTAAATGCATTAGGTTGGGAATAAGTTTTTGAAATATTTTGATAATTATCGTATTTAAATTCAATAAGTGGAAATAATAGAGATCTTTTTGTTACATACTGTATGGTTATTTATTCCATGCAATAGTTGATCTCAGGAATGAATTTGTGAAGTAATAGCAGAATATTTTCGTTGTTATCTATATTTGAAATTCATTATATTGATTTTGTTAAAGTTGATATTCGCTCGAATTTCTACAATTAGCTGACATCTGCTTCTTCATACCTATAAATCTGTAACTAACATGCCTAAAATCTTCAGTCAGTGACCGTACTTAAAGAACCCTTTAGTTGACACGGATCGATAATAGAAATCTGCTACAGTCATGTATAAATATATTAGAAAGTGAAAATGTAGCCACAGGCTTGCACACTTCCTGTCAAGATGGAAAACGTCCAGAGTGTGCATGCATGTCAGTAAAATATCTTGTTCTCATATGCGATATTATATGGTGTCTTAAAATTTAAAGACACAAACCGGTGAATATCAGCGCTACTATAGCAATAAATTTGTGCATGGTGTAAGCGGAGTCGAAGGGGATAAATCTGTGAAGGAACGTTTCCCTCAGGAAGGTGATTGTATTCCTGCTCATGGTGACCAGTAGAGTTGAATATGTCCACATCATGACACTGGCGGCACCACGTGTAACCGTCACACCGTAACCCGCTATACGGCGAAGGCCACCATGCTCCAGCTCAAAGGAATAATCTGTAGGAAAATATAGCGATATTAGCAGTAGCTAAAGTCTGTCGTGTTATTTCTTACCTGCTTCGAAAACAGTACATACGAATGCCTTATTATTAAACAGAACGTTGAATTTATTTTGAACTGTCATTAAATAAAATTAAACGGTTTTCACATACAGCCAAAACCTATTTAAGTGGCCATAGATCTGAGCAGATGGATTCCAAAAATTAAGATGTTTGGGAAATAAAAGTTTTAAATTTTTTTTAAAGTATTTGTAAAAGAACCAAAACAAATTTATTGAGCATTCCAATCTAGTGATTTATTAGCTCATCCGATTATTGGCAGATGTGAATGTTCGCTAAAATTAAAAAATGTACATTCCTTCAAGTACATATGAGTACTGAATGACTTAGGTATACAATATTTTCCTGGTGTCTGGCGTATCGGAGTACCGTCTTATATATGATTACAATATTACTCGTGTTTCTCTGTAATATATTAGTAACATATAATTCTAGTAAAGTTGAGAATAATTACCTTTAATAATGTTGGAATTTTATATTTCAAAAATATGTTGCAAATAAGATAGAAAGATTAGTTTAGTTTTAATGCTTCTTTAACATATATCGTGGCAAATTTGGATTATCTTATGTACATGGACGGTAATTAAGTTTCGGCACTATGTGTCCTCATCACCTTGTATAATCTGCTTTGCATAACAACTCTACACATTTGCCCATGTAATACAAACTACCATAAATTTAAGAGATATTAGTCAATATTTCATATGAAGTCTAAAACAAATGCGTTCGCAAAAATATTTTCTTAAGTATATCTTCTTCCTCTGTCCCAACCTCATTCTCTACTGTAATTTCCTTGAAATTCTCTAACAAAGCAGTCTAACAAAATTTGCCGTACGTGATGGCTTATAATACGCATCAGAAGGCATAATCCCATAATGCGAAGGCCAATATTGGCCTACTTTGTTTGCTGTTTATTACGATCTAACTTTTATTATGTATGGAATCTGTTAATCTGTTGATTACACAAATCTTTGCATTACTTAACGGAGACATGTTTTACTTTAATAATGTCCCTTTTAAATTTATTACTGATTTCCTATAAACAGTTATCGCAACGGTCATGAAGTATGTATAACCCAATCCCTTTATACTTATCAATATGATTTGCTAACCCCATTTAACAATAAACGAGAAAAATTCCAGTTTGCTTACAATGTGCCCTTTCCACAAAGATTCCGACGGTAATGAGAATGTAGAGAGTAACCCAAAAGATTTGACGACGATAGTTCTCCAGCCAGTTAACAAAAGCAAGCTTCTTTTTCTCCCACTTTGTTTTAGGACGGTCTTTTTGCTTGGTTGTAATCGTCAATTTCAATTTCGTGCGGGACAATGCAGATTGTGGAGAATCGCTTTTGTCAATGCCATGGCTTAAAAATAACACGTTATGTCGAAAGTCAAAATAGGATATTCCAGCATGACATTTCGATAACAACGTACATTCAAAATCAATTTGTGCATGCCCTTTTCCGATCGAATAATATCAATAATTAAACTATTTAAAGTTGATCTAAACAGGAATTATACTTAGTGACAGAAATATCAATAACAATATTCAATTATTGCGTAATATTAACTTGTTCAACTGGAAAATATGAGATTTTCATTTAAAAATAAACAATATTCATTATGACAATAGACAGCAACAGTTCTGAGCAAGTCTAAATTCTTCAGTATTAAATGGCTGAAGCATGTTGCTCTTAAAGTGACCGCAATTTATCGAAAGAGATAAACATTAGATATTTGCACTGAGGTCATATGATGTATTAAATAAGTGCAAGTATTTGTTTCATAATCTAATTGTTTACAGTGTTAACGAGATGGACGAAACACTTTACAGTGTTAGCAAGATGGGCGAAACGCTTTACAGTGTTAGCGACAAGGACGAAACGCTTGCATGAAAACATTTATATGGTAGTGCTTTATTTCACGTTTAATTGTTTTGAGCTCCAATTAAATGAAGGACATAGCTTACGTGAATCCATCAAAAAACGTCTGGCGTCTGGAACGGAAGCTTTTGGCCAAATGTCCTGTGCTTCCGTCACCTAAACATTACAATGAAACCCATAAATCCGTTTTATAAAAGTAATCTATGTCATCATTCAATTCTTTCCCATTGATTTTCATACACTATTTTATGGAAATATAGATTACCACCTATAAAGGATTTATATAAATAAACCAGGTGTGTTGGATAAATAATGTTAATTTTACCTAAGGAAAACAAGACACAAACTGTTGTTGAAGTATATCATGTATAGTCTTCATCCACGAATGAATGTAAACAATTGTTTGTCGATGCCTTCCATATTTAACATATTTCTGATTGGAATTAACACTTTTGGTACTAATGTTGAAAGTATAGAGATGAAGTTTTGACCTATTTACTTCTTTTTGCTTTGACAATGGTAGATTTCGGTACATTAATTGCTGTAGCAGTTACAAAGCCACAGTCTATGCAGGTATAATACTAATATTCAGGTGCTTTAACATTAAGTGCCATTTGCAAAAGCTCATATATATATATATATATATATATATATATATATATATATATATATATATATATATATATATATATATATATATATATATATATGAAACCCGGAAGTTCTACAAACGTTCATCTATTAGATCACATTACAACTCGTTATTTTGTGATATACTGTGAATCGTTTTTTCATTATTTGTCTTTGTATCGTATTTGTTGCATTAATAAGATTGTGCTGATTATGTTAATTAGTCCCATATTGGGACCTGTGTGTGTGCGTGTGTTTCTGTGTGTGTCTCCTCTATGTCTTAAAGAGACGGCATAGGAGTGTATGTAACAATAGCTACATAACAGAATTTGCTGGTGCATGTGTGATTGGGTAGGAAGACCAAATTACTTTTATTCTGCATGATAATGAAAAACGAATCTATATTTTTTGGATTAAAATATTAAGCGAATAGAAATGTATACGAAAATGTTATTGATTGATCAATTTTATTTTAATTCATAGCCAATTAAGTACAAACATTCACGTTGATTGTTTAATTTGCTAATATTGTCATTATGGATATACTTATAGCTTGGCTAAATCACATACGGATATGGCTCGAAGTTCAAAAACTATGTAATAGAGATTCAAATCCAAAAGTTGCTTTATACAAATAAGTTTTAAAGTCATAAATGAAAATGTAGGAACTTGAAATGTGTAAGTACATGGTTGATGCTGATGTAACTTCTTACTCTCAATCTGCTGAGAGGAAAACTGATTGACAAATTACACTTTGTGAGCCAATGAATATTCGTCAGCTGCACTAGCAATGTTTTCTAAATTGTTTATCTTGTGTTCATCAAGGTATATTTTGACATCACTATGGGCTCAGTTCCTGAAATATGCGATTTATATGATTTACCTAATTTCTATTACTTACTATTTCTTCCTAGCAAATTCGACATGTGTTTGTCTATTTTCTTCCTCTACAATTTCGAAACCACTGTCAATATGCCTCAAGTGCCAAATTATAAACCTTCAAGATATATTCCATTACTTAAACACTTTTAGTTCTCGACTTACTAAAGCCAAAGCAATTTTATTCAACATATTCTTTCTATACTGAATCTATTTTTATATTTGCTGTAACAAAGATGACGTTGCCTCCGAAAGATCATATTCTTTGGCAAAGACGCAAGCAGTTCCTGGATCGGATTTTAAAAAAGATACATTTTCTACTTTAAATGACAATGTCAAATAGTTTTGTATAATCAAAAGACAATGGACTAGAACAATTCCAAAATAAATCAAAACTTTAATAAAGAACTATCAATTTCTCTGAAATATTCTAAACTTCGTATCCCAGACGAACCCAACCTCATTTATGTTATAAGTTATGGTCACAAACTAAGCCACATATAGAAGCAAACATGAAATGTTGTGCAAAACTTCTTAAAAAATTTAATTATCAAAGTTATAAATGATAATGTAAGAGGAACGTACAGTATAATGAAATTAATCCAAACAATCCATTTAAAGTTCTAGAAAAAGTGAATAAATCAAAATCTAAACCAGAAACGTACTGGTCTATCAAGAATCATAATTTTTTTTAAACTGGCGTCGTCCAGAACTCCTTTCAATAATTTACATTAGGTCAATAAGAAAAAGAAGAGGAAGAAGAAGACTTTGCAGTAGGAACAATATAAATGAGAATGACTGAATCAGATTGTATAGTTATCTCCTTTACCGTACCTTCTACTACAAATATATATTTCAATATACTACAAATGACATATCTTATTGCTAAATTTATTCCGCAATTACCTATTCCTTTGACCTAACCCAACGAATGGGAAATTACCTTAGTCTTCTAAAACGTCCAAGCAACAGAACATTTAATGAGAAATTAACCCAAACACTTCATTACGTTAAATAATTAAGATTAATGTTTATAACTGTCAACAAATATAAAATCATCAATTGATATATTCTGTAATTTTACGGTCTTAATATTTATAAAAAGACCATAGTCACGTAGGTAAAATCTAAGGAAAATTAATCTTTATAATTTACAGCTATGAATAAAAATCATTAGATAGTCATGTGCTAGGAGTTTCAACAAATATAGAGAGATATAACAATACATTCTTTATTTGAATAGCTGTTGCCATAATGTGTTTTAGAAATGTTCACAAAACCGAGAGAGGAACGATGTTAAAATTTATAGTCGATATTGACGATCGATTCAGGCAATAAAGACACAAGGTGAATCCCTTTATAAGGATATTACGTTTGCTTAAATAACTTGGATAATGTACAGCTTCTGTAAAAGAAAAGCAGTGGGATTAACATAAACAACTCGTTACGTGAACTGGAAGTAACTTCAATATATAGTTATTATCTATGTCATATGAGATCAAAATGATGTCCAAATTAAATCAAAATTTAATAAAATTTATCAAAACTCAGTCCTTTTCAAACGATTGTCATCTTTCTCCAGTTTTCAGTATGAGAGGATTTTTATGAGAAAACTGTTGGGTTGAAATGCGAATTGTAAACGTCCGGTTCTATTCTGCAATTGATGTGAAGGCATTTGAAAGAATGGACATTGAAGATCATACTGCGGCTAGTGGATTATCAGATGAAACATGGACAGTCTAGTTCAATATCGAGGATGAGGAATTAACAGCTACCTCAATGAAAAGTCTAGTTCAGTATAAAATATAATGGATTAACGACTGATCTCAAAATATTCGAGAGGAAAATGATATTTTGTCACATCTTGTGTTAAACTGCCGTCTAGTGTTACAGTAGTGTTTAGAAGCCTCATCGGTGTAAGTCAAGACTGACCTTAAGGTGAATTTTTAATGAATGGTGTGAGTTATATATTATTCTGCTATTCTTTCTAAAACAAGCATTACATTTTAGTGTGTGACGCCATGGAGGCCTAAAACTCCTTAAACCAAACAAGTCCAATGTGTCTCACAATAACTGCAGATACTTCTCTCAAAAGAATGCTTACATAACTTTGTCTTGATGGATGACTAGACAATACGAGAGAGAGAGAGAGAGAGATACAGTAAACAGGAAGACAGAGAAAAAGAGATTAAAAATAACTTATGAATTATTTTTTGTAAAAAGATACGGTTAGAATATGCTCTTACCGTCAAGTTTGAGAGTAGCATTCTCAAAAATCTTTTCAAATTCGTCTGACGCGAAGATCTGCTTAAATGTGTCGAATTTTATGTTGTCATTTTTCCGAAGTCCAGCTTGGAAGTAGAGAGCATCTATCAGCTGATTGACCTGGTCGTCTCCAAGATTGCCGTCAGATAAGTCCAATATTGACCTGTATACACGGAAACATACAACATAGGTATGATCCTTTCTATTCAAACCTTAATGATCTTAAGAATGTTCATACATTTTGGCAGGGATAACATAGTCTACAGTATAGTTCTAACTATCCCCACCCTCCTTTATCTTTATAATCTGTGAGATGAAACAGACAGGTAAAGGTACGCCACTCAGTCTAGTCTTTACTATTAAACCTTCGTTTATCCTCATGATAATTAATATAGTCAAACCTGGCAGGAAAACATAATATAGGTTTCAATATTCTAAACTTGTTTATCGTCATAATAAATGTGATCAAAACCGACAAGATAATGTACAATATACAGTATTGTTCACAATAGCAGAACCATATTTTATCCTCCATATCATTATCATTAAACATGACTACTTTATCTCCCCAAATTCTGAAGTAATCTTCATTCTTTCATGGTATCCCATCAAGAAACATAAGCTTATGTATTTCCCTTAATGACGCTATGTTGAATCACATTAGCAGTTTTAATTAACCTAATTCAGGTGCTCAAGTAAACTTTCAACATTGAACAGAACGAGGAACTTTTCTTCTGTGAGAATACTTATAAAATTTCTCCGTAAAGGTGACTAAATATGTTCTTTTAAAGAAAGTAGACTAGGGTAGTGGCAGCATCGAAGTCTACAACGTAATGGTAAACTTTAAATGTTGAATATTCAACGCTTACTGTTATATTATAGAAACTCGATAAAAAAGATATCCTACATTTAAACTAGTATATATATATATATATATATATATATATATATATATATATATATATATATATAGTCATATTTTGCTGTAGTAGTAGATATTTTAATCAGACATGTAATGTTTAATTTCTGCAAACATAAACTACACCTGCAGATCATTATATTACGCAAAATAAATGTTTGCAGTAGCAAACTTTCGAAGAGACAGGAGTAAAGATGTCAAGGAGCAATGCATTTTTCTTGTTTTGTTTTAAATGTTTATAGTGATTGGAGAACATTACAAATCAAACTTAAAATCAATACACAGGTACTATTGGGGATTATATGGTGTAGGGTTTACTAGATTAAAAGGATTATATATATATATATATATATATATATATATATATATATATATATATATATATATATATATATATATATATATATATATATATATATATATATTCTTTAGGGTTTGACTTCACGCCAGATTATATGGTAATAAAATTGACTTACGCCTTTATGATCTATAGCTGAATTACTTCAAGCTACAAAAAGGCATGATTTCATAGTACGCGAAACACGAAGTACGATAACAAATCGTAAATCAAGGTCTCTCTTAAAACTGTGACTTTCACATGGAATAGCAAGTACTGCAGTTTCGTTATAACTACTCATAATGGCAGGAAACTATAGACAGCAAAATGGAAGTTTTAAACAATGTAAAGATAAAAGATTACAAGCTAAAATATTTTAAAAATGAAAGCAACCAAAAACCAGTGAAACATATATGAAACTAATGGTGAAACAAATTCTGATTTAGCAAACCAAAATAGTTTGTTTCATGATGTGCCACGAGGCTGTTCAGTATATATACCTTGCACAAAATCAGCTCTTCCATAAAGTAAGAAAATTATGTTATATTTGGAAACATTAAATTGGGTAGTGGGATTTTCTGTTTTATGCCGATAGCTAAGGTGGTACCAAATAATGTGTAGTAAATAGTTGTTCTGAAGTTAGATTCAAGCCATCAAATATTGATTTTTAAGATCAACTATCTACAATGTGAATGATATATTATTATATTATAATAATTACAAGCCCGTGCACAAGTTGGTTCCATCTGTACAATATGTGATGGCAATAATGCCACTCTGTTTGCCAGCTTCAATATCGCCATGAACCAGAATTAGATATAAACGTTACATTATCATTGGACTTGATATCAAATACGTAGCGGTTTGTTTTGTCTTTCAGTCATAATAACGAAACTGGTCCGTGTCTAAAAATATAATTTTAGTAATAAGTCGAATAAAGAGTGTGTGTACATGCACATTACCGACCTTATCATTTTTTCGAAGTCTTCCTTTGTTAGGAATCCTCGCCCTCTGAAGTCATTCATATTAAACAAAAATTTGGTTTTCTCTTCAGCGTTACCTGAGGAAAAAATACAATATCATAATGGAGCCCAAATAAAATATGTTGTATATATAGCAATATAACATGATAATGGATGTAAAGTGAATGGGATATATATATATATATATATATATATATATATATATATATATATATATATATATATATATATATATATATATATATATATAAAGAATACAAATCATATGGCGAATAACAACCCTCTCAAGCGTACTGGATCCACCAAGGGATCACGTTTGTCAGGGATTAATTAAAATAGACACAATAAACTGACGACGAACAGTACGAAACTAGTAACTAACTAGCCTAAGCGCTTTCGACTCTTAATGAGTCTTTTTCAAAGGCAAATACAAAACATAGTTACGACAAACAAATAAACACAAAAACGTTGCGTTTGTAAACCTCTACATTTCTATCTTCACATGTGCTAAAACTATAAATACAACCAGCTTGTATAGACTAGTTGCGGAAACTGAAAACGTTGTATAATTCCCTAAAAGTCTACAAGCCAAAGCGACATCTATTTTTACTTTGTGTACATATGTAACGCAGATTATATCCCGGATATTTGGTTCTATACCGGTTATTCTTATAGTAAAAATTGAAGGATAAGAAGATTTAGAAAATGTTAAATTCTACTAGTGCATAGTGAAAGCCTGTAAAACTATGAAATTCTAAACCAAGAAGACTAGAAAATGAAAACTATGCACTAGTAGATTTTAACATTTTCTAAATCTTCTTATCCTTCAATTTTTACTATAAGAATAACCGGTATAGAACCAAATATCCGGGATATAATCTGCGTTACATATGTACACAAAGTAAAAATAGATGTCGCTTTGGCTTGTAGACTTTTAGGGAATTATACAACGTTTTCAGTTTCCGCAACTAGTCTATACAAGCTGGTTGTATTTATAGTTTTAGCACATGTGAAGATAGAAATGTAGAGGTTTACAAACGCAACGTTTTTGTGTTTATTTGTTTGTCGTAACTATGTTTTGTATTTGCCTTTGAAAAAGACTCATTAAGAGTCGAAAGCGCTTAGGCTAGTTAGTTACTAGTTTCGTACTGTTCGTCGTCAGTTTATTGCGTCTGTATATATATATATATATATATATATATATATATATATATATATATATATATATATATATATATAAACATAAGTAGTATCAAATTATCTTTCTTGACCATGGATGAGAAATACCAAACATAAACAAGTAATAAAATGCAATTAAAGATAAATGTTCAAGAAAGAAAATGTAATGAAATATAATGAATTGTTATGCATGAAAAGATAAACTGGGATACAGTAATACAAATATATGACAAAAGCTTGGGGACGGATGTAGGTTTCTTTACCTCTGGCCAATATCACAAACATTTCCATGAATTCTTGGAAGCTGACAAAACCATTTTTGTCTTTATCCACCATGAGGAACATGTTTCTAACGAACACAGAGTTGGGTCTTAGTCCTAGCGCATCCGCAAATTCAGTTCGAGTCAATTGGATTCTTGCGATTTCATTGGCTGATTTGGAGTCTAATTGGAGATTTACTTCCGCATGTGACTGTTTGAAAGCCTGTAAAAATCGTGAGAGATTGTAACCGTATACAAAGAAAGGTCATCAATACGAATACCTGTAGTTTTGAAGTAAACATTATTTAGATTTAAAATAATATTTAAGCACTGCTTAATATTGTTTGTTAAAAAGCTGCTTCTTTGCTGCGAAAACTAAACTTTTGCTCTCGAGCCTAACGATTTAAGTCTAAAAATTATTTCACAGTAATATTATTTACCTGAAAAAGATCAATCCATGAAAATTAATAATTAATATCAAACTAAACCTATCATCTGTAAAGTCACATATTTGCCAGGAGGAAGAAAATGTAGCCAAAATGCTAAACGATTTTTCTACCTACGGCAATTTGTTTTTATAATGCTTTATTCATTTTGGATTCTTTTGTTGTTATTGCTGTTTGTTTTCTTTGGTTTTGCTGTTTGTCCTTTCTTTGTTTTGCTTTTTTGTTTGCAATAGTTATTTTGTTGTTGTTTTCTTCTACATAAATATCTAAACTTATGCTTATGTGTCTAGAAATAGTGTAAACACTTTCTATCTTAAAGGTATTTTCTTTATGCAAAATTCTAAATAGTGTTGCTAATGATGTTACCATGAGTGTAAGCAAATGAAAACAAAAACGATATAAAATATATAGAAACACTTCAAAAATGATTGTTGAATCTACCTGCAAGCAAACCATTCTGAAAAATTTATCTAATAACTTCTTCCTAGTTTGCTTTGTTTCTGCGCCTTTCATTATCATGGATTCAGAAAATGTGTGGGTCTCGCTGGTGAGCCCGATCTTCTGCAGGAACGTGTTAAGCTTGGAGACAAAGTCGTCTCTGTAGCCTTCGTCTGCAAATCGGAGGATCTGAAATGTGGTAAAAGGATGCAATAATTGAGTACCAGTTCCTTCCATTCTGAACTATTTATGTATTACAATGACTCATGCGTAAACATGCCTTACCTGTGGCTACAATAGCTTGACGTTTCCAGATGACAAACGTATGTAAGGATAGAAGTTTGAAAATATATCATATTTCGGTTATATGATTTTATCGAAGTGATCTTATGCCATGTAAAATGTAGTTCGTTTCAACTAGGTTCACGCACAATGAAAATATTTATAATTCAAGTCATCTATGTTGCTAAGGAATGTGTCTCTTTTCATTCTTATTTTAGTTTATAATATAATATACGATGAATATACTTGTTTATATCACCCAGTGACTTAGGACATACAAGTTAAAATATTCTGAGATAGAATGACAATGATACTGTACTTAAACATTATAAGTGTTCTTTGTCATCATTGTTTCGTCTGAACAGTATTTAGAAAAAGTGCAATTTGACAGTTCCGTTAGAAGTAGTTTCTCATATGAATTTATATACAACAGCCAAAAAGCTATAAAAAGCAGTGAAGCAAATTTCAATATATTGATGATATTATTTATTTTTATAGAACAAAAATCTCATCCAATAAAATTATAAACTTTGGTTTTGAACAGGTCAAGATTCAGCCAGTACATGTGAAGAATAAATATAAATGTCCTTACAATGTGAAATTCAAGTTTTTCAAATGAAATGTCTCAGGAGAGGTGCACGTAAAAAGGCATCAACCAACCCTACTTGTCAGGGCACATATGGAATTCAAACTATCCCACAAATAATACCTGGAATAGATTGGTTGATGAAAATGAAAAATTAAACCATCTTACCAAGTCTATTTCCCCTGCTACACGAACGGATATAAGCGTTCTCTGCCTGTCGTCAGATAGACGCATATGAACCTTCCCCGTAGTTCGGCGTAAATCGATCATTCGGAGCGGCTTCTTTACTCTGTCCATGATATGAATCTTCTTTCGGGTCAGGTCAAACTTGGCCTTAATGTTTCTTTCACCCTCTTTAGGGCCCGTCCATTCGGTCACTGTATAGTTGGATTGAAAGTGCGGAAATTTATCAATGCATTTTCATTTGACAAACTAAATATATAAATGTTTGCTCAAACCTTTAGTGGAATGCACTAAAATTGTTTATGAGGTGGAACAGACCTCAGAGAATACACCTTGATACATAATGATGAATATATTTACTCTAGTCTTAATAAAGCAACTTTATGCAGCAAACACATTTCAAAACATTGCTTCCTAACCATCCTGCCCTCTAAATCCCTTCATAATATTTTCATCCACACTAATCTAATTAACATAAATAATATTAATTATTCACTTTCGAATCAAGACATAAGCATAGCAGGTGGTTTCTGATGCGATTAGCTATATGCTACTTAAGGAGGACAAAAACATAATAGTGCTATTTTTATCAAAAATTAAAACAATTGCTCCAGCCATCATTTTTCCTTTGAAAAAAGGGGACAAGATTATCTCTAATTGTAGACATGTTTCTCTACTAAATTGTGCGAATAAAATCTCTACTCAGTCTACGAGGTTGATTTTTGTTAATTTTGTGGATTAAATTCTAAAGTTTTGATGGTGGAGTAGTTGTTAGATGTGAACTTTAAATTTTCATGTAATAGAGGACAACACGATGCACAAAGCCATGTTTTATGGAGTGAGTTTTCATTTCGATTTTCAAAACCTGTAAAAATACATTTTCGTTTAGGTTTTATTGTTAAATTTCAAAAGCTCACAAATAAAGTACAGTGTTATTATGGCAACCGCTGTTTGCATACTACTCAAATGAGTGCTTCAAATGTTATGAAAAAAGTGTTGGAACCCTCTATATCTCTTCGTCTGATATTGAATGCTCTTTTCATGTTGATGTGTAGGAACAAATACCGTTTAAATGAATATTAAAATGCAACAGAAGAAATGCAAGTTATTTCCAAATATGGAACAGAGTTATATTTTTTAAAAAAAACTTTGATATGGTCCAGCTGTATTATTATTTAAATTTATTGATACTATATACACACAAAACTATGAAAAACACAGATCTTTTAAACTGGTAATTTTTCATCCAACCATAAAATATGCATTCAGCTAGCAGACCGCTTTTGATTATAAGACTCATATATTTTCGCTGCAAATTGTTTCTGAATAAAATTTAAAATTTTCCTCTTCAATGCATCTGGATATCTTATGATATTACATATTTTAAGATATTGTTTGTCTCTCTCCCACGACGAAATTAACCATAAGACGCTAGCCAGACTTAAACTATTCACTCCCAGTAGCTTACGCAATGACGGGTTTCCAAAGAACAAGTATAGCTATAGCTATAACTACTACTACTACTACTACTACTACTACTACTACTACTACTACTACTACTACTACTACAACTACTATTACATATCTTGGTAGTTGTTGTAGCTTCAGATAATCCCTTTTCATGAGATTTAAACGACCTTTGTGCAAGAGCTACAATGCGTTATTTCTGATTAGTCATTAGGACATGCTTAAATACATTAGTGTTATGTATCCGTTGTGATTTGAAGAGAAAACGTCATAATAGGACAGCTGGGTGGGTGGTGTATTAGCGATACAATAATTTAATATTAACTTCTTAGCAAAACATCTGCATAATTACCAGGCATTGTTAGAAAGGGACTGTTAACGATTTAGATAGTGGGGAACCGTACATTTTAGTTTGCAATGAAGTGAATAGTATGAAAAGAATTTTTAGATAACCTGATGGATAAATAAAACTCATATAATTTACACTTACTCTGAAACGTGTTAGGGTCGTCATCCTTTTTTGGTAACACCCGTCTGGCGGCCTGCAGCTTCCTCTGACGGTATTTAGCTAGCACAATAAGGACTCCAAAAGCAACTAGATATATATTTTATCCAAGTTAAAAATAATTAGAAGAGTAGAGTTAGAAGAAAATGCTTTCTTGTTGTTCGTAGGCTTTTATAGTTTAATAATAATAATAATAATAATAATAATAATAATAATAATAATAATAATAATAATAATAATAATAATACAAATAATAATAATAATAATAATAATAATAATAATAATAATAATAATAATAATAATAATAATAATAATAATATTAATAATAATAATAATACTTGTTGTCAACTTGTCAAGTAAGAGAACTCGAATGAACCCGACAGTATAAGATGCTTTCTTTCCAAATTCGACAAAGAGAACAAATGCGATCAGGTAAAACAATAAATAACTAACCGAACGACTGGTAATATATTTCACAAAATCACTAGCTAGATGATTTGTCTGTTTATCTACTTGTAAACTAAATAATTGACTGACACGTTATTCAACTGATGGCTTAAGTATCTATTTATACCAGCCTACCTAGTAAGTTAATCTTGGAAACTAAGAACGAAAGAAATATCAGCATGCATAACACATCATTTTTTAAACTAAATAAATTGAAACTAAACAATCTAATATTGATCGTTCCGAAAAAGGGCAGTAAGCAAATAAATAAGAGCCTATATAGCAGTGCTCACTTACTGGGTACACATAACCCTAGTCCGACAAATGTGAGGGCGTAGGACACTTCACTTCCAGAGAAATAGTCGTAGTGGTTTAGACGGGTGCATTTCTCGATTACTTCTATTCCATCATAAGTCTCGTCTCCGTCAGCAACTAGTTGCTCTGGTTGCGGACAGGGACCTATGTTAAAATGAAGAATGATAATTGTGATGTATGCATATCTGCATAAATGCCAAAGGCACAATTCGAATAAGATTTGCAACTGAGGGTTTTAGATGTACTACCCACTCATGTACTAAAGTAAACTAACTTGATTTCCTGTCCCTATTAATGTACAAGTTATTCCAGATCCGTGCATAAATTAATTTTTTACAAACGTTGCTGGCCAAGTTTAGATTCTTATTCAGGAATATCCATTTATTATTTACCCACAGTGAATAATAACCTCACAATTTGGAGTAAATAAAGGAGATTACAATTTAGATCTAATAAAAACCAATATGATGAATTATGAACCTTGATCTTTGACAATGACCAGGGCATGTTCATAGAACTAAAGAAATCTGTAAAGAATGATATACCGCCGTGCTTGCTGAATGCAGATTAAGTATCAGGAACAAATAGAATGACTGACTCTCTGACTGAAGGTCCCAATGCATATATTTCCCTACAATTATGTTGCATGGCCATCCATGATAAATGTGTAGTTCTCTGCATAGCAAGCGAAGAACAACCAACTTTTGGGTTTCACTAAATTGGAAAAATATAATTTAAATCCTCATCATAAGTCAGTACTCACTGTCCGTTAACAAGAACGGATTCCTCTGTATATCGTCGTGTCCAATACGCGTCACCTTGGTTACTATGTCATAAATTGTAACTTTCTTTATGTCTTCTATTTCATCTTCCATAAATAACCTGGAAATAAAACAAGAACAAAGATATGATTGCCATAAGATGTATAGATTGCAATATTTATTCAACACCTGATATTTATGTTTAAAAACCTACTGCTTCTTGTGTTGTATGAATCATTAAGGGACCGAATGATTACAATTTAATCGTCATATCCTTTCTCAAACAGAGGGGCCTGTTGTGAAAAGTCAGTCAGGAATCAAGTTAATCATGTGACATAAAGTCTCCAAATGATTTCCTTGAATGTTCCGTGTGTAAGTCGTTGATAGTCCATTAGTATATACATGTGCATACAATATATTTTACAGGTGCAAAAAGTATAATGTCGAAATATCTCATTCTAAATTTAATCTAAATATATTATTAAGGCCAATGAAAGGGTATACCTATTCTAAATGATAATGTTGGAATGAATTTCCTTTAAATTCTCATCAATATACAGGTGCATGTCAACAATCTCCAGTAAATTAATCTACCATGTATATTGTGCGATTAAAGTTTATCCCGCATTGCAAAATGTAATGATCATTTGGAAACAACATATTACTGTTGTGTATCATAGTGGAGTATACGTTAAGACATTGACCATTTGAAAACAACATGTTTACTTGAATTAGAGTTCAAGGCCTTACCTTTTTCTTGTGGATTGTTTTGTATACAAGATGTTTGTCTTATTTTAAGTTTTAAATAAGTTGTTTACCAATATTTGAGTTTTAAGTCTATTTTTTTAGAGTTTTGAATATTATTGAAACAATCCTTTCACCCACATTATGGTCGTATTATTGTGTCATAGGATTTTATATATGGACTAGGTTGGCGACAAAGAGTTTGTTCCTATTTTAAAATCAGTCTTTATTTTTTATTGTATTTTGATACAATTTTAACGGAATTTATTTATTCAGTGACAATACTAAACTATCACTTGTAGATTATTGTGAATTCGTTCAAAACCAAATCTACATTATATAGTTTTGATATAGCAAAAATATTTCAACACATTCAAGACTAAAATTGTGATACAACATTTAGAACTATTTGGGATTTAATTTTCATGTTGTAACTTAGATAATTAAATAAGGTTACGACTAAGAAACAGCAAAAGTTCGCAAATCAATAAGTTTAGTAAATTTCAACAAATGATTTATTTTGCTAGAACACAAATTAAAGCCTTACAAAGAAATTGCATTGTGAATACAGTCATAAACAATTTTTAAAAAGTATCAAAAGTCCAAACGTATAACGTATTCGGAATAAATACCGGTGGTGTCACGAATGCATTCCAAGTTCTAAAGTGATGAAATGCCAGTAACCTAGAATATGCTAATATGCCAACAGTCTCAATGTATTACAATGATATTATCCAAAATGAAATTAAATGAATTTACAATAATTCCAAAATAGTTATTCAGCCTTTAAGTCAGCGATTATTTTGTAATTTTAATTAATAATCTTGATAAATCCTCTCAAATTAAACTGAACACAAGACGACTCACTCTACTCGTCAGATGATAAACTGTGAACAAATTGTTATATTGATCACATCCTTTATATACAAGCATAAGACGCAAATGATGACCATGATAAGGGATATTTTCCACTGAAATTAGTAAACCATCACTTCCAGAAGGTTACAAGGTCAAAGTCCATGTAAACATGTTTTCAAAAGAAAGTTATTATCTTGAAGTACAAACCAACAATCATGGACCAAAACTAGCTATGTAAAAGCTTGCTTACAAAATGAATTTCACTCTACAATTATGAACATAAATCAAACACAGAAATTAAACACATAAAATTAATATAGATAACAATTATTTGTTGAATTTTACAGCACATGTTGGCTTTGACACTTGTGTTCGTTAGCTTAAGATCATAGAGTGATCACAAAACATTCATGTACAAAGGTCATGAGGAAGAGACTGCATATCTTTTAAATCATAATGAAAGAAGCTGTAAATTAGACTCACACAAGGATTTTATACATATAAGTCATGGATGCAAAATGTAAATGAAAACCAACAATACTTGCTAAAGAACTACATCAGACAATAAAGTCAGAAATATAGTCAGAAAGATATCTCGAATGAAAATGATGTCTCGTGGCGCTGTAAATGGAACTTATATAACGTCTTTGTTAATACAAAGCTGAATGTCACTTTAATTGAAATCTATGAATCGCTGTAGAAGCACAGGCGAAGAAGATATATAATCAAGCATGGACTATACCTGCCGTTAATTATTTCTTAAAACGCTGTCAATAAGATATATATATATATATATATATATATATATATATATATATATATATATATATATATATATATATATATATATATATATATATATATATATATATTAAACTTGGATACATCCAATAAACCTTGATTACATTATGGAACAAAAAATTAAATGCGGGATGACAAACACTCAGAATTTATAATTACTCTATGCGATGACAAGAGACATTGGAAGTCAAATTTGTTTTAACATCTCATTCTTTAAAAGCCCGTACGCTACATTTGTTTGAAGTCCAACAGGAAGTAGGCAAAAGAGTACTTTTAAGTAGTGATGAGATATTAGAACCGCAATGAGCGCTTTAAAAGTCGTACTCGTTATACTTAACAACAATAGAGAATATTGTATGCTTGGTAACGGCCATAAATGATGCGTAGCTAATCGAAACTAGCGCGAAATGGTAAAAGATGGTACGGAAAACGATACAGTATTATTGTTAGACAAAAATATAGTTAACATGAACCTGGCAGAACGGTACAAAAACAAAGCTAAATTGATCGAGAAAGCCGCTATTGGGGTAATATACTAGTTTAGAAAGAAAATGTCACAAATCTATCTATAACCAATGGCAAGAAATGAAAACTTAAGTCAACCAAAGCTCTTCATTCTTCAAAATGATTAACACATATATTGCAAAGGCGATGACTATGTAGAAACATCTCATACAGCTGCGGAAGTTGTAGCAACAAAATAATAACCAAGATTTAAACTTACACCACAATAGACGCACGTCTTAGAGCCAGGTGGTATGCATTTCCGCAAAGAATTATTTAATCACGGAAATGTGTAACTCATGTCTTTTAAAAGGAAAGTGAATGGGCATATTCAATTGAAAACAATGAAAAACGCATGTCTTCATTTGCGGAAAGTACTGTATCGACACAATTAATAAAATAAATCTTACCCATTCTTGATATTTTCAAACCAAAATCTGTCTCCGTGTCTGATCCTCAGGAACTGGTCCATGATAATAGTACGAAACGTTTCCCCCATACCATCTGGGGTCGTCTCCAACAAAGCAGCTGGAAATAAATCCACGTTATCTGGTTTTGATGTATTTCCGTACACCCAACGCAATTTTTCGATTGCCTGGAAAAGGTTTTGCATTATTACTTCAAAACTGCAAAATGTTACATATCTGTTTACTATTGTTAAACGCAAGACTAGTTTATAAATTTCAGGGTCATAATTTTTGTTTTCGACATTGTTGGAAAACTGTAATAATAGTTATATTTGACCGGTATAACCGAAAAACCTAAGCCATTATCATTCACCCCAAATATTTCATCAACATAATTTTGGGACAGTATATTTCAAAGGTAAAGGTTTATGTCCGTTTCATTATTGTATTAATTCTTTACAATACTAATTTTCTGATAATGCTTTACAATAAATAAAATAATAACAACATCAGTAATTATATCGGCACATTGCTTTCAAGGTCTAAAACACTAATCACATGGCAAAATGGCAACACATTTATGCTCAAGCAGTGAATATATTACATGAAATTATTCTATAACTATGACACTTTGCAAAAGCTATCTTTAAAGTAGCGGTGGCAAGTATAAATAAGTACCCCTTGCATATACAAGCTCCCATTGTACGTGGAAGTGTTGATTTCCTCCCAGTTTTGTTTTCTAGGTAACCCGTATGCCTCGCGGATTGTGTTATAGTCAGCAAGTCCGTGATCTCGTGCGCGTTGGATGTTGATAGCTACTAGGTCACGTCGGGAAAATTCAAGGGGGCCAAACAAATGTTCTAAAACGAGAATTGAAGTTTTCCGAATAGATGTATTTTTTAACATTCCTAATTATATTCCTACTGATCATTTTGTACAATATTAAAGTATAACAGATACCCCAATAAAGCAGTACCCTGCATGAAAGCTTCATAAGAATACGTATTATTGAAGCTAAAAGTCTGACGCAAGGCTCTCCAAAATGGAACAACCCCCGTAACAAAGTTGATGAAAGTGTATACCAGATACAATATAGTATTCACAGTTCAGGACATGTAGATTATAAAACAGTGGCATATATTCTTTTCGTTAACCCAAAGTTACATTTTGTATTTCGTCCAAAATGGACGAAGAGGGAGGGATGCCAATGAAGAAAAGCATTGTTTAAAACAATCACAATACGTTAAAAGTCATCTAAATGCATCAGTTTATAATTTTTTTCTATTGAAACATTGGTGACAGCACTATAAAATAATTTAATCTAACCTGACTTGACACATACACACTCTCTCTCTTTCTCTCTCTCTCTCTCTCTAAATCTAAATGCATCAGTTTATAATCTTTTTCTATTGAAACATTGGTGACAGCACTATAAATTAATTTAATCTAACCTGACTTGACTCTCTCTCTCTCTCTCTCTCTCTCTCTCTCTCTCTCTCTCTCTCTCTCTCTCTCTCAACACTCCAACCCTAATAATCTAATTTACCGTAATATAGACTTTCTTTGTCTGTCTCTATTTCTGTCCTTCTCTATGTGTCTATAACACAAACTCATACAAGCATTGTACCTCACCGAATCTTTCAGCCATCTGTTAGTCTATGTCTATGCTACAAACCTAACCTTTCGTACGTTTCAAAATAGAAGTAAGATTTGACGTTGACCACATAACTGGAGTATTATGGAGTCAGTGTTACATATATGCTCATACGCAATTAAAATATGTTCACGAAACTGAGGACATGAGAAAGAGAATTTATAAATACAAATCTGTAATTGCAACCGACAGTTATGTCATCCACTTCAACTAAACCAAGCAAGCATTCTAATCACTAGAAGTGCTTTCGAGTCGGTCAAATCCCGACGATCAACTTAGAATGCACCTGGAGGGAGTTACCTTATATTGTGCACTTACAAAGAAAACTTGTATTTGATTCGATATTGGTTTTAACTTTGCCCTGATTAGGATGGCATTAGAATCAAGGCCTTGCGGTAACATGCCATGCAACGTATAACAAAACCTTAAAGAATTAAGCACATTTTCGAGTGGAATCACAAGGGTCAAAAGTTAAGCATTCAGAACCAGACTATTAATGACAACACCAAAAATGAGATTCATGTCATTCCATGCAGGGCATGCAGCTTCAAGTATCTATAAACAAAACAAAACATTTAAGATTAGAATTAATCTTCATAGAGGAGATAGGCATACCAAACAATTACAACGAAGCATTGTGATGGAACATTTCTCTTCCTCTAGTCACGCATTCAGTGATGTGATCCTAACTGAAGTCAAATATAACTTTGAATGAATGCACATAAAATATGAAACCCAAACATAGATATATTGGATTTCCCAGTTGCGACCATTCAGACAAATCGGCGTACATCAAGACAAATTAAAGCAGGCAATGCGAATACATATATAGCAAGACATTCATAGACGCCAAAATCACATATTCTGCTAACAATTCTATTGTTTTATAAACAAATAAATATATATAATTTGCATGTCTCTTATTTCATTTTTGTTGACATTTTAATTAGCCAAACCACAACCTTATATAAAATCTTTAGAACACAACTTGCATTGGTTTAAGGTAATCGTCACTTCAACAAAGTGTTATTTCTTGGATATTTCATTGCTATAATAGGACATTTATTTGATCATGTCCACAAATTACTATTAAATCTTCTGGTCACAACAGGTTACTTCATAAAAAGTAAAGCAAGCGAACCATTAGTGCCAGATACATTGATTAAACCGACGACGTCACGTTTCTGAATATTAACATACCGCCTCACGAAGGAATATAGACGTGGAAGTAAGCATGGGAAATAAGAACTAAACTCAAACCGTACGCTCACTTCCTAGTCCAACTCCTGAAGATTGCCCTAAAACTCAATAACATTAATTGACTTACTAAAATATGGAGATAAATGAAAGGTTAATATGATACATTTATCCTGACCTACAGTTCAGTAAACCCCAAAGTCAGTAAAATCAAAAAACAACACTGGCCTGTCGTGGAATCGTGTGACACTCTAAAGGTAATCCTCTCGAAGAAATCCGTGGTAGTTTATCGGAGACATAAAAACATCAAGGACATCCTAGTCATGGCAAAGCTAACGCCAATCAATAAACAATACCACCTTATGGAAAAATGTTCCAAAGCTGTCAACATATGGTAGAAACCAGCACATTTTCTAGTACCATAACTAGCACAACAAAAATTAACGTATGTGGTCCAAACAATAAAAGATAAAATGTAATTTATCTCCTCGCATGTATAATCTGTAGCCGTCAGCATAAGGTAGACACTAAAAAGCTACACAAAAAGAACAGCCTCTACAGGTCTGGCTGAATGTGAATATGTGCAGAATTCTAGTGACAGAACACTTCTCCTGCCGTGGACACACTTTCAGTGATGTAACACATATTGCAGTTGCTTACAACCTTAAATGGAGTTCAGAAACAAGAAAAGAGTTGAACTGGTACTAAATACTTCGCCTTAGAACATTGAAACCAAGCGGTCTAAACAAAGAAGACTAGAAAAGACAGCAACGCACGCATAAAATCTTTTTTCATTGTAAACGGCACAATTTTTTAAAAATAGTTTTCTAAGTGTGCTAATTAGAAACCCAATAGCTGTAATTACTACCATAACAAAGAAATAGCCATGATGTAATTTGCGATTACAGAAAGCTATATAAAATAAAAGGTGGCGATATGGCTCATCGATTTATAGGTCAATATCAACTACTTTTCAGCATCCTCATCAAACTGAAGTCAACTAGTTGAAACATAAAATATTTTATGCTTTCATTAGTGTAGAAATAGCCTTACTTCTCAGATCTGGGACTACAATATGGTCCTCCCTCTCTGACATTGTAGAAGCCATTCCCATCAGTAATTCATCAAAAGCATTTTGGCCTGATAAGAATTCCTGTCAAAGAATAATATAGTTTTATTCCAAAGATAAACATCCATAATTTGACGTTCACTATGTACCAACAAGGTAATGAAATGAAAATATATAGGCTCATCAAAGTACCATGTTACCTGTAGCAATCTGTATATCCACGCTTTGTTGTATCTAATTATCAGTTGAACTGTTACTTCAAACTCATTAACCTATCATGTCATTGCGAGCATTGTTTCTACACGGTCATCAATCCAATAGTTTCAGTCAAAATGCAGCTCCCCTTGCGAGTTCGATGTTGGTAAAATGGCCCGCCTTGCCTCGCTGCGTATCGTAAGACGCGACAAAGTAGAGGCAACCTGTTAGCCGTGGATTATGACCCGTTTTGGAGGAGGAAAGGATCCTGGTAGTTGAGCAGAGGAGTTCCAATGCAACACACTACTTAAGCCTCTACTGCAACTTGTCGAGTGGTCGCGATGTGCCCGGTCTAGATAAATCGGCTGGTCACGCCAAGCCCTAGGAGGTATTTACTTACTCGCTTACTTCCTTTTTCTTCCTTCTTGCATCTCTCTTGAAACAGCCGTTGCCCGTTCAATCTATACCTTTAACGTTCCCTTTCCTAAGTCTTAGAATACTTCATAGAAAGCGGTTGCTTAACGGATCAATCGGGACATAATTTTACCGACTGAGAATAACACCTATGTATCCCTGACAGTTGAAAAGTGTCCCCTGGTGTTTCGTCATGGTGGGTGGGTGGCATGGTGCATAACATTAACTAAACCAACATGGAAAATTTAAAAGATCAACTAAAGCGTACCAAAACTGGATCTGACTCAGATGACAAACCATGCGGCGTGGGTTCATTTCTACGGTTCATGGTGATACAGTCTAAAGATGCCTCGAAACCGCTTGCTGTACAGTCTTCGTTTATTAGAGAAAAGAAAATTATCGAAATAAGTGGTACACCAAAAAGTTTTAAAAAGTTGAAATCGGACTGCCTACTTGATGACGAGCGACGAGATCAAACAGAAAACGTCAGGAAAATGAAAACTTTCTTCAATATTCAATTGGCCTTGTTTGGTCCACACATCACTGAATGTAATGCGTCCAATGTGTTACTCGCTGCCGAGATTTGGCTTGAGGGAGCGACACATATATCATTGAAGGAATGAAAAACGAATTTGTCACTGCAGTCCACAGAATACGTATAAAACGTAACAACAATCTGAAGGACACCGACACCTTTAATAAACCATCAGTACCCAGAGTGGTCAAAGCTGGAGTTTTACAAGTGAAGGTTGATGTATATATTCCACACCCACTTCGATACAATAAGTGTCAGAAATATGGCCATCATGAAGACCACTGTTTAAGAAACTAAATATTTGGCCGATGAGGAGATAGCTCTCATCAGAAAGCTGATTGTAGAGCAACTCTGCATTGTATCAATTGTGGAAAAGAGCAACACACAAATTCCAAGGATTGTGATACCTGGACAAAGTAGACTGAAATACAAAGGGTTAAATACACATCCAATATTACTTATGCAGAGGCCAGAAATATAGTACTGGTACAAATATATCTTCCTGGCCCATCCTTCCCCACTATAGTGAAGAATAATCTTAAGGCAGCGAAGGACGCTCAAACACAGGCAGATACACCCAAGTCAACATCAAGCACTAAGACACACCATTACCAAACACAAAAGCAAAGCATTTACCCTAGCAACATTCAATAATAATCAACAAATGGAATCCCTAAAGAACAAAAACAAATCACAAGGAAATATGAAACAAAATGAGTCAGAAGACTTTATCAAACTCTATAATAGGTTGGGGGACATTGAGAGCATTGATTCAGATGATACTACTCCGTGTTCAGAAGGTAGCTCCATACCTAACAAAACCTCATCCCCTTATTTCTTCCAGAAAACAACCATACAGTCTCCCCGAAACCTAGCTCTAAAATCTTCACTCTAATCTGATAATGAAGATAGCCTTCATATAATGGAATTATTGAGGATTTAAAGCAAATTATAATGATATTCTCCTGCCTTTAAACGAATATAATCCTGCAATACTATGCCTCCAGAAAAACTTTTTAAAATATACGGACAGCATCACACTTAAATACTACTCCCTTTTAAACACTTACTTAAAGAAAGTTAAGGCATTGGGAGTGGTTTCTGTTGCTGCGAACAATAAAGCCCCATATAGCGCAATCCCTTTAAACACAAATAAGCAAGCTATTTCTGTGAGTGTCACTCTACATCGAGTGATTACATTTTGTTCTATTTGCATATCACCAAACACCAATTTATCATCAAACTAATTAGTCTTGATTGTTCAACAACTTCCCGCGCCATTTCTTTTACTCAGTGATTTTAATGCCCATAGCATGGGGATCAAATTACATAAGCCACAGGGGCGCAAAGGCTGAAGATTGTATTACTACACTCGATTTGTGTCTATTTAGTATTAAGTCTCTGACGTACTTGCATCCAGGAACGGATACGTACACATGTATCGACTTTAAACTTTGTTCTCCTTCACTACATTTGGATTATATTGGAAATTCGCTGATGACTTTCATAGCAGTGGTCACTTTCAAATCTCTCTTAAGAATGCCAACTTTGCAACTGATGACACGATTCCACAGTGGAATTTAAAGAAGGCTGAATGGACCAATTTTGATACACTTTGTACAGCTAGACTTAACAGGAATACCGTACTAAACGATAATAAACCTATTCGATACTTTACATTCCGTCATAATTGAGATTGCAGAAGAATCAATTCTAAGTCCTCACCAAATTGTAAAAGAACACAAAACAGTGGTTCACTGAAGAATGCAAATAAGCCATTAGACAACGCCGAGAAGCACTAACAAAAATTAATAAACGTCCTACGCCCCAAAATTACACTCAGTAACGTATTATTCGGGCCAAAGCTCACTGCATAATTAAAGAAAGTAAACGAACATCATGGAAAAAATAATTTCCCCTTTAAGCTCTCGTTCCTCAATAAAAACAAAGTTTGGGATACGATCCGCAATTGGAAAAGAAAAATGCAATTCTGCCCAACATGCGAAAGCAAATAATAACCCTTTCAATACCAAACATAAAATAGCTAATGTACTTGCTGATTATTTCTAAAAACAATCGTCATCGTCTAATTATTCAGAAGCTTACTGAAGATTAAAAGTTAAAAAAGAAAAATAAAACACGGTGAAATTCACATCGAATAACACAGAGTTATTACCAACTGATTTCATTGTCGGTGCTTATGGAATCTCTGAATAAGGCCCAAGATACATCCGCTGGGCTGACGATAAACATTACCAGTGTTTGAAACACCGTCCAGAACTATCCTTAACAATTCTTCTAGAAATCTTCAATGATTTACGGATTACTGGTGATGTACCAAAAATTTGGAAAGAAGCAACAGTAATACAATTCCCAAACCATGATAACATAGCGCACATCCTGCCAACTATAGCCCTATATCATTAACTAGCTGCGTTTACAAAACAATGGAAGGAATGATCAATTCTCAGCTTGCATGATATTTGGAAAACAACAATTAAATATCTCCTTTCAAAAGTGACTTTCGTTATGGCTGTAGTAGCAGTGATCATCGGGTTAGACTCGAAACATTTATTCGCGACGCTTTCATCAAGAAAGAACACTTAGAAGCGGTTTTCTTTGATTTTGGAAAAGGCCTATGACACAACGTGGAAGTTAGGAATACTAAATGACCTGCACGATCTGGGTCTAAGAGGCCGAGTGCCCTCGTACATATCAAACTTCCTCAAAGATAGGGAATTCAAGGCACGAGTGGGCTCTACCCTTTCTGATATGTACCATCAAGATATGGGTGTGCCCTGGGGCAGTATTTTATCGATGATGCTTTTCAACATAATATTTAATGTCATCACCAAGTGTCTAACTCCAGGTGTGGATTGCTCCCTATATGTTGAGGACATTTTAATATCTTACCGATCCAAGCACATGCATACAATCGAAAGATAGTTACATCAAAGTATCAACAAGATTAAAAATTGGCTAATACTAACGGTTTGAAGTTCTCAAAATCAAAAACTGTATGTATGCATTTATGTCGGTTACGAAGACATCACGATGAAAATAAACTCACGCTGGACGGAACATATAATCCAGTTGTTGAGGAAACAAATATTTAGGTATTATCCTCGATAGAAAACTGACGTTTATTCCACACCTAGAGTTTAAAGCTAAATGCTTGTCGTCTCTTGATTTACTTAAAGTAATAGCGCATACTGACTGGGGTACTGATAGGAAAGTCCTAATTAGCTTATACAGAACGTTTATTTTCTCGAAACTAGACTATGATTGCGTTGTTTATGGTTCAGCTTGGAAGTGTTATTTGAAGATGCTTGACCCAATTCATCCTCATGGAATAAGACTTGCTCTGGGAGCATTTTAGACATCTCGTGTGAAAGCCTACTCGTTGAAGCAAACAAACCACCTTTATCACAACGTAGCGAAATTCATAAGGGAATAAGACTTGCCTTGGGAGCATTTAAGACATCCCCGTGTGAAAGCATAACCACCCTTATCAGAAAGTAGAAAAATTCTTTCCGCACAATATGCTCTCAAATTAAGATCAAACCCTCAGAACCCAGCTTTCTCAAATGTTGTTGAACCCAAATATAAAACCTTATATGACAATAAACCAAACTCCACACCTACATTTGGCATTAGAATATTACCATGCCTTGACAATCTTAAAATTTATATTTCATAAATTATGAAAACGACATTCTCCGAAACACCTCCCTCGCTACTTCCACAACGAAAATACTTTTCACGTTACATGATGGAAAACATTGGATACAAACCATTTCATCTTCCACAACTCAAACCATGAACTCCTCACCCAATGACAAGAATATATACTAATGGATCAAAAAAATGAAGGAAAGGCTGTTGCAGCTTTCGTTAGTGGAAAACACACAACAAAAGTTCGCTTGCCAAATGGTACATTGCAGTACATTTAAAGCAATCGTATTTCAAACAGCATCATCTGCGATTCACTATCAGACTACAAAGGGCCATCATTTGTCAGCAGTAGTGAAATAACTACTGCATTTTCATAGTAGGTGGTCACCTTCACTTGACAATGGTAATATCAAATCTAAGCCAAGAAATTCAATAGTTTGAGAATAACTAATAGCGTGTTTGAAATTGGCTGTGTTGTCTGAAAGGTCATAAATGGTAAAAGAAAAAACAATGCACTTTGTCTTGTACATTTATCATAGTGATACAACATTGTCACTATTAAAGTGCCAAAATATACGCTCATATATATATATATATATATATATATATATATATATATATATATATATATATATATATATATATATATATATATATATATATATGAGCGTATATTATCGCACATTAATAGTTGAACTGGTATTTAATATGAGTACTTGTGTAAGATTAAATCTTTAATATGACAGTTGAAACTGCAGTCCCAACCGTGCGTGCTAGTAAGTTTCCGTGTACGAATGGTTAGATATCGGTCCTCTTTTATAAGACTCTAATGATTTCGGGCTGAATATAAGCCGTTATTCTGATTGGAGAACAATAACTATAAAGAAGGAATTATATGTCATTGCAAACTAGATACCTTGTGTCTGTAACTTCTTTTTCATATGCATTATTTTTGTACAGTGAAAAGAATACCATACCCACACTTTCAAAGTTTTCATCTTTCCTTTGTTTATTGTCACACAGGTCTTGTTTTGCATTAGGATGCACGCACCATGTATTCGTGCAACTATAGAATGTCTTATGATCGCTAACTTTAGACATTTGCTCAATAGTTTTAACCGTAAATTTTTAGTTGTGTCAAAATGTATTCATACCTGTGGATTCCAATATGCGTTGCACAGCCGAAGTGCGTGGACATTACCTGGAGAGCCGGGTATACTCAACTTCAATTTCTTAAATTGACAATTATTATTTCTGCAAAGAAAATGAAACGCTTATTGCAAGCACATTTATTCTCATGCATTTTTCTCGATGAATTATTTTTCTCATGTACAATGTGGGGGATCATTCTTTAATATACTATTTAATCACGTTAATCTGTCATCATGTCATAAAGATATAAGACCAGTTCCTTTAGATATGTATACCTTGAGAAGATGATTCAAACAAATTAATTTGTATATAATTAGCAGTACAGTACATTTTCAGTCGAAATCGGGTGGGTATTGACGTTGAAGATCATATTTGAATCAAATGCTTGCCTTAATGAAATTTATTACACTTTAAAACTGTATTGCATCACATGATACGTTCCTGAGTTGTTGCTGAAGAACAAGTGTTAGCAAAAGTAATAATTGCTAAGAACACGGACAGGAAAAATCAATGTTTGGAAATTATATCATTTCTGTCACAAGGCTCATGAGTGCCAAGGATTCTCGAGGCATAATACTAATTCAGATGTATTCACTAATTTTAACATACAATAATGCAACATTTCAAAGGCGAAATGTAAATTTGGATTATTTTACTGGAACGTCTTCTAAGGATATATAGTCCAAAATTATCTAACTGTCAAATCTGTATTAAACAAATCGAAATGTTTAAGAGAACGCTTCGTCTAAAAATAAAGGAAAGAACGAACGAGACACATACAACCGATTAAAATGTTAATAACGCAAATTCTTCCTCCAAAAGTATATGTATACTGTCGTCGCCTGCATTTGTCCATCTTCGGGAGACGATGGTGTAGTTTCCGGTTGCGTGTCCTATCCTCCCCCTTTGCGAGTGGCTGTATAATCCAACCATAGAGTAACAATCTTTGTTACACTTGCTGAGTTGAGCGTTGATGATTGTTGAGGCTGTTATTGTCTCACCTTTCTACTTGCTCTCTTCGTAGCTTCCTCGGCTTTCTCAACGCCACGTCTGACAGCAAAAAGCCAAGGGGGTCGGTCATAGCTCAGCTCTCCCAGTACTTGACGTTGATGTTGACCCTCTTCATGTCCTTCTTGCAGACGTAACGCAGACGTGGCCGTCCAGTCAGTCGAGCGCCTTCTGCTACCTTGGGAATGCGGCTTCGATCCATTCCCTTGACATGAGCAAACCTGCAAATGTGCCTCTTGATGAGAATGGAGAACATTCTGCTCATGCTGACGCGTTCCCGAATCTCTGTGTGTGGTACGTTGTCTTGTCATTGGATGTGTCGAATGCACCACAGGCATCTCAGGTGAAAATTGTTGAATTTCCTATCGTGGTTCATTTAGGTGGTCCATGCATCACTGCTGTAAAGGCATGTACGGAGCACACAGGCCTGGTAGACGCGCAGCGTGGTCTTCTTAGTGAGGTTGGAATGTTACTTTCTCCAAATAAATCTGGTTCAATCTGGCCATAACCTCAGCATCATTGGAGAGCGAGCTGGAGATGGTGGACCCAAGATATTTGTAGTTCACAACAAATTCTATATTGTACCCGTTGATGGCGATGGTGCAAAGGATGTTTGTTTCTTGCGTCTTGATGTTCGTCTTTTTCAAACCGATGGTTAGTCCTAACTCCTTACTGACGTGGGAGAGGCGACATTCCAGCAGGTGAAGTCCATCTTCCGTATGTGATATCAAGGCTGCATCGTAGACGAAGAGTAATTCACGGATGAGAACGTCTGTGACTTTTGTCTTTGAACGGAGACGAGCAATGTTGAAAAGATTTCCGTTAGTCCTGGTGTCGATGTACACTCCCTCGCTGAAATCTTTCATGGCGTACTGGAGGAGCTTGAATAAGAAGATGGCAATAAGAGTTTACGCAAGAATGCAGACTTGTTTCTTTCTACTGCTGATTGGGAAAGCCTCTGATGTTGCGCCGTTGAAGCACACTGTGCTGTGCATATTCTCTTGGAACGATGTGACGACAGCGAGATTTTGTGGGGGCAGCTGATTTCCTCCGGAGCCTGAAGAGTTCGCTCCGGCTGACCAGGTCAAACGTATTCGTCAGGTCTATGAAGATGATGTAGAAGGGATCTTTCTGCTCACGACAATTATCCTTCAGCTTGACTAGTGAGGTGACCATGTCTACAGTTGTGCTGCCACACAGCGATTCTGGGTATACACAGAGGCCTAGGGTCTGCAAACACACCAGGGAGATACTTGCCAGTTCTGCACGCCTGGTGATAACGAGACATGGCTGATGGCAGTGCCGGGAACGTGGGAGTCCCCATGACACCTGGTCGATATCCTTGCATTTGAAGTTGGCGTTGGTCACACATAGGCACCACATCTTCAGCAGTCACTAACCGTTTTCGTTGATCTTGCATTTTCCATGAGAGTCAAGACTGGTGGGTCAGGCCTCGTGATCAGCTTCCACTCTAGCATTGAAGACCCCTGTTAGGTAGAGGACTTCGGTATTGGGGATATTGAATATTGCTTGATCGAGAGCCTCATATAACTGGTCTTTTCTCCTCTTTGGTGGAGCAGAAGGTTATGGTGTATATGTTTAAAATGTTGACTGGGCATAATGATGTTGACAGCGAGAGGTCAAGGATCTCCTCAGAACCTGATGACGGAGGCTCAATGGGTTTACAAGTTATGCAGGAATGACACCATTTTCTCAGCTATCGGTATACATATAGATGGTCCAAGGTTATACCAATCACATTTTCCCTTGAAACGTGAAGCTCTGTATGCATCTCATAGAGATATGTACCAGTCACGTTTACCAGAAACGAGAGTTTCTATACGCATACCATTGTAATATATAACAGTCACGTTTACCGCTGAATCGTGATTCGTTATATGCGTATCATATATGTATGGAACAGTCACGTTTTGTCCGAAACGTGAGTCTAAATATGCGTTCCATAGTGATGTTTACTAGTCAAGTTTTCCTTGAAACGTAAGTCTACATAAGCTTTCCGTCAATATATAATCTATTTACGTTTACCCCTGAAACGTGAGCCAATATATGTATGCCACAGAGATAAATACTAGTCACTTTTTCACTGAGTTCGCAAATGCATGCCTTAGAGATATGTACCTTGAGATGGGAGTCTCTATATACATAACACAAAGCATGAAAAACAATCCATTTATGATTTTAATACTTAATAGCAATATAAAGGACACATATTTCGACCAACGTATATGTTCTTTATTCTTTTAAATTTTGTTATAACATGATTAGAGAAACTGTGGAAAGTGGTATTTCTGATATTTCATTACATCTTAGAATCTTCGCGTGTTTCACTAATGCAATTCTTTAATAAAACTAGGATTCTTAGTTTAGATATGTTATATAGGAAATATCTGTAGATGTGTTTTTCAGTTTTATTATCTGCCATATGACTTCTCACAAACAGTACGTGAGAGATTATATATGGAAGACATAGAAAAATGATATATTATCTAAAGTTTTGTCACCTTAAGTATGGATAGATATTATGCAGACTAGATAGTAGTTTGATATATAAATAGCAAGCAAGCTTGCATATTTTGTATATAGACAGTAAGCATGCTAATGTTATAAAAAGAGTCTTGCAGCAAAGATATATTTCCTTAATTCAGTCAAAATGAATAATATAAAAGCAATGTAGAAAGTGATGAAAAACAAGGAATTATCAAAAGAAGAGGTAGATGGTGTGAACTTAGAGCTTGATATTGACTCTTTACAAGAAAGCATTAGTGAATCAACTTTGGTTTTTAAAGCAAGGCTTCATTGAATAGTTTCTTACAAAACTATTTTGATGAATACTAAGAAAATGCTATTTTAATATGTTGAGAACTATTAATGACAGAAACGGAGTCACAACGAAATAGTAAAAGAGGTTTATGTTATAAAACAGGAAAACTTCATATTATTATGTGGACACAATGTTTCAGTATTCTTGATAAAGCATCAGTGTTTAATTGAAATTGGATTCCAAAGTAGAAGTAGAATCAATGGATGTTCCATTAATTTGGTACATACCTTTGCAGTAGATTTCATCTTAAGGGTTAATGATACCATGAGAGCAATGTATTTTTGTGTAATTAATTTGCCATGACTATGGCTATTTCGATAAACTGCATTGCTCAATTGTACCGCAAATTGCAAATATATTAACCCACCCGACCCCACTAACACCACCATTGAGTAGGTAGAAATGCTTGTACAGGACCTAAATCTTTATAATGCTACAATGAAAACATTAAAGAAATGAAAGTGGTCCCTATTTTCGCTTGTAACAGTTTCAATGAATGGTGGAAGATAAAGCCATACATAATTTAAAAATAATATGGTAATTAAAATTTTCCGTGTTTACCATACTTACCATATTTTCTATTTTGAGAATTGTCCTACGAAATCAGCTGGGCATTATATATCTTACCAGACAGCCGTACAGAAGATCAGTTCTATCAGGTGAAGCTAATACGTTTCTATTATTTAGTATCTTACCTCCACGAACCCATCAACCACATTTATAACGTCACCCTCAACCCACCTCTCGATTTTGTAAATTGTTGACACCTAATTCTGGTTAAAGCGCCTAAAAATTAAAGAACGCATTTGTGCACACAATTTACTCTAGTACCTGATCCATGACCCTGGTGTCACTAGGGTGTGTCCAAATCTAAATGCTGCTGTCTGGAACTCCTGGGAAATACCGGGATGTATATTTGGATCATATGAATCTAAACAAAGTAAAATATAGTTAAATAAGAATGCGTGTAAAACTATTAGCTTGATGAAAAAAGACGTTCAGTAGATGTTTTTCGGACAATCGTTGTGTAGGTACCCATATGCGCTATGTATTAAACGTTCCGTTTATCTTAAAGTCCATGTTCAGCGTCTAACCCACATTAACTTTAATTCAGCATAATTAATTATTTGAGTACAGATTAAATCTATGATCTCAATCCTGTGACACATTTCAAAAATTGACATACAATTTATGCAAAACATTCTAAAGCTTCTTGTTTTATCGACATTAACTTGTGGAGACAAAACATGTTTGTTTTATTCCTCTTTCAAACGTTCTTTGCTCTATATGTTTATGGTTTTTTGAATTTAAGAGATATATCATATCAATTAGAGGCCTCCTGCCATATATTTTGATTCCATTCAAATGTGAAAGAGATAAAATGCCTATAAAAAAGAATGTAAAGCTGTTGGAGTCCGTCATCGGATCTAGAAGTTAAATATTAGAATACAATATCTGACAAACCAGGGACACGATAGACCAGTCAATAGCAAAAACAGAAGGTATGAGTTTTTACTCACTCTTTGAATCACTCAAATTGTAGCTGGGAATTTCGTTGGTGGAATTTCCCGATTCATCCAGTCCCAACCACAATGGAAGCCAGTCGTACATCACAATTTTCTATGGAAGTCAAAAGTTATTCGTTATTGCTCGTTGCACATTTTACGTATCAGATCCTTAATGACACAAATGAAGATACAACATTTACAGAAGAATATCCTGTTAATGTCAAGTTTAATATATTTGGTCGAGAAAAGAATAATAAACTGATGAAATTGAGAAAGAAAATTATCAATCTAAATGTCAGATTGTACTTTAGTAATTCCAATGATTAATTTAAATAAAAACTTCCTCTTGAATTTTATATGATTGCAACAACACAATTGTAAAGTCAATAGATTCCCAGAGAGTGATCATGAAGAAAAATTATTTGTCAACTCCATATTTTTATACTATTTATTTCAACTATGACCTTGAAGAATGTAAAGAAAGAAGATTGAAATGAGTTTCAAATTGAAAATAAGACTATTCTTGAACTCAAATGCCAATAAACATCTTTTTGCAACTTACAAATATGCACAAAGTTAGGCATGTAAATAATATATTTACAACTTTCAATCATTGACCAAACATTAGGCGCCTAACATTAATTAAATATATAATGCACATCCCTTGATAAAAATAAAGAACTATTTATACAATAAAGCTTTTGTTGCATATTAGTCAGATACTATAATAACTACAATTATATGGGAACATGTTCTTTGTATGACACTTAGCTTAATTGCATAAAAGATACAAAACATAAAGCAATATAGTACTTAAAAAGAGGTGCAGTTGCATCTGCAGTCACATTATCTTTAGCCCTGTGTCTAATGCCAATGTTAAATTCTTACAAAATTAAATTTAATTCTAAGAGTCTCTGATTTGTTTTAAAAATTTTGTTAATGAAGTAAAGGGAAGGTGATCACTGAAGACAAGAAAAGGAGAACGACATGAACGATTCAAAATGTTGCAAAGCCAGTATCAATGTCAAACATTTCTTTCCAATTTCTTAATAAAGTTTCTGGTACTTGTTTAGATTGTTTAGAAAAAAAAAACAGTTCATTGGATGATCGAAACCATAGTATCTTCATGAATCCATGTTTCATAATCCCTGCATTACTGACGTTCAGAGTCATTTTTTAACATTTGGTTGAAATTTGAACTGAAAGAGCTGGCGTACTTATACTCCTGAATGTTGCTTACTCTAAAGATTAATGACAAAAGAGACTTTTGCTTTCTACTCAAGAAATTTATTGGCTCAGTAATTATGTAAAACAATATAGCACAATTTCCGATAACATCATGCCATACCTAAAAATGCATAAGTTCCTGTTTACTAATAGGCACTGTAAACTGAAAAGATAGCCTTGTCCTCAACAAATACATTTTTAACATTATTTTGTCCCACAGGATATCCTAAATGTCACATGAGCATGACAAATGTCACTTCAATTTAAATCTAATCTCTTAACTGCGTCACTGAGTCGATCGAATAATTTCTAAATAATCTTTCCAAATGTCATTATAAATGATGACTTAGTCGACGTATGTGTCACAAAAATTATCTCGACCAATTGTGAACATTCTTTTTGGGATGCTAGAATGTTCTAGAACATTTTTTAATTCCGGGTGCATCACCTTATATCGGTAATTGCCATCTAGTGTTACAAATTCCGAAATTTATATAGCTTATACATGGAGTGGATTTGCCAGAATCTCATTGAAAGGTTACACTTGGTAACATATTACAAATTTCCAATTATACATATATATATATATATATATATATATATATATATATATATATATATATATATATATATATATATATATATATATATATATATATATATATATATATATATATGGTGACACTATTGACTTTGCTATAATCAGCATACACGCGTAATGCATATGTCAGTTTTAGAATGCATGGTGAACGCAAGTACTTTTACCTAGTTCTATAAAAAAATCAAAAATCAATCTCCAGTAAATACTGGTTTTATTTTTTGAAAAAGTCATGTCTGAGTGGATTTATCCTGTAGTGATGATGTTTTACAGGTGTGGAATCTATAGTTTTAACATCATGATATGTTTTATTTGTTCGTATCAGAATATCTGGAAACAAGCACACATATTCATCTAATGGCTGTTTTAGTTGACTAATTTTCTGTAGTTGTAGATGAATAAATGTGTAGTCCAGATTGTTTAATATGTCTGAATTCCATAATTTGATGAATGTCATTTACAGCATAGGGCGCTGATAACTCACCTGGTGGTGTGCGATGACAAACTTCCGGGCTTCGTTGAAAACTTCTTCATCTGTGTAATCGGGATGCTTTGTGGCAATATCGTTGGCGATATAATTATGCCATCGAAACCAAAGTATCCCAAATGACAAGAGGAAAGGATTTTCGTTGCCCCTTGGATTTCCAATCCCTAGAAAATGTTGCCTTCATAATTTTTGTACATCAGAAACACACAAAAACACTCAATATTATTAAAGACTGACGATCCAAATTATCTATATGATAAGACATTTAGTTTATCGATTACATATTGGACTTGTTCGCCATTCAAGACTCCTCCAGCTTGTGGAAAAGGATTAAATAGTGAAACAATTCTTTAACTAAATGCTACAGTACCTTGCCTTTATTCATAATTAACATATTCAGTTCATTGTTCGTGTAAAGTTCTTTAATATTATATAATTGTGTTCGTTCATTATTTTTCTAACAAAACTACGTTATGTGTTATTTGTTTTTACGTTTCTGCGTATAGTTCTAAAACATTGAAATAATATTGTAGATTAGGCGTTTGGCTCATGATTTTTAGGAGTGGTATTTGTTTGAATCAAGCTCCTTAAACTAAGTAATAGTAAATTCTCCAACCAGTTGTGCAAATGTGAACAAATGATTTCATTGATAATTTCCAAAAATGAACATTTAATAGCTACGTATACTTTTGTGAATAAAATTCCAAGTAATCCTAAATTTTATATTGCATTTCCAGAAATATGGAATGTATTCAAATGTTGCATAAGCTGATGTACCAATAGTCTTGAATATGTCAATATACCAATAGCCTTGAATGTGTCAATATACCAATAGCCTTGAATGAGTCAATGTACCAACTGATAGCTGTTTATTAGCAAACAAAACTAAATTGAATTTCTGGAAAAATGTCAAATTCAGTGAACAAAGTTATTATTACAATAACATGTAATGCAATAGAAAAACATAAAATATTTAAAACTAACAAACAAATAAATAAATTACATAATACGTAACGTCGCATGTGTGACCACTACTATCCCTTACAGAGGAGATACTGTGCATGTATTAAGACTCCACATTTGTCATGGATATTTGTGTATGTGTTAGTACCCTTATCATTTTCCCAGATGCGTGTATTCATTTGTGTAAGCACTCCTGCCTTTTCCATGGATATTTTACTTATGTGTTAGCACTTGAACCCTTTCCATTGATGTAGTATGAATGTGTGAGATATAGTACCCTTTTATGAGGTGATAGTATGTCTGTTCAAGCATTAGCACCCCGATCCTCCTTTCATTGACGTGTTAGTAAAAGTAGTTTTAACATATACCAGTCCCATGTCTTTACCAATATTTCTGCATGGAGATATCTTGCTAAATTCTTCTTGTCCTTCGAGTGCCACTTTTCGTTAAACTTATGCAACATGGTAATTGAATTAGAATGTCATTTTCAGTACTCAATATCAAATGTCATTTTTTGGGATAATTGAAAACATGTATAAAAGAAAATAAGGTTAAATTCATTTTGTGCCTAGAGAGCCTAATAATGTTGAACCTATAAACAGTTTTATTATTATCAGTTATCATGTACCGAGAGTGCTGTTTGCTAAAACCATTCATCTGTAATGAAGCTCTGAAATATCACTATATTTAAGAGAAATGTGACAAAAGGTAGTTATGTGACATGAGTATAATTTATTTTGCATTGCAATTAAACAATGTCGTTACTTTATTGAAATTAACAAGGTATGCATGGCATTCTCTTACTGCAGATCTAACATCTAGATTTGAATAGTACACACAAAAACACACACAAGCTATGCAATATACATAATAGTAAAACGATATTACGATATTATCGGCTTTCATACATCTATACATGCATATGAACGTCAGATAGTTTCTATATAGTCAAGCAAAGATTGTTGTCATCTAAATTTACACCTCAAATAATGCTCCAAAAATTCAAGACCTATATTAATGGAGTAAAGATATATATTTTCCAGACGATTGATTAACAGAAATCATGCCATGATGATGCAGAAATCCCATATGATTGGCTAAATTGTAAGCATGTTATAATAAATGCATAGAACAAGTAAACTAAATTTGAGTCGCATATATGTGACGTGTTTTGCGATCAAGAGATTACATGGGGCAGACAGAGGTAAGAAAGGATGTATGAAAGACGGGCAAAGGCACAAGAACAAATCAGGTTTGAGTCTTTAAGTGCTGGTAAAAATGTTGTCCTTCTATCGAAACACAATATATTAAAAATAATAGCCACTTACTCCAAAATCTTCGGACAGGCTTCAGAACGTGTTCTCGAGGAGGAGGAGGATTTGCAAATGGAAGCCGGATGTCGTTTATGGCGGGAAAACTATCCTTAATATCAGCAGAAGGATCAAGGGCCGCTAGCCGTCCCCTTAATCGTCCGCCCTTAAATTCTCGGAGTGCGTCTGTCCACGCTTTAGCGGTTCCGTAAAACAAACCACCGTCAAGGTACGGGGTGATCTCATTCAACTGAGAAAATATTTTAGAATTTAATTAATATTTATTTTAAGATGCAGACTAATAAAACGTTTTAATCAATTGTTTATTCTAGCATGATTGAATATTGTAGGTTAAATAATGTGAGGCAGACATGTTAATATAGTGAGGCATATCAATATCTCTCATTTGATTTTAATGAAGGGGAAATCCTGTGTTGTGCAATAATTGTAGCTTTCCTGATATGGAAACGTCCTAATGCAGTACATAGAATGAAAAGTATATCGTGGTTATAATCATTGAATACCTGGCGAGTGTAACGATCTTCGCTTTTTATTTGTATCAAAACAAATTTTTCATTCGTTGTATAATGGTGTATCTAATCAATAAACAAATTATAAATGAGTCAAAATGTATTATATGAGTGAGCACGATTAAATCCGGAACCTTTATCTATATGCCCGTAATAATAATTGTAGAAACATTCATAATATCAATTTGTTCTCATATATATCAATACTGGCGCGGCGAGATATATTTTATATTTTTCAGTCATTAATATCCACCATATATATTTACTGAGACATTGATGTCATGAGAACGAATTGCCCATGTAGACTTTTATCAATAAAGAACTTGATCTTTGAAACAAGCTACCAGATATACCTGTTGTCTTGGGTTATTGGGTGAGAGTCCAGTACGTTGGTCAAATCTCGTTCTTTGTACAGGCATCTCAACATTTCCTTTTCTTTCCGGGTCGTAGTCATGTCCCGTGGGCACAGGGATATTGAAGAACTCTCTGGGACATCCAGGTCTCTGTGCATCCAAAATTTCTTCTACTACCTGCTGACCTTTTGAATAGCAAAGCACCAAACGCAGATTATTAAATGTTGGTAAAAAGCAAACATGCATTGTCTATAATGCCTTCTAGTCTCATAGTGCATAGAAAAAATACTGCACTATTTGAGGGGCACATTTATTCTTTATGTGATTTTGTCACCGTTGATGACCAGCAGTGATGCTGATGCAATCCCACAATCCCACCAGGGTTCTTGCGTGGGTATACATTCTGGAAAAAGTCTTAAATTTGAAAATTTCTTTTCCAGGTCAAAAAATGACTAAATAGTCTGAAAAATGTCTTAAATTTACATTATTCTCTTTCATATGATGTCATTAACGCTCTTTCCCAGAGTGGCTCATATTAGATGATTCAAACAGGCCTACTGACTGATGAGATGGATAGTAATTTGCTTTAGAGTAAAGAATTACATCAAATTATTGTAGCTATAAAAAGTGTTTAAAAGTGAGAATTTTAGCTGATGCAGCTATACTGAAATTGAGCTTGAAATGGGTGGGTCACGCATGTAATTAGAACCCGAACTAATGCAGTTTGAAACCTTGAAAATATATTACACTGCAAACGTATATCAAGTTTTTACTAATGTTGGCACATCAAATAACAAAGTCAAAATTTTTCAAATACTAGCTATTTAATTGTAATAGGTGTGATCGCCAGCATAAGAGCTGAAAAGAGCTGGACTTGTCATTTGGCGATTGTTAGCAATCACACTTATTCTTGAGCGAGCAGTGTTTTGATGTAATGCTTGGGTATCAAATCTACTGCTTTGTTTACTGTTAGAAGAACGAGTGCAATTTAATGAATAATTATTAACACCGATTCATATTCTTTGATTCACATTGATTTTATATTCTTTTCAGAGTAAATCAATGCAAGGTCAATTCTGATGTACAATCAGGGACTATTTATCGCTAAATTATCAGGGATAATTATCTGAATAACGTGAAGATGCATGTTTTCACTGTCTTCTGAATTCACTTGAAAAAAGGCGAGGAAATCATGCCTTTATGTAATTTATTGGATTATAGAAAAATGTTTATATTTTTGCCATATTTGCAAAGTCATGAAAAAAATGATGTCAAATTGTAATCAGTCTTTGGCGTAATATCTTACGGTTTATGAGTGGAAAAAGAAAATAAGACCATAAAGATAAAAAAAAATGAGGATTAATCCAAAATGATAACAGTTCTCTTTAAAATACACCATTCAAATCACCTTGATCATAGCTACATACAGCCTTTTAAGGGTTCAGATCAATTAATAAATAATCGAAAGATACAATTTACGAAGTAGATATATTTATTTAATAAAAATACCATCACCAGAACGAGTTATTTAAGAAAGCAGAGCCAGTGTTAATGAAAATCTGATTTTGGATCAAAAGTATAGAAAAGACATTAACCACGACCAGTAAAAATATGTATATAATAAACTTAAGGAACAGTTTTTAAACTTGTTCCAACTGGCAATACTATCTAGGCACAATAGGTAGAGTCGTCTCGGCACATAACAATATTCATACACCGAATGAGGAACTGATTAAGCTCAGAAAAATCAACAGACTCATATTCCACTAGATGTAACATCTTTGAAAGATTTTAATTTATGACTCTAACAGTGTAGCCGGAACAAAGATGGATGTTGTAGTGTTAGATATATAGTGAACTATGGTCCTTTCCTCCTCCCTCTCCTTTTCTTCGAATCCCACTACGATTATTTTTGTAAGAGGTGGGTAAAGTGGACAAGTGGATAAAATCCTTGCAGCATCTCTCAAGTGAAACCACTGGAGTTGCAGCTAGAGAAGAAAGTATAGAAGCTAAAGAGCACTGGTTCACATCGGGGTTACAGTGACTTTCTTTTTAAATATAAATTCCCTTTCATATTACATTTTATTCCTATATTGGTTTTGTGTTTGCTTCATGTATTTAAATTATTAACTGAAGAACACTTGATTCCGTGAGTAGTCACTGAACACTGAAAACTTGTCATTGAAAGGTCATTGAATTTTAGCTCTAATGAGCTGTATTAACCCTGTTCCGTAGATTATTTTATCAAGTTTTGTGTTGTGCTAGTGAGTATTTATTTTAATTTCGTTGGATTTTATTTGATATGACATTCTTGGACTCATCGTTTTTTGTGTGCCTGTGAGGATTTTATATTTAAAGAATGCCTGGATCTTTTGTTTATAACCTTTGTGTGAAGAAACTGATGACTTCGAAGACTGGATACAGCCTTCCAAACTTATGAATAAAGCATTATGCTTAATATTTAGGTCAATAAACTTGTCAAATTATTAGATCTGAATTTTATTTTAGCCTAAAGAAGGTCTTAAATAATATTTTTAAATTTGTGGCAGGAACTCTGTCCAACTTTTAACATTTACTTGGGCTTTGAATAACTTGCCCGTCATAAATCTTATTGCTAGTCATTTTTAAGCAAGGTCGAAATCTACGAAAGGATTATAAAATGTCTTTGATAATATAAGAACAGTCAAAGTGGAAATTAAAGTTAAATTTGATTCGAAGGAGAATTATCGACTCTAAAAAATAGTGAAGTACTGAAGTATATATTTATGTTCGGTGTTTATAACACTACGCGTTCAAGTTAGATATAAACATATACAGGCTCACATCAACAAGCCCTGAACTGCATAAGCAACATGTATATACGTGCTAGGTTCAAATCTAATCATTTACTACAACAACTTATATTCAAAGAAGTGTTATTTTAAATAACTTTAACGTGGTAACCAAACCCATAGTCCTGAGTCGGATATTTGAGGTGTTGTGCTTCACAATGGTCACTAAACCAAAAAGTGGATACATGATTATCAACTGAGATAAAAATGCATGCAAATCCAACATGACTAGGATAGTGATACTAGATCTTCTGAAAAGGTCATGTGGTATTATAGCTAAAGCTGAATTTCGACTTTTTTCTAAGAACATTCAAATTTCTGTCAGAATTATAAAACTTGCATAAACATATCTAACAGTACTCATTACAACTTCTCCTAACATCTCTGAATAAAATTATATCTTAGACAATGGGAAGACTGAGTTTCGATATTTTATATTGTTATGTATATTGAATTTGTATTGTGTTATGCGCATTTAATTTTTATACTTATTAGTTTTGTTATTCCATAATCATATGGTATTATGATTGTGTTTTATCCAAACTTAAGCTCATATTGTGTCTTAGCAGTAACTTTTAATTTTGTAAACTAATAAAACCTTGGTAGTATTTACTCATTCAGAGCTGGCTAAATATTAGAAGTTTTATCAGTATAATGATCATTATTAATGTGTAAATGTCTTCGTCTTAGTCTCTAACGATGAAATTCTCCCGTAGGCATACCCAGTCTACCTGATGGTTATCATATACTTTATTCTAATTTAAAGTTTAGCAACATATTTCTTTTTGTTGAAATTTGTTACGCAATAATCTTCTGAAATTTTAATTTGCTTTCTAACGAAATAACAAATAATCTTGATTTTACAAACCTTGCTGGTTTTCATTCTTTTCTATTACTTATTTTGAGACCGTAGAATCATAATAGTTATCGATGACTTGGTAAACAAAAATGTATGTTATGTATATGTGTATTTAGCACTTGACCATACCAAAATCAAATTCATATTGTACCTGACCAGTAATATTTAGTTTGTAAACAACATAATGCATAACTAATATTTTCTAAGAGTGTGTATTAAATATTAAGATCATTATATTTTAAGGTAAACATGCTTGTTTTGGGTATAAGTCTAGGACATCAGATTTCCATTCAGTAATTCCAAAGTTTGTTTTCTAGCTTCAGTGTACTAGATAGGAGACTTATCTACATCCTGGATATAAAATTATCTTAGAATTTTATGTGATTTTCTTTGCATGACAAGATCACTCTTTCTGACATTAAGAGCTGAGACAGAATCAATATTATTGTTGCGTTAATAATTTGTATATGCTCGTATTTATTTATTCAAAATATTATTCGTTGGAATTGCAAAGTGTTCAATAATAAATTTGAACCTGAACATTAATTTGGATATATGGTGAATCCAGACAAAGATATCTTGGATTATTTTGTTATGATATCAAAAGACTGTCAGTACACCATCACATCCTGGACAGTAGCATGTTAGCATATCTGAGACTACAGGCACAGCAACACATTCAATATCGAAATTTATTTGGCATACCAATTTAATTCAATTGGAACGTTATACGTTTAGACTTGTTAAAAGACTTTTTTTGTCTATTTCCCATTTCATTCACAACACTGGAAGTTTATTTTACATGTTTACTTTTGTTTTTTAGAAAATTACATTCTTTCTTGAATTTTTGAAAATGTGTTTGTTTCTGCACTTTTCTGATAGTTTAAGACAATGGAGTCAAAACAGTTAAATAAATGAAATGAATTGTCTTGCACAGTTACTGTAATAGCTGAGTAAATATATAAATGATAATATAAATTAAATAATTCACAGAGAAACTGGATCAATTGTAATGGCTTAATGCCTAGGTATCCGAGAGTATGGATAGATTCGAACATGTCGCGTTAAGAGTGCCGGAATAGCAATGGAGGATATCGAATGGGTAATGATTTAGTATTGAATTTATGAAACAAGCTTTTGCGAGCCTTGGCGAGCAAAAGTTGGACATTATTCAACGAGTTTTATAAATTTAATATTAAATCGTTACCCATTTGACATTCTTATCAAATAGTTTTTATTTCAGTGGAAATTATTTAGATAGATAGAAGAATGAATAATATCGTTCATTCTGACAGACGGTGTACCATTCATTTGTTGTGCAAAACAATAGTCTCAAACAAATATGAACTGGTAAAAGTAGATTGTACTATTTTTACAAACTATAAGTCAAGAAAAAGGTTCCGTCCGAATTTTCATAACATTTTATAACTACGAAATCATTTTTCAAAACAGAATGATCAATGTGATGTGATGCTGACACATTGTGTGATGCTGCCACATTGTTTGATGCGGTACACTGTACAACAGGCTGACAGTAGAGTACACGTGTACCCTAAATGAACTAAACGTCACATTATTGTGATTTTCATGTGAATTAGGATTATCGGATGCAAAAAATCCCACATTTACTACAATGCATTTGTGACATGATATTTGCAGTGTCTGATTTGAAAAAAGAAGACTGTACTGAAGACGTCAATATATTTATTTTCGTGTCTGATTTACGTCCAATATAAGCTATGTAAAGATGCTGTGGTTGGATAAAGATCAGTCACTTAGGAAACCTATTCATGTCCAGATTATTCTGTGATCAGAGGTGAGCTTTTTTACTTCTTTAAGTTAACATTTAAATCAAACTTGTATCTACAGTGGATTCTCTAGTTATGTTACTGATATACGCACCGCCAACTCCACCCCCGCTATACCTTAGTTTTAGTCCTTATTTCCAACTATCACAGCCAATCAGTAAAGAAACTACCTCACAATAATTTCATGGGCTTATTTGGACAAATCAGAATCTATATTGTAACGTGTCGTAATATCAAAAATTTGAAACTACACATAATATAGGAAAACCATACCTACTATTTGAGAAACAATATTATGGAACATTTCAACAGTCAAATGGTTGGATATTTACTTAATGTGTAATAGTTGTGATGAATTTAGTAGAGTCTGTGTTAAAATATTGATGCTAGATCATGATACACCAGGGGTAGCTTCTGATGTGAGTTTGGAGAAATCTTATATAGAAAGTGACCTTTTAACAGACTATCCATAATGGAATTAACATTATCCCACATAGATGCTGCCAATATACAATTAAGACAAAACTGGCCAGACTAGATGTGAAGGCAAATGGAAAAAAATTCAAGTCAATGTCGTGAAGTACGTTCCTTTAAAAGATAGCATTTGTGATTAATCCATAAACCAATACCGAAGGTATAAAAGTCTCATTCAATGTTGGTCTACAATTCTTTCAAAATTATAGAGTCGTTCTTGCATATCGCCTGTGATGAAATTAGTTTACACGAAGATAGTTTCGGTAGCTTGGTTTGGCATTTTGCTGCAGCAGTCATCCAAAAAACTAGTATTCTGTCAGGTCTTTAATTACACGTGTACATTTTGGACAGTCCGCTAAGCATATATTTAAAAATGTCTATCATTGACAGTTTATTTTCTTAGGTTTTTTGCTTTCTCTTTTTACATGGTTAAAATTTGCACATACATCAATCATAAACAAAGTATCTGCAGCATGGTATAAATCAAATTAATATGACTATGTATTTTATTATGGTTAGGATCTATGACGACCATATTTGTGCGGTTCGTTCTAGTTGAATAGGACGGTATTTCGATAATCCTCTTCCTGCCGATATGATCATATATCAAGGTAGTGCTATTTCTGTATCTGTTTATTTAATTTAAAAGTAATGATATCGCACTGGAGTCGCGTGTTTTCAATTTGTAGTCTTAGTTTCTAGACTTCAGTCACCTCAGATGATTTTGCAGTCTTTCTGTTATATTTCATATACAGAAGAAGTGTGCAAGGATAAAGTGGTCAATCATCTTGTAGACATTTTCAATCTACCTGTATTCTCTTTAAATATAGGCTACAATAAATATGTATCATAGCTTCTCTGCATCACCTGCTTCAGATTGTAATTTCTACCTTGTCAATTTTATTGCCCTGTTTATCTTATAAGTTTTAATTTAATGAGATTACCGTACATTTTGTATTTTAGAAGATAATGTTGTCATTCAATTTTAGTATATGATTTATGTGCTGAATCAGCATTCACCTTAAATCGTATACCACTACTTTGTTATCATCTCTTTAACTTTCATTTTGAAAGACTTAATACAGTTGCCATAATAATCGTGATGTTTTGGACTTAGAAATGCAATTATACATTATTACTCCTGTCTAATGTTGATCGGTGTGTATGTGATACAATATTAGCTATTTATATCGTGCAATGTTTATGAAAAATTATGCATATGTGTACGTTGAAATTTTTAGCATTTATATGACAAACAAAAACCAATGCCTTGCACAGAAATATAACTAAAAAATAAACGCAATCATGCATTTACTTCGCAACAGTACTCAGTGCCATTTTAACAATTTATCATAAGGATTCAAACATAATTCACTTTTCGCTGTCGTGAATTAACACCTTTTGGATTGTACGTATAGCTAAATGTATATACTGTAAGGATATCATCCCCATTGTTTAAATACCGATAAATTTAGGTAATCAAGTGCCTTTTGTTTTCTTTTAAGTCTACAAGTTTGCTCTATGTTTCATAAACTAGTTCTTCCTGCTTATATGTCTCTTGTACGATTTCATAAAAATTGAATAAATTGATCAGTCGGTTACATAATCAAATGACTATTCTACTACTGTTCCTTTTTATCATTCAATAGATTTTCGGTCTTATGATTCTTTATATTTAATTTCCAATTGTTGATGCAAACGTTCTTTTGTAGTTGTTATATCGGTGATTCTTTTACACTATATAGATTGGCTTCAGATGTTTTTTAAAAAACTAAAGAGTGAAGAATACATTCCTTGTTTACCTTTGTTCAAAGTATCAATCAAAATTAAAGCCCAATATGGTAAAGCTTTAACGTACAACTCAGATAATAACTGTGACGCCTTTTCAGAACGGAATAACATAGTTATCTACTAAACCTTATCTGAAAGTAAGTCAGCAATTTGATAAAAGGACATCAAGGTGAGAAAAAAAGCTATCTGGTAAGAAGCCAGTATAACAGAATGTAGGATGCTTAAAATGATGCATGCTAACTAATTTAATCAATGTAGTTTCATAATAGTAACCGTCCAGCAACAATTTCTTACATTTTCTTGCATTAACAGCTTTTGTCCTGGTAGGGACTGTAAAGTTCGTCTCTTAAACACACTTAAGCGAACACCTGGATACGACTGACGGGGTGCAGTGCAATAATCATAAGCTATATTTTTCATCAAGCACCTTGTTGTATTTATACAATTCACCTTTCGATGTTCGAAATCTATCAGATAACTATTTTGCACCATTAATGTGATTACTTCAGTTGTGATTGTCCTGCTGCCTTTTGTTATCCCGCTGTATCAATGTTACCTCTTGATGCATATATTTTCATTGTAAACTATTGTTTAAATTGTGCATAGCTTGTCACTGTCACGCTTGTGTAATACTTTTGCATGCATCATTTTATAGCAGCATCTCCAAGAACGATATTGTTGATTATTTCAGTGTGTTCTTTGGTATCTATTTTTCAAGTCTTCTGTCTTGAGATCTACGCTTTTGTAACTTTCGATGCATCTTTATCGTTTCGACTGTATCACTGAATCTGTAATAGACAAATTGCTAGTTTATTTTCGTAGATTTTAACCCGCTTCGGTAAAATGTAGTTGTTGTTATTCTCCGGAATTATGGTCCTATTGCGGTGAAATAATTCCTCATCCACAACCTTGACAATTTGTTACCGTTAGGAACAACAGTTTGTTTTTTTCATTTCAGGAATATTGTGGCTTTTTTATCCATTGTCAAATATCACACGGATCCATTGTTCAAGCTGAAAAAGGTATTCCATATATGAGATTCCACAATGCCATCCTTGTCAAATACTTCTTTTACATTACTGAAACTAGAGCATACATGTGGCTACTGCTCCTCTTCTTGGTTATTTTGTTTCAAATATGTCTTTTCCGTCCTTTTCCCCACATCTTATTTCTCGTATGCATGCTGATTTTGTGCAACGTTTCATACTTATCTGTCTATGAAAAATACATTTCAGAATGTTATTATCGTTGTGCAGAATCTTTCGATCATCAAAACTATCATTAATAGTTTGATTAATCTGTTTCAGTAGAATTACATGTTCGTTAGCTGTCACGGCCATCATGTTCCACAGCTGTTCATTTACTGTCGATTTGTACGCCGTAGTTTACGACTTTTCAAAATTGATATTTCCAGAGTCTTATATATAAGTCAAACGTTATGATTACTTATTTCAAATTAAATACTTTGGAATCAATACAATTTACTTTCAAATGAAACGAGTGATACACTAAGTAATGAGCAAACGTTGTATCAGGAAAACGTCCATTTGTAAGAATATTGACAACAGCGAACTGACTAAATTTGCTTGAGTAATTAGCTTCATAATTGATTTAAAGTATCGTTTTAAGCTTTTTTCAAAAGAACGATACATGATACAATGACTACTGAAAATTGTAATGATGACTGTGTTTCTTCTCAATCAACATCTGTATCAAGTTAAAGCGATACTAGGTGTTACCCTAAAAACGTTAAAACATGTATAAACGAATATTTTACCTGGAGTTCTCAGTGTTAGAGATTTTGTCATGTTTTGTTTTGGTATGCACAGTGTTACAAGCAGAATCAGGTATACGTTTTCATTTGGTTTCTACATTGTTACAATATAATCAGGAATACGTTTTCATTTGGTTTTAACGGTGTTAATAAAAGAATCTGGTAAAAGTTTTATATTTGTTTCAACCTGTTAAGAAAAGAATCCGGTAGAAGAAATTAGGAAATGCTCAAATGAAATTAACAGAGTATAAACTAGCATCTGATGTCAACAGACCCACATGGGAAAAGTAGAAATTATATAAATAAATCAAGAAAAACAACTATAGAAAATAACAGAGTGCGCATGAAAACGGAAATACGAAACTACAGAATATGAAAATATGTATAAAACGGAAACATGAAAGAAAACAAGCATTGATGAAATCATCACAGGGATTTACCATAAGAAGCAAATTACGTTCCGAAATTCATCAAACAATGCTAAAGCCGTGAAAAATATAAAAGTAACCAGTACACATTTTATTTATCAAGCATTGTTTGAATCTTCTCTTTGTTTACCCATTCAGGTTTTGAAAATAATATGGCCTATGGATTTTAAACATGCGCCTTATGTTGATAGAAGTAAGTCTAGCTTAAGCAACACAAGCGCATTAAGCAAGATGATAATAATTTAAGTTATGCAATCATACCTATTTCAGCTTGTTTTGCAAATTTTTTAATTATCATTAGAAAGCATATGATTGGAGGATTATGTATTATTTTTCTATTTTCCTTTAACCAAGGCAGTGGAAGTGTCAATTGCATCACCTAGGATTTATTTTCTGATTGTTAACTTTATTTGAAACCTACTAACATGTGAATGAATATGAGCACGTGCCCCACAGTTGTAATATATTTTATCCGTAGACTTAACCATATTCACCAGAAGTACATTGTCATGCTCATTTTCACTTAATGAATGAAAAAAGCAAAGTTGTACACATTTCAATAAATAAATAAGACTTCAGCTTGTTCCTTGAATTAAGCGAAAATGTCAATCCGGAGGTTCACGTTAACAACAAACGAAGTAAAATACAAATAAGAATCATAAATAGACACTAATAAAAAAAGAACGAACGTACCAAAGAATACCAGGAAAGCAGTCCTGTTTCTAAGCGATCCGAGACCAGCCGGCCCATCATGCACCTCTTTGCTAATGATGAAGGGATTGGGGCGATCCTTGCCTGAGGGTTCATACACGCCATCACTAAATGCCACAGGACTTCTACGTACAAGATGCCCATCTGCAATATGTGATATTTATTTCAAACAATGGCATGGATATCAAAATAATTTATTTCTACTGCTTGAAAAGAAGCTCATAATGTGAAAATGATATGTGTGCCTAACAAAAACTCGGAGATAGTTTGGTTGTCTTTGCATATGTTAATATTTTTCTTGCAAAAAGTGTTGTATTGTTTGAAATATCTCACATGTTAAGCATTAATAAGTTGCTATATTTCCTTTACATGCTTTCTCATCTACTCTAACATTGAATATCATGTGATGTGTTCACTATGCCTGGTTTTTATTATGTTTCATTTACAAAGCATTCATATTATGTTCTATTTTAGAATCCATTTTAAGAAATCTGTTCCGAATCAGTACAACAGAGAATGTACTCTAGCAATATCAAGTCGCTGCAGTTTGCAATGAATTGGTAAATCAGATTCATAATGCTCTTCTTTGACCAAGATTACTGATTGTGTCATAGTTTGTCACAATTAATCTCCTATTTGTAATTAGTGTCTCTCAATATCCATTTAGCTTTTATGACCTATGCATTAAGAGCTCAAGCCTCATACCGATAATTGTAATGGGTTTCAATATATAAATTTAATTATGAATCCTCTACTGTTGATGACATGTAGGCAAACATAGTCTGGCAAATCAACGAATGAATACTTCCTTGTATCAATACATACATACATACATACATACATACATACATACATACATACATACATACATGCATGCATGCATGCATGCATACATACATACATACATACATACATACATACATACATACATACATACATACATACATACATACATACATACATACATACATACATACATACATACATACATACATACATACATACATACATACATACATACATACATACATACATACATACATACATACATACATACAAACACACATACATACGTACATACATACATACATACATACATACATACATACATACATACATACATACATACATACATACATACATACATACATACATACATACATACATACACACACACACACACACACACACACACACACACACACATACATACATACATACATACATACATACATACATACATACATACATACATACATACATACATACATACATACATACATACATACATACATACATACATACATACATACATACATACATACATACATACATACATACATACATACTCAAATACTATAGGATGAGTTGAGATTAATATACGTATAACATGTTTAACTGAAATATTAAAAAGGAGCATATAATCATACTTCGTTGAGTGAATCAAGTTTAATTTATGGTTATCTATGGGAGTGTGTCACAAACTGAAAATGCCACATCAGTTGAGCGCTGGAAACCTATTGGGGTGCATATTGAATCAATTGTACTACAATGACAACCGATACAATTGTTATTACTTATACCCGAATCTTAGTATGTTTTATTGTCATGCCGAACAAGATTAACGGTTTCTTCTTATCTCACTTCTTCTTTCCCCCTCTGCTGGCTCGGGGATGTAGATTAAACCGCGATGCTCCCTCCCGGATGTCGTAAGAAGCCATGAAATGGAGATTGGTACCACGATTGCACTAATATCGCATTCGGCCATGGTCATTTATCTCCGGCTACAACAATGTGTCTTTAGGCAAGGCATTCTACTTTGGTTGCTTTAGTGCTAAAATGTACTTTGCTGCTGTGTATTAATCTATCAACCAAGTAATGTCTATTTTAGTCCTACCTGTTAAACTGCCACGCATATCGTGTATTCTCCGTTACTCTGTGATACCTTACCTCGGATCTGAGTTGGAAATAAAATTCTGTTTTTAATAACATTATGTTTTCTTCTCATATTAATACACACATGTGGTTCACAAACGTCATGAAGCTATCTGGCTGCTGTGGTTTCATTTCTTGTCAACTGTATAAAAGAGATGCTTGTGTTTTGAATAGATTGTACATTATAGTTTCAATTATGAGAGAGAGAGAGAGAGAGAGAGAGAGAGAGAGAGAGAGAGAGAGAGAGAGAGAGAGAGAGAGAGAGAGAGAGAGAGAGAGAGAGCTTACCAATTGCCCCCCAGTCAGGGTGTATCAGATTGTTGTACCATCCATCCTGTGGAGTAAGTTCAAACTCCTTTCCAGAGTACCCTTTAACATAAATTTGAGACTCATGTAATCAGTTGTTAGCATTATAGAAATGTAACTTGAATTGTTCTGCTTAATGTACACAAGACGTAGACACAACATCTGATAAATGACGTTCTCCTCACTTCTCCTCCCCTGGCCACACTTTCTGTGATATAATGTTTATCGCTATTGCTAACAACCACAGCTGGAGTTCCGAAACCAGGAAGGAAAAGGAATCATACTGGATACGCCGCCTTAGAACATTGAAGCCAAGCGGTCTAAACCAAGATGACTAGAAAATGAAAACTATGCACTAGAATTTAACATTTTCTAAATCTTATTATCCTTCAATTTTTACTATAAGAATAACCGGTATAGAATCAAATATCCGAGATATAATCTGGGTTACATAAATGTACAAATAGTAAAATAGATGTCGCTTTGGCTTGTAGACTTTTAGGGAATTATACACCGTTTTCAGTTTCCGCAACCAGTCTATACAAGCTGGTTGTATTTATAGTTTTAACCTATGTGGAGACAGCCATGTAGATGTTTACAAACACAACGTTTTTGTGTTTATTTGTTTGTCGTATATATGTTTTGTATTTGCCTTTGAAAAAGTCACATTAAGAGTTTAAAGAGCTTAGGCTAGTTAGTTACTAGTTTCGTACTGTTCGTCGTCAGTTTATTGCATCTATTTTAATCAATCCCTTACACACGTGATCCCTTGGTGGATCCAGTACGCTTGAAAGGGTTGTTATTCGCCATATGATTTGTATTCTTTATATATATATATATATATATATATATATATATATATATATATATATATATATATATATATATATATATATATGTGTATGTGTGCGTTTGTGTTTGGTATATATACTCGGTAGCGTCTCGTCCTTATTTTGTGATAATAATACCCTATGAATTTTATCAATAAAATCGCTTTTCTTGGTTATGCTAAACAACGATACAAAACAAATAAAGAGGATTGCAAACTTGAACCTGCTAATCGAGTCGGTAGTTGCACAAAAACACAAAAGTTCATTGTAAAAGTCATAACTACATTGACAAATTCTTCCCATAACACCCATCCCATCTGTGAGTGTCATTCGTAGACATGCATTTGGAATCGCTTCAGTGTAAGATACATTGATTGAGGTATGTACAGTATCCTCCTATGTGGTTCTACCGAAATCTCTATTATAACATCGAAGTCATTTGCGCGATTTATTCCTACATCGTTGAATGTGCCATTAAAAGCGAATAACCCAAGTTTTTTTTTGCGACACAAAAATGCAGGACGGCAAATCATTGAAATGATCGTATTTATACCTGTTAAAATGCACGAGTTGATGATACAATGGTAAGTCCGAAATAATGACTATATATACCATACCGTGCTAAGTCCCGAATATTTAAACTATTTGATGCAATATCCAGTAAGCAATCGCAAGGTCTACTCTTACATTGCTTAGTATTTGGATCAATTATCATCTCTTTATCTCTTGACTTTTTATATCGCACATCCAAGTATTTTGATTAAATTGTATGCCTCCAATGACTGAAAATATAGGTCTGTTCGAAAATTCAGTTTTACAGCACAATCAAAACTAATATTTTCTGTTCTCTTGTTTTATTTTGCTTTCAAGGCGACTTGGAAGTTATAGCAACTTTAATTTGCGTATTTGTAAGCATGGCACGCTTAATACATCTTGAGAAGAAAAAGACATGTTTTTCAAACTCTGATTGACACATCTTGCAAGGCTTCCTTGAGACGATTTGTTTAATGAAACACATGAAACATTTCCTATTTCTCAAAGTGTCAGACGTCATTTTGGGCAATGAAGTACGTATCCTACTGCTACCTCTTTCCAAAATGATACGAAACTCTTATTTTAATTCAGCATTATGTCTATACCTTGAAAATCGTCAAAACCAAAATGGATTCATGTACATAAAACATTAATGTACGCCAGCACATAATTACAATGTAACTGTTTCTCTAATACGAAATTTTTTAAAGATCACATACCAACGGGATAATGACCGATGTAAACATGTATCCCGGTAGTACCATTCACCTCTTCTAATCACATACATTAATAACATTTGAGAAAAACTATGCTAATCCATTGATATCTACCTCTGATTGATTTTAATTTTTTATATACAAGATCAATAAAATCCTAATTTCAGCGAATCTTTAAACACATGATTCACATAGAACTCCTTCTGAGTTAAATCACAGCTGCTCAGAGGATATGTCAAGGTTTGGATGTTGTGGACCTTTGGTGAATCAGTTATGACCGCGGATGTATGCGCCGGTTTGTTGTCATGGAGATGGTCGATACCTCCTGTCCGGCTGCAATAATCTAGAGGCATAAAAGTGTGCACTTCTAGTGTCAGGCACGTCTACCTAATGGTCCTACCTTTCGCGTCTTTTGTTCAAAAAACTCTTTTGACGATCTTATCACGTCTCTAGATTCGTGGTATCTACTCATTTCAAACGTTATCAGTTTCTCTTAAGTCAGGTCGATATAATCAAATCGATATCTCTTTTAAACTGTCGTCAAGTAATGCACGACCAATCTTGAATAAACGTGATTGAGCTTTAATTTATCATTCAAAAGTATTACAAATATCTGATGATATAATGCCATGATGAAAATTGTATTCCATATTTTACTGAGCATCTTCATTACCTGTTCCCTTCACAACAGAAACTTCGCGCGCTATTGATTTGTGATCATTTTTGAACGATCTAACCGCCTTGATAGCGCTTTCACACACTTTATCCCTGTCGGTTATTGTAATAGTCGGAGAATGGCTTGTATAGCCAGATATTACAGTATTAATATGTTTAATTATTCTCCTTCTCAAACATTTAATTTTCATTGCATTATTTCTATGTTGTGTCATACTGGGGGGGGGGACTTTGAGAAGATGCACCAATCAATACTAATGAAGGTTTTTGTACATCGTATCAATATTCAGCACTCGTTAAATACATCTGAAATATCTCAGTAAGACTTATTTAAGATAATGACAGCATTAATGCAAAATATTTTAAACAAAATTCAATAACAAATCACTAAAATGTTGAAAGCACACAAACTCAGTACGTAGAGAATTACAATAAGTTGAAGAATTCAAGTCATCCGTATTTACAAAACATTTTATTATGTGAAGACAAGATTTGAATGATTTGTGTTTTATTAGGGGAAATTTGTGAATCATTAATTTGATCAAACAGGATATCTCATTGCTTGTATCTTTCTGTGATTGATCCTTCGGGTTTTTTAAAGAAATAGTAACCGCATATTTTGATAATTCTCCGTTTTGATTAAAAAATTGCCGTGTACTGATTTACTTACGATTTTAAGTTGCTCAAATATCTGCTAGTGTTTACATAATTTGTTTCAAATGATCGGTCTCAATATTTCGTTTCATCGAAATGCATATACTGTAGTTTAGGCTTTTATTGTGTGTCTGATGCCGTGACCTATGACTTACATCGTATTTATGCCATGAATGAAATTATATATTATTAAATAACTACATGCCATATGTATTGTACAAACTAGTTCAACCAAAAATACAAAATTTAGAAAATCATTAGAAAGACAGACAAATAGCTGTTCGTGTTCAACCTGCATTTGTAACTTCACACTGTCTGCAAAGGTATGATCTATCTATCTATCTATCTATCTATCTATCTATCTACCTATCTACCTATCTATCTATCTATCTATCTATCTATCTATCTATCTATCTATCTATCTATCTATCTATCTATCTATCTATCTATCTATCTATCTATCTATCTATCTATCTATCTATCTATCTATCTATCTATCTATCTATCTATCTATCTATCTATCTATCAGTGGTACGTTCGAATCATTCCTCCGATTGATAGAGTATTGTAGTTATTGTTATTCTAAACTTCTACTTAATATTAGTCTCTTCAAGTTTCTGTAATTTCGTCCTACTGCAACGTTTAATATACGATTCCATGATATATAATTAAAAATGTTTAATATATGGATGTAATAACTGCAACAATTAACTGGCAGACATGACACATTTTATATGTTTGTACCCATGAACCATTGCATGGTTACGAATAAATAAAGAACTGAACTGAACTCTTAGTATATATTTGGGAACGTAATAAGTTGTTTAAAAAGTATATACATGATTGGGCGCTTTTGTATCAAAATGTACTGTTCAAAATTCAAGTTCCAATGTACACATTCACTAAATTTCTTTTGAGCATTGTGGTGTTTTAATTTGAGCTGGCCAGAAGCCAAACTGTGTTTAGGGCGTAAGCAAAATTGAATGCGAGTTTCAAACTCCATGCATGTTGTCTTGTGCAAAGAATTCCAATCATGAAGTGAAATTCCTGTAGCCAGGGTAAGTAGAACATCAGACAAATACAGCCTTAGTAGCATGGCGTATATTGTGAAAAGGAATTTACATTTTTCGTTTAAGGAAACTAGTATCTAACTATCCTGAGCGTTTTAGACTCTTATTGAGTATTTCTCAAAGTCATATATTAGACCTAGACAAGAAAAACAAATAAAACAGAATAAACGTAGAGTTTGCGAAAATTTACATGGCAGATTCTACAGGAGTTAAACCTTTAAATGTATTGCGTTTCAACTAGTTTATATCAGCTTGTTGTGGATACTAGATAATATTTGTATTAACCTAGAAATCGATGTGCCATAACGACATTTGTTATTTTATGTACTATTTTGTGAACGCAAATTATATCCCATTTATTTCATTGTTATAGTAGTAATTGTATGCAATTATGCACATTTAGAGAATTTTTTTTAAAGAAAGTTTGTTGGCTGCAAACGATAAATTTATAATTTATTTCTTTATGGCTGTCTTTTTCTAGTCGTCTTGCTTTAAACAGCTTAGTTTCAATGTTCTAGGGCAGCGTATCCAGTAAGATTTCTTTTCTGTCCAGCTTTCTTAACTACCGTTGGGGTTGTGAGCAATTACAATAAGTGTTATATCACTGAAAGAGTGGCCAGGGAAGGCGAAGTGTTCTGTGACCGGGATTCTGTACAGCTTTCTGTCATCCAGTCAGATCTATGAGGGTTGATCTTTTGGTGTAACTTTCCAGTTTGTCCGACGTACTAAAGTATACAGATCTTGCATGTGATGAGATAAATTACATTCTCTGTTTTGTACGTTTTGTTTGAACCATGTATGTTTAATTTTTCTCTAGTGACTTGGTTAGACAATGTCCGGGTCTTTATCATATGTTGACAGGTTTTGCATCTGTTATCGCAACAGGGGCCAGATTGAATAGGGTGATCTTGACTAGTGATTGGTGTTAGCTTCGTTGTGACTAAGATGTCCTTGAGACTTGTTGGTCTCCGGACGTCCTAGTCAGGGCGAATCTAACGCCAATCATACCGAAATTCTGTTGTACACTTACCTACCCCGTCGGACATATTGCTCTAAGATAATTGTTCCTCAAGAGTAAAATTTCTCTTGACACAAGATTAATCTCCCTATCTCACTGGGGTATTTATTGCTCTCTCTAATTCCCATCAACCGCTTCAAGTGTATATGTGACATCCATGAATGAGATGTCCTAAAATTATATATATATATATATATATATATATATATATATATATATATATATATATATATATATATATATATATATATATATATATATATATATATATATATATATATACATGGAGTGAGTGTCAAATAATGTTGTGTTATACCTTATACTATTGCAAGCTGATAATCCTCCATACTTCTAATTTGGAACAAATGAGCAGAATTACCCAGAGATACCAGTGTTTTCCTTGTCCTATGCACCGCCCTTGTGACCTCAATAACGCGAAGCAGGTTAGAGATGGGTCCAGTAAGAGGGCCTAAAAGCCAACACGTAAAAGAAAGTTTATGGGAGTCATTGCCGACTATTTGCAAAGGAGCCAACAATTATATATGACCTTGCAGGGGATAAATAAGATGTATTTCTTTCGTTTGCGGATAATACTGCGGAAACGGTCGTGTTCTGCCATATTTTGACAATGTTTTTTGCATTTAGTTTTTGTCCCTAAGAAAATGGCAAGAAGGGGAGAAAAGATGCTGTAGGACGAATAGCGCTAAATGTATTTTTCGGAGAGGTGGGTAAAAACTGATTCTCCGACATCAAAGAATAGGCAACAAAATGGTTGGAACCGAAAAAAACAAAATGACTGGTATTAGTCTCAAATCACACTACGAAAATACTAGCTGCATTGTCACGCTAAAAAAATAAAGAAGAGAAAATTGGATACTTCCAAATTTTCTACGGAGTATCACAAAAGGTTTTGAACATGTTTTCCGGGTACACTAGACGTATAACGACTGCTTTTTGAAGGAAAACACATTGCTCTGCATCTAATAAACGTCATCAAGAAGACCTCCGTTACCTTCATATCATCTTTGACAAATACGTTGCAACATACAAAACGCCAAATATCTGGAAGAAACGTTTCGGGTGCGCTAAACAAATAACATCATTGATTGGAGTTCTTGTAAATATCGACTATGATAGTAATATACAAATACAATTAACTTTAAAATATGTTTCATTGTAAAAAAAAAGTATATTTAAGGATGTAAGGTTGCTAAGAGTACTTGGAAAATGTGAAAGGTCGTTTATCAAATCTGCGATACAGTAATGTAAACAAAATTTGTTTTAAAGGGGTCAGACCTCGAATTTGGTTTTTTACATGAATTAAATTTCATAAAAATACATATCTGAATGCGTTGATCTTCTGCCATATATTTAATCAATAAGTGCAAAGTCAATAGAATCGATAAACAAAATGGAGTGCAAACTGTTTGCATAACGTGACACTTTCCAAGGTAAAACCTTTCATTAATTTGAGGTGGTTTTGATAAATTACCACTTATCTTTAACAGCCTTTATTAGCAGAATGCAAACTCAATATAGTAAACAACTTTATTTACTGATTTAGCAACCTTAACTGAAAGCATATTTTCAATTTATTTTCAAAGTTTATCTTGAAGTTACGAAACATGTCAGTCATATGCTGATTGACAATTAAAGTGCTATTTTGATAAGGTTTACACGCATAACTTATTGGTTTGAAACAGAGTCGTCCAAAATATTGAAAGCAATTCATGTAACTGAATATCCAAATATTCGAGCACTACTTAACATTAGATAGGTCAATTTTATTATTACTATTATTATATATATATATATCGCGAAGGAATGAGTATATGCTACAAAATTCAGTCCCGAGAATATGATTTTATGACAGAATTCACAATCGCGAGCGAATGTGTCTATGATGTATTGCGCAGTTCATATTGAAGACTATTATATAATACCCATTCGGTAATGTATGATTGTTTGACATAATATTTTGATATTGTACTTACTTGGTGGCACAAACGCAAGTAGAATACCAAACGCAGAACAAAGTAACCTAACTTTGTCCATATGGGCTCTGATCTGACTCCAAACTGTAATATGTTCCCTACCACATGCCGTACAAGGAAGTTGTGACTCATTCGTATGGTTGTATTAAAATTGTATCGTACAGCTTATCTATTGATTACATATCACTTTAAAGCAGGCATTAATAAATCAGCGGCTACATTTTATACACTTTTATTTACTACTCAGTACCTTGCAATAGGACTTCACTAATATTAAAAAAGTTTGGTATAAGGCGTTATCATGCACGAGCCAATACTTGGTTCTAATTTCTCTGCTTCCCGACAAACGTAAAAGAAATTAAGTGTTGTATTCAGACGTGCTAGTCTACGGTTGATTTTGACATTTTGTTATCAAAAGGAAGTCTGTAGAAAGGAAAGTACTGAATTAAAATCAGCATAACGTCTATTTCAGTCTCAGACCTCAAATATAAAACATAGTTTCCTGGGCTTTTCAAATTATTGCTGATCAAAAGTGTCACAGGACAAACTATTCAAATAGATATAATTGCATAGCTAATATCTACCATAAATCCTTTCCATTTCCGTTATAGCAAGCTATGTTCCAAACGTTTTTGTGTCACCATGTTTCCGCAACTTTTCACAGACAAGTACATATATCTGTGTCACGTTTAATGCACCATGTAAAGCACCAGACAACCTCACTGCACATTGCCTGTTTACCAAGATTCGGGTCTATGTGGTTGCAATTTCTCATGTTTAAACCAGGATATTTCTAGTATGAACGAAGAGCGCTTTGCGATGTGATCTATCCGACTGGGTACTTTCAACCTGTTTGTACCACAAAACTATAATTTTGGCTTGTTTCTCAGTCAGAAGAAATATAAAATATGTCTTAAGGGAAATATCAGTTTCTAATCATCTACTGGTTGCCCGAGGAACAAAGATCTACATACAGTCCGTAGATTGATTTTAGATTTGATCAAGAAAATAGATTTTAAACATAAAAATAGATATGAATTCAATTGTCTATATTATTTTCACAAACTATTAGTGGAAAACAAAAAAAGGTGATGCTTATACATACAACGGCCAAAACGAGTAGATATTAGAACTAAACCCATTGTTTTCTATCCTTGTTATACTTTCTTTGAACACCCTCCGCACAGTGTCCTTTTGAAACCATAAAATAATAGGTTCCTAATAATTAAATGCAGGTTTGATAGGAATGGAAAGGGAGACGTGGAAGTAAATAAGTAATAGTAGTTCCACCCTACCCTCCCCATTCACTCACTCCAATTCTTCTATGTACTCCATGCCAAAATTTGGATTATTTGACAACATTGTCAAATAAACTAGTGTCTACTGTTTCCTGATGAAAGGTTACTTTATAATTATCCTTGTAATTTGCTACTCGGATGTCATTTAAGTGGCAAGAATGATTTTGTTTTGTTTAATTAGTTACGTTGGACTTGAAAATTCCATAAGTTGCATACTGCATATTTTGCTACTTTGGCATACATGTATTATTTGGGGGAAATGATCCTGAAGACTATCGTTCTGGCTACATTGGTATTTCACATGAAGCTCCATAACCAACAACAAAATGTTCTTATGTTCCACATCTTGTATGTCGATCACCTTTGAATTTAGTCCCTTTCTTTTATGGCATTTTAATTTATTTAACTCTTTTCAATTTGTTCTAACCTTTCTGTTTCTTTTTTATCCATGTATTATTATTAATTGGCATATTCTTCAACTTATTAGCAAGATTACATATGAAGAATTAGTTAATTTTTATTAAACTTTCAAATGTTGAATCAAATTTTATCAAAGTTGTCAGATGCGCATTCCATGCAGACACTACTTTGAATCATGTATATTATTTGTATCTACATATTGTTTATAACAAATGGATGCCACATTGACGGATATAACAATAAACTGTAGAAGCTTAGCTCGTACACTCAAACAGACATGTCATACCTAATATGAGATCGAATACTCATTATATTCAAAAAGTGGGAGAAATAAACAAGATCGTCCAGGATATATTAAGCTTTTCATAAAAAAAAATATTTCTAAAACAGCTGTGATATTTTGTATTATTTTCTTACTCATCAAATTCATGAGGGCTAGCACATTTGTTCAGGAATGCATTTCAGTGCACTGTGCTAAAAATACCAATAATGGTAGCAGATTAGTCCTTATCTTATCAACACAAAAATGCATTATCGACTCAAAACTATATATTCACCGTTGTTAATATTTAGGGTCGTAACTGGGAAAATCCACTGTTCTATTCTGAACTAAACACCAAATAATGAGATTGCATGTGCTTTGTTGCCATTGAATACGATTTGGTTATCAATCCATATTATGAAACTTAGAATTATATTCCAGAGATCAGTAAATTAATGATCTATAATTGTTTGTGGAATTTAATTAAAATGGTGTTTGACGTGTCAGAATTTATAAATTTTGACCATTTGCAAATAGACAAAAGAATCCAAGTATGTAAGCAATACCATGTGTTTTCTTCTTTTCCGAAAATTATTTTACTTTGGTGGAAGAAACTATCATAGTACTTGATAATCAGCCTGACTACCTGACTACTCCCTAGCGAAGAAAAAGTGTCTTTTAGTAAAACCGAAAAGTACAACACTTTTTGGAAATTTAATAACTCTTTGCTGAAGAGAAATTGGATGTATCTAACAAGCAAAAGAAAAAATTCACAAGTGTAAATTTTAAATCCCTGCACTGACTCGAAGTTTAGTTTTACGCAGCCTCCAGTGTTTCATTATTAAGTCTCTGTGATCTTAAACCATGTAAACGGAAAAGCGAAACCAACTAGTTTTGTAACATTCAATAAAGTGAAAATGAGAAAGGAACTAACTGACTGTACAGTGTTCCTTCTCTACTTCGCGGTTTGTTTATCGCGGTCTCGCTATTTCGCGGGGTTTAAAATGTTTAAATATATATTACAAATATTATTTCTAACATTAAAAGTATATTATAAATTTAAAAATTACCATTTGCAATAAATAGCGTATTTATTCGGCGGATGATTACACACCAATACCGAAATGTAGTACTAATCAATAGACTGTCTGGACTAGTTTATAAAGATCACTGATGTTATTAAGTGAAGAAATATCAAGAAAATATCATGTTGTAATATTGGACTATGTTGACAGAAATGCCTATCTAAATTATTTATTGAAATAATTAGTTCACAAATTACATAACATGAAAATTTAGGAAATGCACGCAAGCGACATAAATATGTAATACATCAATATATACTGATTTATAGCAATATTATTCATCACGGGGTACATCCCAGGATTCATGGCTTTTCCTTTCAATGTTTAAAATGATATAATAAACTTTGCATTTACTTTTAATATACGGGCAAGAAGCATGTGAAGGAAATAGAGAGTAAAAATATATATACATAAACAAATTAACAAAATACTGTCATTATTAGTATTTGTCATTTGTTAACAATGCACAAATCATAGACTGACATCTTATAGGTAATATTATGGCCTTACATATTGAGATCCATGTACATTTGTTTCTGTTTTATACAAATATCTAGGTAAATACAGTTTACTGAACATTTCAAGAGCTCTATGCTCGGGAACAAATTGTATAATGCTTCAATATTGATTTGAGAAAGCAAATGTATATTTTTATTGTGATATGGAGTGGGATCGTATCTACCCATATTGACCCTAATATTCAGACACTGTCTCTACAATTGCAGAATAAGTTAACATGTAATGGCTTTCTAACATCTAGATATGATTCTCTGCTAAAGTCTAACTTAACTAAATTATAAACTCTTATCCACTTAATGACAAATTTGCAGGCTTGCATCCCAATATCAAGAAATATTTGTTTAGACAATTTTAGAAATATTGGTTCATCTCTTGTACTTTTGGATGTATCAAGTTTATCTGTTACACGTTATGCACTTAAAATAAGTAACACACAAGAGCGAAGACAACAATATTTTAAAAAATTAAACAAATAATGTATTTCCCTAGAATAGAAAGTGAAAATGAGAAAAAAAGAACTTAACGTTATTACGAATAAAATAAAAAAAATGTCCAAGAATTATAGATATAAGTAATAGTAATAAAACTCCTGAATAAAACTCAGTTCTTGTCCCGAAAAGATCTAAAATTGAAGACGATGACGTGTCTGTTATTGTCTACGATATGCTGATGTGTCAACAGTATCATGTTTAATCACATAAATATTATTCCAGATTAGAATTCAGTATAAATTTCGTTGAATATTTCTATCCAAGAATTTTGTCAGAGCACTTTTGTTTTTCCAGAAAGATATTCATTTCTTTTCAATGATTTTAAGAAAATAAAATTCAAGCCTAAACTTGTCATAACATAAAACAACTTAAACTGCTAGATGTTTAAACATGACTAGTACAATCCTTACAGTCACAAGATTTTATAGTTTTCTGCTTCATCTCAGGTCACAATTAGCATTTTCTAAAACCAACCATTACCTAATCGAAAAAACCTTCTAGAATGATTAATGAGCCTTGTTTATTTACAACACATTAACCTGCAAAATTCCCTTTAGGAGTCCCCGAAACCTGAACCAAATGCATATTTAATCCTTCTTGTATACATGAATGATAATCATGATATTAATCTCATACACATAGAGAATATGAAGCTATTATTGGTGGTATACCTAAATGGAAACAAAAGTAAATCATGTCACGGAGATATGAACTTACTTTTGGACAAGATCAAGTTCAGCATACAATGTTACATTATAATCTAATGTAATAGAGAAATTAAAATCAACTATCAGACAATTAAGTCAAATATACATAACTTATTCAAAGCCACAAAAAATGAGAAAATATTTGAGTATATGAGCCATATCTTACAATCTTATAATTGCGATTATTGTATTTGCATGTTAGAACAATCTGTTGAAAAAACACCGCTGGACGTTTGAAGTATTTTAACTGGTATTTAATTGGTTTCACAATGCATGTTAATTTTAGACTGTTTCAACCTAATTCACCAATAGCAAAATATGTATGCATTGGATTTTGTTCATTGCATTTCATCTTTACAGGCGTTTGTTTATATCTCAATATCAAACGCATTAGCAAAGCCCCACCAGCATGCGATAACTAAGTATCAACAATTTTCAATATTATGTTTACAGATAATTTTCTAAACTTACCCATGATTGAGAATGGTACATCGGCTACTTACACAGACAGGACGTTTCGCATATACGTCATTTGTTTTGCTATAAGTAACCTTGAATCACCATTTATCTAAACAAAATTGACGGTCATTAAACGTTACGTTTCAATTAGTTTAAGAGGAAATAAAACTAAATCACATACATATAGCAAAACAATTAGTTTAATATGTCACCAATGTCTACACTATAGCTGCCATTGCACAATGAACTTTTAAGTATGTGTATTTTACTGCTCATTTTCTGATTTAGAAGTACATATCAGAAAGAGTCTCTACTCATTCTGTCAAATGACCTTGCAAACTCTATGTATGTACAATGGAACTTGCTACTGCATTTTCGAATATATGTTCATTTAAGTGTTCGCAACGCAAAAGGTATAGTACTGGAGTCATTCTAAAAACCTTTAGTTTACGTTCAATTAAACTTTTCTTGCTGACGAAATCCCTTTATTCTCTTTTTCAGGATGAACATAAAAACCTTGCTCAGTACAGGTAACAGATAAATCCCTTCATAATTAGTTGGGGTATCTTTGGATGAACATATAAACCATGCTCAGTACAGGTAACAGATAAATCCCTTCATAATTAGTTGGGGTATCTTTGCCTCCTTTTTCATTAAAAAATATAATTAATGCTGTATACAATCTTTGGTAAAGTAACAACCTTCAAAAATTGCATCAACAGGCATTTTCAAAAAAAGGTGTGAGATAACATTTATCTGCTTTATTAATTACAGATTCTATTCCACCAATATGAATATACTTTTTAAAAAAACGAGCAGTTGCTCTTCGCTCATCTTCTTAAATTTCACTATTAAGTGTTTCATCTTTGAAGCATCAAATGTACAAGTGATCATTTGTAATGCTGGATAAAAACATCTGAAGACTGGCGGAACTATTTCTGTGAAATTTTATTGCAGTCAAATTTTACGTCTGTCTTGTAATACGTTCCAAACTATCATTGCATTAATTTTCTTATGTGCTTTTTGCAAGCTGGATTTGCAATTTATCTATTTATATAGTCATGTTTTCTATATGATGTAACCTTTAACTATTCACTCTTGTATTTTAGATATTCTTCAAGGTAATATCGATAAAGACTTGATATTGAACAATTCTAAAGATTTTTTGCATGTTGAACCGACTTATCAATGAATGGAAATCTTGCAATGGATGTGTTATGCAACGTTGTATTACTTACCAGACCACCTGAAGTCTTCTTCATAATATGTTCAGTTTTATAATGAAGAACCTAAACTAATGTTCACATAGGTTTACTAAAATCAGTTGTGTCAATTACATATCGAAATATTCAAATGAAAGTGATTAGACAATTTCTTGATTAGCATTTTACCATTTTGTGTCGATTTTAACTGGCAAGGGCGTTCATTTACCAGTATAATTATCTATATTGTTCGTATTGAGGTAAATCGTATAAATGTTACCAATAATGCATCACATGAAAAACTTAGATCTTCGAAAAAATTCCAAATAATAGAAGCTTTGTACTGTCAACACTTACTCTTTTATTACTGGGTTTACGCAATCCTCCTGAAAATGTCCTTTAGGAACTAGATTCTAATGTGTTTAATTATTTTGGGAGGTTGCAAGAGATACCATTAAGGTATCTTGGATTAGGAGAATAATTAATTTAGAGTCAAGATGAAAAATATACTTTACTGCCTGTTTCACACGTATACGTATTTGTAATATTTAAAAGAAATTTTCATAAAGACAGTAACATAAACAAAATTAAATTTACGATATATTTTGTTTCAGCATATGTAAAATATGTTCATAGTAAAAGCGAAATGCTACCAATATGGACAAGTTCCAATAATAAGTTTGGAAATTCTAATATAATACATAAATATTCGGCTCAAAATGTAATAGTATAGCGTACATGACGTTTTGAATTAACACAGTTCAGGAAATTAATTGAAATATATAGAAACTAAATGTAGACGTCATAATTTTGTTTAGAGCATGGGTTGTAGTAAATGCTATATAAAGCTACAATAATGAATTACAGTTAAACAATTACTCCAATATTCATTATCCAGTCTTACACTCAACAAAATATTTATTTTTAGGAGATTAAAAACTATTAAAAGAATGAATGCAAAATTAATTCATAATACGAGCCGTCTTTAAAAATGAAAACAGATTCTAGAATAAGGAAAATAATCGAACAATTATTTTCCTTCACAAACAAGGAGTTTATGTGACGAAACTTCGTTGACTTAAAAGTAAATTTATAGACATAACTTTACCAAATATGTACTTACGTGAAGATGGATTTTTTTTATAAAACAATAAGTATTCTTTGTATAATAATTGTATACGGACGTTTGTCACAGTCTTGTTTTTGGGACTACCGAAAAGCAAAATAAATACTACATGGCTTAAATGAATAACTAAGGAATTAATGCAATCATCTTAGTAATTTGTCAGTTTCAAGTTGACAATTTCTTCCCAGGATAATACGTATGGAAAAGAAAATGATATAATTGATATATTCATATAGCAACTGAACCAGTACATCTAAAGATGTCTATTCAATTGTGAATCACCAAATATGATTCACTTTGAAATGTAAAGATGTATATTTAATTGTGAATCACCAAATATGATTCACTTCGAAACAGATCAAATTCAACCTCATGTCTTGTTAGTTGTCTGCATATGCTATCAAGTCAATGAGATTAACATAATAATTTACTTTTAGTTAAGAGACTTATCTAATTGGTTGTACGAATATATTTATGCATTCACAGTGCAGCCCTGAAAAGTTACCCTTGTTAAGTAATATTTGTCTTACGCAACCATTTTTGACAATGTCTCTAAAGAAAATTATAATACAAGGTTTCATATTTTGGGGTAACTAATTAGACTTAGTGAACTCACTAACAAATAAATTTCAACGTGAAAAAGACGAAGTTATGTGGTTGAGCGCATCTCTGTTCAGGTGGCAGGTTTCAAAATAAGCACCTCGAGTGTCACGACTGAGTGAACCTAATTTTGAAGAGAGAAAGTGCTGCTTAGTAAATCGCTGTTTCGCACATACCACGCAATATTTTGGAAGACCTGTTTGATATCTCAAAGAACCATGCGCCTCTTCAATCAAGGGTACAAAATCACTTTCAACCGAACACTGCGTATGAAACGACCCGCATTCTACCTATGTATAATAAGACCTTGTTTCCGTTTAATGGACCCTCCCTGAATGAGATTAAAACTTTGGTAATAAGTACCAAGTACAATTCGCGGAATGCAAGCAGACGCTACTAGAAGGCGAGTTCACGCCGCTCCAAGGCAAAATATACAGTAAATACCGTCGGCTAAACCGTTTAGAGGAGGAGCATTCTCCCTCCAGTCGACTCAAACTGCACTCCAGTCGACTCAAACTGCACTCCAGTCGACTCAAACTGCATTCCAGTCGACTGAAACTGCACTCCAGTCGACTCAAACTGCATTCCAGTCGACTCAAACTGCACTCCAGTCGACTCAAACTGCACTCCAGTCGACTCAAACTGCACTCCAGTCGACTCAAACTGCACCTTTTTGTCTATGAATGTTAAATGATCTTCATTCTAGCTCTAGCAACGCCACTACTGCCAGTCCTCAGGCTTTTAACCAACCGTTTATTTTCCTTCACCTTGACGGTCCTGATGAAAACTAATGCACTGCTAACCACTTGGCTAAGCAAACAACCACTCTCGACTTGCTCAAATTAAACGCTTCCATTTCAATCTCTGAGCCAGGATAACCGGTCTTTTGGTAGCCTACATACATACATACATACATACATACATACATACATACATACATACATACATACATACATACATACATACATACATACATACATACATACATACATACATACATACATACATACATACATACATACATACATACAGTGTGTGTGTGTATCTGTGGGTGTGTGTTTGTGTGTTTGTGTAATCTCGAGCACATGAGCCATTCACGACTTACATTACATAGCACTTACTGCTTGCTATTATTTAGGACAGGGTATGAAAATTATAAATTCTGTGTACACTGTCCACAAACTACAACTTTCCCTGTTTTGTCAACACGGATATATTTATTGAGATATGATCCGGACATTAAAAGAAATTAGGTTGTCGCAATATGTTAAATTTCTTACCTAGCATGTTTTGATTGATATTAATAAACTTCGTGTATATATTTATAAAGTAGATTTTGTCTAACTAAATTGTTATGCAGTTCATTATACCTTTATCGACCTTTACTTTTAGAGGGCACCATATAGCCACTATTGTGTTAAGGTGTCCATAAAACAGGAATTAATTTATCGTATGCTATTTGTATTTTTGCCCTGCTTTCATCTATTTCCAGGAAGGTTGGACTGATTTTTTTACGGATAGATTTTACTCCTACTAGTGTACAATGAAGTAATTTGTCGAAAGAATATTTCTCGATTAGTTAATAACTGACAAAATAATAAATATGGGATTGCATTAATGCAGAGAAAGACAAAGTGGTGGTGAACAATGCAGTAGGTGAGAAAGGAGATGTGGCTTGCAAGATTTACTTCCCTTTACTATGACAGCCTTACACGTCCAATATAAACTTTTATCGGAAGTTTACCTCTACAGGTAGAAGGCCAAATGCCACAAATTTAACCTTAGTATATTCAATGACGTTTAAACACATGCATGTATTTAACAAGTCAAAGATGTGGTTTATATGTGGAGGCTATGAAATTATAGTGTACTAAATTGTTCACACTCCTAACTAGGCTGGCTACTTTAGCTGTCCCAATAGTTTTGACCCTTGTAAAATGATTCAGTTAATTTTCTTGTAAGGTCTGACAATAATGTATGATACACCCAATTGAATTCATTTAACCTCGATTGTAAGAATCAAACGTATTAAATCTGTAAATGTATGATTCTTTTTTAGCATCTATTTTTGCACTTATGTGTATTTGTATGTATGTCTATGTATGTGCGTGCGTGCGTGCATGCATGCATGCATGTATGTATGACTGACTGACTGACTGACTTCCTTTATTTCCTCTTCAAAAGAGATTTTATTCAGTTATATTACATTATTATATTATTATATTATTATATTAACTACAGTTTATCATGTGCTGAAAAATGGCGTTAAACCCTTTAATATCGACACAAACCCTCAATAGCTGAGTACATGTTTTATAGAAAAGAGTGGTCATTCACCCTTTTACAGTTTATCGGGCTTTATTTTACCTTTATATGTATACTTACTCCAGTGTACTTTATTTTGACTTTACATGAATATTCTCTTCAGAACATACATACATACATACATACATACATACATACATACATACATACATACATACATACATACATACATACATACATACATACATACATACATACATACATACATACATACATACATACATACATACATACATACATACATACATACATACATACATACATACATACATACATATATGTATGATACATACATACATACATACATACATACATACATACATACATACATACATACATACATACATACATACATACATACATACATACATACATACATACATACATACATACATACATACATACATACATACATACATACATACATACATACAGTGTGTGTGTATGTGTGGGTGTGTGTTTGTGTGTTTGTGTAATCTCGAGCACATGAGCCATTCACGACTTACATTACATAGCACTTACTGCTTGCTATTATTTAGGACAGGGTATGAAAATTATATATTCTGTGTACACTGTCCAAAAACTACAACTTTCCCTGTTTTGTCAACACGGATATATTTATTGAGATATGATCCGGACATTAAAAGAAATTAGGTTGTCGCAATATGTTAAATTTCTTACCTAGCATGTTTTGATTGATATTAATAAACTTCGTGTATATATTTATAAAGTAGATTTTGTCTAACTAAATTGTTATGCAGTTCATTATACCTTTATCGACCTTTACTTGTAGAGGGCACCATATAGCCACCATTGTGTTAAGGTGTCCATAAAACAGGAATTAATTTATCGTATGCTATTTGTATTTTTGCCCTGCTTTCATCTATTTCCAGGAAGGTTGGACTGATTTTATTACGGATAGATTTTACTCCTACTAGTGTACAATGAAGTAATTTGTCGAAAGAATATTTCTCGATTAGTTAATAACTGACAAAATAATAAATATTGGATTGCATTAATGCAGAGAAAGACAAAGTGGTGGTGAACAATGCAGTGGGTGAGAAAGGAGATGTGGCTTGCAAGATTTACTTCCCTTTACTATGACAGCCTTACACGTCCAATATAAACTTTTATCGGAAGTTTACCTCTACAGGTAGAAGGCCAAATGCCACAAATTTAACCTTAGTATATTCAATGACGTTTAAAAACATGCATGTATTTAACAAGTCAAAGATGTGGTTTATATGTGGAGGCTATGAAATTATAGTGTACTAAATTGTCCACTCTCCTAACTAGGCTGGCTACTTTAGCTGTCCCAATAGTTTTGACCCTTGTAAAATGATTCAGTTAATTTTCTTGTAAGGTCTGACAATAATGTATGATACACCCAATTGAATTCATTTAACCTCGATTGTAAGAATCAAACGTATTAAATCTGTAAATGTATGATTCTTTTTTAGCATCTATTTTTGCACCTATGTGTATTTGTATGTATGTCTATGTATGTGCGAGCGTGCGTGCATGCATGCATGCATGTATGTATGACTGACTGACTGACTGACTTCCTTTATTTCCTCTTCAAAAGAGATTTTATTCAGTTATATTACATTATTATATTATTCATTATTATATTATTATATTAACTACAGTTTATTACGTGCTGAAAAATGGCGTTATACCCTTTAATATCGACATAAACTCTCAATAGCTGAGTACATGTTTTATAGAAAAGAGTGGTCATTCACCCTTTTACAGTTTATCGGGCTTTATTTTACCTTTATATGTATAATTACTTCAGCGTGCTCTATTTTGCCTGTAAATAAATATTATCTTCAAAGTGCTTTAGGTTAGATTTATATGGATATTCTCTTACTATTTCGGGCAATTTATAGAACTGAAGATCTTGTTCTTTGGCAGAATGAATCTTTCCCAATTTGTCACAAATTTGACTGTTATTACGTGATCATCATCGCACACGATCTGTTGAATAGTTTCTCTTCGTCCTTGACTAGGTCCCATTTGTTCTGCAGAAGATTAATACAGATTGTATCATAAATGGTTGTGTGTGCTTTTTATTTGTAGCAGTTTTGGCTTATACGCCGTCGTTTCGTCATTTTATGTGAATTTAAAAATAAATGCAGTTTTCTTAAGGGGCATATTTCAATCCAAGGGAAATACATGTGATGTTTTCAAAGAATACAATAATAAATGTTAAAACCAATTCATACAAAATAAAAATAAAAATTAAAGCCTTCATATATATATATATATATATATATATATATATATATATATATATATATATATATATATATATATATATATATATAAAATGAATATTGATCTTGAGTGGTTATAAATCGAGTGTGTCAGTCTTGAAACTCTATATGCAATTGATGGCAAAATGCTTGTAAGGTGTCGCACCTTCTGAACGGAATTGAGAAGTCACGTAGGGGATAGAAAGGGTCTGAGCTGAAAACAATATTTCAAATCAATCACAAATGACTCGATCTATGAACAGTTACACTCGTTGCATTCACTTTGGTCTTTTATAAATATACGTGCGTCTTGCAAATATCATTGTCTGTGTAATAAATGGTTTACAGATGGCTATCGTCTGGCTGGATTTATTTCTTCGTTTAATATAGGCTCTTTCAAATCATCTACCCTTGATCTATTGTGTCAATGACATCTTATATTGAATTTGTCCTTGGTAGACGGACTCATATTTAATTATTGATGTAGAACATGTAACTTTTATGCATGACGGTAGAGTTATTTTTCAACAAAATTATTTGGTACAGACGTTTACCATCGATACCTTTGACTAGCATATTGCAGTGGAGAATTCGTTCCTATCAGATTATGAGTGACATAGTGACGGCCATAACGATCGTATTTCTTGAACACTTCCGAGTAATACAGGAATATATACTTGAATATTTGCAAAACTGGTAGTGAGAATGGATACATACCTGAACGGATATATTTTTGGACGGGTATATTTTTATTTTGAAAAGCACCGAACTTCACAAAATCGTTCTACAGTCAATGTTACTTTTATTGAATAAGCTAATCATTCACTCATTCAAATATAGTACAGTTTAGTAGCTTAAACTGAACTGTGACGTAATTTTCTATCTAAAGCTTCTTAGTCATGAAATTCCACGCCACGTGTTTACATACATATACAATCCTCGACATGCTACGTCTTGATGTGAATGTTAAATACCTATCCACGATATCAATGATTTAATTGTTTAGAAGCTAAAGACCAGGAAGAATTGATTAAAATACATCGTCCTTGATGACAAATATATGTTTTAGAAAAAATCCCTTATTTGGAGACCAGCCAATCACACGGAAACCTAAAACTTTGTTATCAGTTATTTCTCCGAATAAGCCAAAATCCTTAACAGTTAAAAATGGTTTATTAAGGTTATTCCCAGTTGGCATGGATTGAAATCAAGGTGTGTAAATCATATTTTCAAGCGACAATATCCGTGAGTAAGACATGCAGCCAGCGTTATGTTGTGGTACTATGTTCTTGCATGTTCACCGTCGTTTTAAACCGTTTCAAGCTATACACAAATAAGTACCAAATTTGCCGGTGAATGTCACTGTCTATGCAGTCAGTGGGTAGTAGTTCATTCAATGATTAGGCCTTGGATCACGCATTACGTATGATATGGCAGTTTCTGTAATAATAATAATAATAATAATAATAATAATAATAATAATAATAATAATAATAATAATAATAATAATAATAATAATAAGGAATATGTATGGCGCCTAAGCTTCACGCTTTACAAGATTAGACAACAGCTAAAATATAAAAACATATATAATGGTTTTATTACAAAAAAACAAACACCATGAAATTAGAAAATATAAAACATTCTGACAATATTTAATGTAAGAAATATTGTTAGGTATATTAGTTTTTTTTTTTAGTCGAAATATGTGAATTTTATGAGCACTCTTAAATGTGCCTACTGTGGTGTCTCTGTGCCTAAGTTCAGTTGGTAATTTGTTCCACTTTGCTAGGGCCTGGTATGCAAAAGATTGTTGTCCATTTGACTTAGTTTTCACAATGTGCGTAATTAGCATAAGATTGTCCGAAGAGGAGCGTAGGTGTCTTTCTGGTATGTACACATAGGTGAGGTCAGATAGGTAGCCCGTCATTCAAACATGGCACAAAGAACAAATTTTGTGTTTGATACTGGATCAAATGAATAGACATTGTAGGGTAGAGTCTGAGAATGTGTGCTCTGATCATGGTACTCTAAGGATGACCCGATTTGCTGTGGTTTTAAAGGAGACCAGAAACGAAATTGTTCTTTTTATATATGTAAGCTTCTACAAATTTTAACTCAACTTTAATTTTTTAAAATTACATATCGTAGGCGGATAGTGATTATATTGCGCGAAAGACACCACGATTCCGTAAATTGCCGAGTTTTTCCGAGTTTTTAATGAGACGACAGATCACGTGGTCCCGTGACGCAATACTAGCCAGTCCTGAAACAATGAAGGCGAGCGATACAGGAAATCAGATTTGGGTTGCACCTTAAAAAGATGAATCTGTTTCCGAGAGTTGCTCCAAACTTATATATGTTGAACAGTGTGTTAAGAATTTGAAGAAAAGCAATGTAATTTTAACATAAATACTTATACATTGTGTGCTGTTCAAAAATATAATAATGATTAAGTGACGATGCCCAATGTGAAAATTAAATTATGCCACAATGCAATAAATTTCATTTAAGAAGGATGAGATTCAAGCGTAGTAACGGTATATGTAATGACATGTTCATTACCTACCCTACACACCATTCATTCATCACTAAAACACTGAAAGATAAAAATGAATTCTGAGCCGACTTTTGTGTGAAACAATATCCATTACAGGCAAGGTGTAAAAAGGAAATGAGAATGGTTTTTATCGGTCCTAACTTAAGCATTAGTTTTGAAAAGAAAAAAAAAAAACAACAACCCACAAAAAAATATGCAAAGCAGAAATTGTAAGCAATTATTTTAAACATCAAGAAGCTTCCTTCTTATGGTTCAATTACATTGTATTTTACATGCAGCCTACAGATAGCTTATTTAAAAATCTGACAATGTTTGCATATCTGGTGTATTAATTTATGTACCTGGGGCCCCGAGTGGCCTAGTGGTCTAAAGCGCTGTCCGTTACGGATCACTGCCATCTCACCTCTGTCTGCGTGGGTTCGAGTCTAGGATTCGGTGAATGTGGATATGTGAGAAAGCTTGCCAGTAGCTTCTCGTGGGTCGGTGGTTCTTTCCGGTGATTTCCCGGTTTCTTCCTCCACCATTAATACTGGCCGCCATGAATAGCCTATCATGTGCTGAAAAATGGCGTTAAGCACAACAACAAACAAACAAACAACAATTTATGTACTGTACTAATCAGTGCTCAAAGAAATATTTTTAGGCACTGGCCCAGGGTGTATGACTTGAATGAACTCACAGCCCCTGACTGAAATCACAAAAAGAAAACGTGACAGCTCATACTTGTCAACTTTCAAGCCGGAAGAAAAGACCTCTCGATGTGGAGGTATTTCCACACCTACCTCCTGATCTAGTATTGTCTCAAAATTCTTAGAGTTGGTCTCTAAAATAAAATTTATTTTATACTAAATTGGGCCTATACAGCTTCCCATAGCTTAGGTCCCTGATATGTTTAAATCCGTCACTGGACGAAATAATTAATATCACATATTTCTTTTCTTCAGTAAATAGTATGTTAAGATTAAAAATTATTAACATAATTTTCAGAGTTTTTAGAACCACTACAACAATACTATAGCAAAAGTATTCAAACATCAAATTGTCAACGATTTACTTAAATTCCGTGAATTATCACTGTGCATGCTATGTAATTTTCTCTACAAACAAATTTGCATATACATTTCCGCCAAATAAACTCGGGTAACACTTGATAATCCTCTACTGTATATGTAAAATTTTATTCCAATTATTAAATTAAAAGAAGGAATAAAACTACAATACCATGCATGATATGTCCCCCGCCAAAAAGAAAGAAAGTTCAGAATAAATATTTTCATTCAGTAAGCAAGTTTTACAGGCCTGAAGACTTAAATCTTAAAACCGTGTTAAGTAATAACAAAATAGGAGATCGTTTATTTATCAATTAAATTGCTGGTGCTTACATACACGCACTATCTAACACGGTCCAAACGGCAGTCTTTTAGGCAAGATAAATACAAGAATAAAGATTGCTTGTGTACTTAAATCAAAACTTAAGCTATTTTGCAGTTCAGCCACAGCTGACCAGAATATGAAAAAGAAGCTTGCCCGGGTGGATTATAAGGTGTATCGCAGGGAGAAATGGCGCGTCCCTTGAGCACTCTCACATTGGGGCAAGGGGTGGGGTCAATAGTCGCCTCACCCCAATTTATATTGTCAGCCAGTTAATATGAAACTTTAATTTTATACCAGACCTCTTTTATTTTAAACGCTGCTACTCAAACTGCCCAAGAGAAAGATTTTATATCAGTTCCATTCACTATAGATTACCATTTACACATACATGTAGCCGGCATAGACTGAAAAGTTCGTATTTGTTGTTTTTTTTTCTTTTAAATTTAAAATGTTAAGATTACTGACAAATGTGTTGTCTTGAAATATGACCGTGCAAGGGGTTTAGAATCTTCATTTTCAGCAGAGCTCCCATTTCATTAAAATCAGATCTCAATTTCACCTAGGGATGCGGTGATTTGATTATAATTGTGGTGTAGTGTGGCATGTATGTCAACATCCTGGAATACATTTAGCAGTAGTATAGGAAAACAAGATTTTCAGCTCGAAACCCTCTTTTCACCCTCCAAACAAATAAAAACTATATTCCTAAACTATCCCCACCCCTTTTTTCAAAAGTATTAGTAAGGTTTTTAGCTCACCCCCTCTCTCTGTTATTACAGTGTTTGTACATGATCGGTATCCAGGTAAACTTCCTTATACTATCCAGGTAAGTTAACTGAAGCTCTGTCATTATACAACAAAAAGGTGTATCACGTATTTTTCAAAACAACAGGTGCAGGTATTTAGTAACAATACAAAACAACAGGTGCAGGGAGTGAGTCATCTAGGTAAGCTCGTGTCATACAGAGGTTGTCGAATTTGCTAAAAAAAAAGGCGCATGCGTGGAATGTTCATGAACCAGCAAGACGGGTTTTATTATCAGTCTGCCGCTAGCTTTTCATCAGATAACATATGATGTGCAGTGCGGAAATTAAACTACGCATTAGAGCGTGTCGATTTCAGTTAACACATGGAAGGTGGAAATTAAACTACGCATTAGAACGAAAATGATAAAGGTAAGTGATATTATTTTATATCTCATTACCAATGATTAATGTTTCAACTGTTGATATTAAAAATATTTCATTATCACGATTATAGAGACTAAATTTTACTTTACCGCTCACACAGCGACGTGACTCAAACAAATCTTTTATCTGTGGTTTGCTTAGAGGATATTTTTTGTCGATAAAATACTCCTTTGACCGATCGAGATCAATTGTGAGTTTAGTATGTTTTTGTTGGCTAATCGGACTGTGAAAGAATTTTAAATTCCGATAGCAATTTTAGATACAATTGTTCGAGATAATTGAAATACTCGCTGTTATCAGATCTGACGAGCGAAAGTTTTAGCTTGTCACGTGTTCCACTAAAACATATGCCTGGTGTTTCATTATTAAATTCAACTGTCAATTGTTTGCCGTCCATCATTAGATATTTGATTTTACTACTGTAGCTATTTGTCATTGTCAAATTTTCAAACATTATTTTATAAGTTTAGATAAAATTTCAGTTGGAAAAGATAATGTCATCATCATGACAATACCCAAGGGCAAGTGTATCTACCCCATTTTCGCAATAACGTTTGTCATCAAAATTACACAATCCACGTTTGATAATGACATCTGTTTCAAGCTTATGATGATTAGCCCGAATTGCCATAGCTCTCTTATAACTAACACCGCCATCAAGCGCGTACTTGTAGTCATCAAATTTCAAAAACTTTATAACAAAATCACGAGGCAGACCTTTTGCTTTTTTCGTGATTTTATTACTGTCTAACAATACGACATACATTTTGCTGCGTAATCCGATAAATTATTGATAGCGCTCGAGTTCATTTTATCTTTGAACTTACCAATAACTTTTTTATTTGTGTCGTCATGAAATTTACTGTCACGTGGGTAATCAGAAAGATCAAACAGATATCAATTATTGTACATGTCCTGATAGATGTCCTCACATTCGATTTCATATCCGTATCAGTAAACAATAATCTACTGGCCGGCCATTGAGTTTTAGCAAAATTATAATGAAAATCATACATCAGCCACTTTGATAAATCTAACACTGAAGCTCCAACGAAGATCGGCTTGTTTAGTTTTAGATTTGTCTTTCTTCTTTGTATCGCAACAAGACTTTCATTAAATATTTTCATGCTCACAAAATCATCGTCTAACACAAGTTTGTTTCTGCGATGGATATCATTAACTAGTTCGATATTTACGCCTTTCCTAATATTCTCCATCGTCTTACCAAAAACGGAATTGTTCATCAGTTTGAAGAAGTTTTTCTCAAAACCTGTTTTTGCTGCAGCCCTTTTTGAAGTGTTTGAGTTAATGTAACCTCTCATCCACGGCGACTGATTAAATTTTAGTACACGATGAACTTTTCTCAACACAAGACCAGCATCGACTGCTTGTTTTAAAACTTTGTAATGCAAAACGTAATTACGTTTATGAAGCAAATTTGGTACTAGTTTCTTGACCATGGAATGTTGTCTTGGTGATGCTAACGCTTGTTGTTCTTCTGATAACAAAATATAATCTATGAGCATCGATTCTGCACAGAAAGGGTAATCGTTATGCAATTTGTGTAGCCAAGTTGGATAATCAAGATCAACTTCAACGAAATATGAAACATCTTCGGGTATCTTTTTCTGTCTCCGATAGACATCAATCAGCCGTGATCCAACGAAATCCACCAAGAAGCATTGGTTCTATCATTGAACCACCGTAAAGATTATTTCAATCTAAATAACTATAAATTTCGAAGGAAGCTCAGGATTATACTGTTTCAAATATTTGTTGTTTGCTTCAGCATATTTTTTCGTTATCACGCTAATACCGCCTCTGATACCTTTTTCGATAAAATTGAACATATCGACGTCAGTCAGTAATTCTAACCTTACCTTACTAAACTTTAGCAGAGCATCCCATGACAGCCCAGGGGCAGAATAATACCAACAAGGATCTAGTCCATAATTATTATAACTCACTTTTCGAAAACTTTCAAAAACATCTGCTAATAATAACACATCAGTTTTCAGGTATAAATCATGATAATCACCAAACGTCTCACAATCAAACTCTTTCCAGATATCATCTGCAATCCTGTACTTGTCATCGGTTATATTTTCATTTTTAAGTTGCGAGTAAAATTTATTTTTGTCAGGTAAAGATGTTTTATCAAATTTACTCCAATCGTTGAGATATTCATACGGAAATACTCCCGTTTTAGCTAGTAGATTAAATTTATCTCCAAAACAGTCTTTTAGGTTATCAAATTTACTTCAACCTTTTACTAGCTCATCTAACGAGGCTTCCATAAACTGCAAGCTGTCAATAAAACGCAATTTACCTAGCGTAACTGACATGTACTTTTCAAAATTATTTGGAATGCATTTGATGAAGTTATCGAGTTTCAGACGAGCTTTTGTCAGGATCACCAAAAGCGTCTACTATAATGTGACTATCATATCCTCGAAAATTGTGAAGAATAACCGGAATAAAATCTGGAGCATGAAATTTTAAATTACACTGATCATGAGCCGCTGCACGGTACTGTCCGGTCAAATGACAATGGTCATGTACTTGTTTGTTATCGTCAAAAGCTTTTTCACAAATATGACAAATTTCCGCTTGCTCGTAATCGGATTCTTGTTGAGGTGTTAATTTTAACATTGGCGTTACTCTTTTTAAACGAGTAAATATATTATAAACTTCATTAATCAACTGCTTGAGAAGCCATACTGCTCGATTTTTACCACGATATTATTGGATTGGTTTATATAATCTAGAAACATTGCAACAAACTACCTTATACGCTATTCCACACGGAATATGATTTTGAACTTTTCTTGTACTAGATTGATTAGGATTATTTTCTACGCCAAGTACAGGTTGAAGTAAGCATTCGAAATCAGCGTATATGACGAAAGGAGTTTTTAGTTTGTGATTATGATGGACAAACTGTAACACACTACCTTTTTTAGATGGCATTGTTATTCTTTGTACATCACTACAGTACTGCAAATGATTTTGCAATGTTTCATTGTACAGCCATGCAAGCAGCGGTAACAAAAAAACTTTTTATTCTTATTCTTATTGTACAGTTTACTAACTAGTCCGTTAAAGTTTTTAATCCAAACGTAATGATTTTTATAAAACAGTAAATTTATAGTCGATTGTGAAGCTTTTTCTGAAATATATATCGGATATACTGACTGATATATTTTTCAACACGAGTAGCGTTTTTTTCTGCTGGAAATGGAGCAGAAAGAACAGCCCATTGGAAACATTTGTTATCTACGCTTTTTATGTTTATACAACATCTTTTACCTTTTATTTTTGGTGGCAGATCGATGTATGAACTACTGCGCAATGCGTCATATTTCATCGTGTGAAACAAAAGTTCTTTGATCATTTCAAACTTCCAACCCGAACCTAATTCAGTAAATTCCTCTATTTTTTCCAAATGTCTTCGTGTACTTCATTAGCTAGTGATAAAAGATCAGTCTCAAGCAAAACACGTCTTGATTTTGCGTTCATATAAGGATCTGCAATTTCCTTTTCAGTTGATTATTTAGTTACAAGTAGCTTTGAAAATATAGCATGATATTGCACTAATAATCTGATACTTTTGTGTTTTTCGAGCTCACGTTTTAAAGTTGTCTGTACCAAGTGGTAAAGATTTGTTGCAGTAAAATTTACTAGCACGATTTGTTTATCAAACCGATAACTATTGTCAAAACCTGTAAAAGCAGTCGCTATTTTATCAGGTTCTCCCATAAGGCTCTTCTTGGCTATATCACGCAATTTTAACATTGCTATACTTCAGTGTAATATTTAATTCATAATTTACCTCACACTGCGCATGCGCTAAAAACAATTAGAGATAAAAATCACCTATAGTATAATGACAGCAAATCTGACAAGCGTACGTGAGCAAGAAGCATATCATGTTCACCTAAAGTAGAACTTATACACTGGAAATGCTATAGTTTCAGTCATTAACATCGAAGCTAGAATATCGGTTGGCAAATTAACGTCAGCGGGTTATCGGTTTAGTGTAAAAGGAGATAATACAGAGAGGATTACAATGCTTAGAAAAGATTTTATTTGCACATTGTTCTGTGATGACATTCCAGAGGGACAGCGTGTATATCACGTGAACGGTATAGTCACTGATGACAACATTGAAAAGTTATCCTTAGAAGATGAGTTTCAGCCGCATTCGATCTTTGATTTATACGATGCTAACGATCGCGGTATTATTAGAAACAGAAAAACTAAAAAAGTTCTTCGTTCTATAGGTAATATGGGATATCCTCAAGTAGAAGATAGAGAAACACTAACAGATTTTGTTAATTATAAATCGCATAGTATTTTATGAGGTGTTTAACAGATCTAAACCCAACGGTTTGGTTATTAACCATACAATAACGTAAAGACTGACAATCGATTGGAAAATCTGGAGCTAGTAACACAACAGGAAAATGTGAGAAAAGGAAAAAATAGTAATGGTATTAATTTTAGAGGCCCCCAAAAAACCTGTTATTTCGATAAACCTCGAAACGGACGAGGAGATCAAATTCAAATCGATTACAGTTGCGGCAAAGCATTATAAGATAAAGTCTATGTCAGTAAAATTTGTAGCTGATGGAGTAATAAAATCAACTTTTTCAAGAGAACACGATGCCAGGTTTGTTTTTAGATATGATGATCAATAATATTTTGTAATCCAGTTTTAGTCAAGCAATGATGAGCAAATCCTATATCATCGCAATCAAATTTTAGCGTCGTTACCGCACTTTCATTAATTTTATTTTTTTCTGCTTCTGTTAGCAATATTTTATGAGAATAACCTTGCATTACAATAACGTCAACAGAATATGCACTATAACCCAACATACGTTGTCTTACGGCTTCGGCTAGTTCGTTGTAATTTACTATATTAACCTTTTGGTGATATTTTATCTCGTCAGTCATCTTATAACAATAATTTAGATAAAATATTATAATAATGGACTTGATGAAACAACTCGCTGAATTATACACAGAAGATAATAGTGATAACGTCGCCAGCAATAAGGTCACGCATAGTATTACATTTTCCAAAGATTTCGTAGACAAATCTGTTGGTTATAGTGAAGATGATATTTTATATAACAAGGAATCTGATGATGATGGTGAAATAGTCACTGTTGCTGACAGATCTAATTACAGCAGACCAACAACAAAACGATATAATGCCAAATATCACATTGCAAAAACAATAATGAAATTTAATTTTACCGTTGCCGAACAACAAATATTTTAGCAGCTAAACAAAGCTTTCTTAAACATCAGAATTCCAGACCGACAAAAAAATATCAAATTCGATTTCATATTTGTCAAGATTTTTAATCTAATGATGATCTCTGGCAATCGCAGACAATGTCTAATATCATTACGTAAACCAGTAAAAGGTAAATCTGTCAAACAAAAGTATGAGGAAATTTATAATACCATTATATCATAATTTGTTTGGTTGGGATCCAACTGTTAAATGTATCGCTATACCCACGCCATATGACTAAACTTTTATCTCCTTTTTTCTAATCATTTTTTCAATAACGAAACATTCTGCTCAGTTTTCTGTAGTTCTTGTTCGAAAAACTACCTACGATAGGTTCCCCTGCCAGATCTTTTAACGAATACGTTACAGTGATTGTTAAAAGTACCTTATTAACAACAAATACTTCTTCGCTCCAGTTCGGAGTACATCCTTTTGCAAATACTTTTTTTATCAAAGAAATTCTAACTTTATCACCAACCTTATATTTATGTCTGCGGTACATGTTTGCATTTGCTAATATTGGATTTTTAATAGCATTATTGGGTGACATTTTGATAGTTCGATGTTTCGTGTTATTATATTCACCTACGATTTGAGAAAGGTCATCGATGTATCTGTTGGTGTTTTTAGCTGTCATATGTTTTTGTATTTTCCCGTTTAGCGTGCGATTAAATCTCTAGACAACAACGCTTTTACCTTCGTTTCCTGTAACATTTTGTATATTATTTTGTTCTAGAAACTGCTAAAACTTTTTGTTAAAAAACTCAGATCCGTGATCAGTCCAGATTTTATTTGGTTTTCTTTCTGTACTCGTTATTATTTGATTTAGCGCATCAGTCATTTAAGTCATTGTCTTATCCGAAACAGTTACACTGAAAGCGTAATTACTAAAAACGTCTATAACGTTAAACAAATACCTTTTGGAGCACCATCAGCGCCAATGTTAAACTGAGCCAGATTAGATACATCCACCACATCTATTGCCCAGGTATCATCTACAGCATTTGCGACAACTTTACGTCATGGGAACTTTTTTTTAGGTCTGTGTAGTTCGACTGCAAGATCATCGTATACTTTTTTTCCAACTCTTAATTTATATTTTGCTCCTATCATTCCCTGAACAAATCTTCTATCAAAACGTTCTCGTAGATTTGTTGGCTCCATATCACGTAATTCGTCTAACATCACTTTATCACAATCTGATTTCGAGTTTTCATGATCACGATAACAGATATCATGACGCATTATTATTGCATCCACATGATTGTAAGGCTCTTGTCCTGGCAATGGATTGTCGCTTTCATTTAGTTGTTGATCTAGCGGATTGTAAGGTCCTGTATGCCGATGACCTGGCAAAGTCCAACCGCCTTTTGGTTTTGGTAATTTTCCAATAATTTTGTGTATATCTATACCTGACCCTATTATTTCTCTGTTGTTACATCATTGACAGTATGCGACAATTGTTTTTTGCTCAAGACACAAATCTTTGTCAAAATAACAGTTGTATATCATTCTATATTTTTAGTCGTCTACTAAAATAATATCAGGATAACCAGATCATAGCGACGTCGATGGGGACGTTTTCTTTAAAAAGATATTTTTTTCTTTTCCGCAGACTGCACAAAAACTCTTTAACACCATCCTGTTGTTTTTTGTTTCTTCTGTTGTTTCATTAATATTTTCTGTTTTAGTTCTACACTTGAGACTGTATATTGACATTATTATATTTTTAAGTTTAGATAAAATTAATTGCGATCTCATCATTAGCGTAAGAAGGTCGCTTATCAAACTGTAAAATAAATTTTAAAATATTGAGATTTCTGCTCATCTGTAGGATAAACATAATACAATAATCGCCGCAAGCAGACGTTCCAACAGGTTGGAGTTGATTTGTTGAATAATATACCTTTTTAAATGTTTTGTTTATATACCTTTTTATTACATCGCTTGGAGGAAGTCCAAACGAGTCGAAATAATTATTATTATAAACTGCTACCCAATGCGTACCGGATCCGTCATTGAAATCGTGTATAGTAATAACACACGAACTTACAGCTGACGACGATTTTATTGCTGCGAGTTCATCTTTAGAATAAACTCCGTGAAATCCAGGAACTGCTTTTAACTTATCAATGATATCAAAATTACTCAACGGGATGGTTGTGTTCCTGGTAATGTTAGGCCACGTCCGATTCCTAAAAGATTTGGCAGCAGTCTTCCCGCTAGTCCCGCCAAAAGTGGAGCGAACGGAATAATTCCTCCTTCTTTTGTTTGATTGCATTTGCAGTTGCATTTTGGTGTTGGCGATTTTGTTGTTTTATTTTTTGTTGTTATCTTTTTTTTGTTAATTTTTTCTGGCGATTTCTTTTACCGTTGTGGCATTATAATATATCATTTACATAAAGTTTACAAATTTTTTATTCCACTTCCATTAATGATACCATTACCCTCAACAGCTTTTTTCGTTGCGCCAGAGACTGCTCCTGACATTGCTGCTAGTTCTAATGTTCCCAAAACCGGCAAATCTTTAGGAATTATTGTACTAGCTAATACTGAAAATACGGACCAAGAAAACCACCTTTGACGACAATATCGCTTGCCATCGCTGTCATTTGTGCAGCACTCAGATTTAAAATAAACGTTTTCTTACGATCATACTTCTTAACTTGATTTTTTGTTAGCATTAATTTTGTTAAAACACAATCAGAAATATTAGGATTGATTTTTAATGATACCTGTTCTCGCTTTGCAATAGTAGCTAATAATGTTTTAACTTGGCCATCCGTCAAATATACTCTTTTACAATATATTTTGCCATTTTATATAACAACTGTAGATTAAACTTGAACTGTCATTTTACCTCCAATAGAATCTACCGTGATAAATCTATCACTAAAAACTAATGCATATACGTATAACGGTGCTACTGGAACCTCTCCAAGTGTCCAGGTAATTTCAATATCCGCTGTGCTGTCTACAATTCGCTCGTTATGTTTACTAACATCAAAATGAAATATAGGATAAAGGGTACGAAATTCCTCTGCTGATATCAGAGTTCCATCTTCAACATCTTGATATTTTTGCATTGCGTCAAGCAGGTACATGTACGGTCGAGAAATATTTTTATTAGCGTCATCAGCAAAATTGCACTCGATAGCTCGATCTGGATATTGCTTTGAATTTAATCTAGCGTATATTCGTCTGACATCAGCGTGGTCAAATATTGCATTATTTTGCTGCTGGTTTCCTAGTCGGGCATGCTGTTGAAATACGACAAATATATGTCTCGGCAGTTGTTCGCTTGATATTGTTCTGACCCTCCACGTGTAGTCAGTAGTATTTGGAACCGCTGTGTGATATATTTTATGCTGCTTAAAATAAATTCAGTTTGTATGCTTATCAAGCGTACTATTTAGTTCTGACATTTTTTGATTGATGGTGTTATACATGACATCCACAGAGCAAGTTTGTTTATGATAAACTGTACATCAATCCCTCCAGATCTAAACAAGCAATCGTTTTGTTCTGCTCGATCTAAAATAAGCATAATTTTAACTCCGCAAAATACTTATCATGATCGCAACAACAGCCGAAAATCATGCTTAGCGGAAGCATCGTAGTAATTTGACGTGATCCTGCTGTAAGTTTTCTTCGCCTAGCAAACCCTTCGTTAGAGCGTTGATTTCTCACATCAAGTGTGTTAAGAAGTAAATTTAACACCGCAGTACCGTTTGCGTCTGCAGCTGGTGGCGTTATATTTAGATCATTAGAAGCTGCTGTAAGGGAAACTCTTGTAGCGTCTGCATTAGCAGCTGCACCTGGTGCGGCAATACATAGCGCGTCTGCATTAGAAATAAGAAAATTTCTCACAATTACAACATTTGCATCAGCATCAGCTCCATGTGCTATAGCGCCTCTGTTTAAAAATTCAGTTGATTCAGCTATACCCCTTCCAGTATCTTTAAACCGCATCATGTTGGTTGCTGTTGATCTCGAGTAATCGTCGGAAAACGAAATAATATTTAAAATTGTACTTGCAACTTGTAGATGACATGAAATATCTTCTAGAGTTTGATTGGCCAGTTGATATCTAGCACTTTTGAATAAACTCCAGCCGTTATTTATAAGAGCTACTTATGCTCCAACTGCAATTACAGGTGGATTGGCTACTGTCGTAATCTGACCACAAACTTCTAACATAGCCGTATGTGGCAGTAGAAATACATCTTCGTCTCTGGTGTTAATGGTTCTGATACCAGCTTTATTTGGTTCGTTAGAATTCTCATCAAGATACTCAACATACTCGAATTCTGTCACATCGTAGTCGATGTCATAAGTTTCTGTTAACTCGAGATAATTTTTAACAGACATTTTATTTTATTAGATTATATAAAATTTTATTGCGCCACTGTTACTTTAGATATCAATTTTTGTATGATCTGCTCGCCCTTTGGTGATAATAATTTTGTTGTTGTTGTTAGCATAGCTCGTTGAGTTTCTTTTGTTGGAGCGATTTCTGAGATAGCTTGTTTTATTTCAGATGCAGTCGGTGGATCTCCTTTTATTTAATCAGCTATTTTTTGTCCAACCGCAGTCCCAGCGGCAGACGCAGCTCCAGTTGCAAAAGCTTTATCCGCGTCAATATCAATTGGTGCAACTTTACGCGCTAGTCCTGGAATATTTTCAAAAACTTTAGTAAATATATTTCAAAAAAATCCTCCTATTATTTTTCTTCGATAATTTTTTTCTTTGTTTAATTATATTTGATGTTGCATAATTTTTACTTTTGCTCGCGTAGATGTAAATAATAAGTTATTATTAACTTCATTATTAGCATGTAACTGTTCTCCAGATTGATCTGTCAACTGCATTATTATATTTGATATTTGATCTTCAACGTTTAAAGGATAATAGATAACATGTCGTGAAGTTATTTGCATGAGAGAACCTGGCGGAACTTCTGGTGAAAACCTGTAAATCGTTTGAGCCTTGCTACCTTTTGATGTATAAGAGCCAGAATCAATAGAGCAATTTACTAACATCGTATTTACTTCTGTTGTATTTACTTGCAGTTCACTGTCATACGTAATAGACTGATCAAGTGCATTGTTACTTATTTTAGTAAATCCTAACAGTTGTGCAATACTTCTTTCTCTTGGTTCAAAACCGATTAACATATTTTTCAAAGTTATCCTAGCTCGTAATGTGTTATAATTCGCTGCTAACTCACTATTATCAGCCACACCGCCAGCTTTTGTTATGAGCTCTTTGATTGCTCTGTTTAGATCAGTAATATTATAAGCTCCTTGTTGAATTTTTTTGTTGTAGATATTGAAAACTTGTAAACGTAGTAAACCACATTTCATCGTTAACATCAGTTTTCACGTTAGGCATAGCATTCCAGCAAGTACAAGAAATTAATCCAATTTCATATTGTTTTGCAGGATCTAGTTGGATAGACGGAATATAATTTACTGAAAAAATTGCAATATCTATCGCAGATTCACTAAATTTTAGCAATAATGTTGTTTGCATTACTTTTATATTAGATCATTTTACAAAATTAAGTCGCGGTGTAAAGTTTCATATTCGTCAGATGTTAATAATTCGCTCGATCTTAGATGATCAAGTATGTCAATGATTTCATTATCAAGTTCAACATTAAGATTCCCAGCTTCTTTTGATGATATTAATAACATTAATCTACTTCCATAAACGTTACAGTAAAATCACCAATTTGTTGTGGCTACTCTCTGATATATTTTATGTCTCCTGATAAATTTTTTATAATGTTTGTTATTCCTTGCGTTGTTAACTCTGCTAATCTTCGCTCAAGTTTCAGCGGATTGTTTATCAATCGATCTGTTTCAGCTTGTCTAGCAGCAGGATCAGCTATATTTGCTGTAAGCGCTTCAATTAGTTTTCTTTTTTCTTCATCAGATCCAGTAACAATTTTTGCAGCAGCTGCTTGCTGTTGTTCTTTAACAATTCCAACCAAACCTTTTTCTTGCAGTTGTTTAATTTTTTCTTCTGATAGTGGTTTAGTTTCAGGTTGTTTACCTAATAATGCTTCAGTAACTGGCTTGAAAATTGTAGCTGTTGCTTCTGTAGCAGTCACTTGTCTACGTCGTGCTTGTTGTACTTTTTGTTTAAGTAATGCCTGAGATTTAGCAAGTTTTTTAGAGCTTCTATATTTTATCTGTATCTTGCTCGCTTGTCCATTATTATTATTATTATTATTATTATTATTATTATTATTATTATTATTATTATTATTATTATTATTATTATTATTATTATTATTATTATTATTATTATTATTATAAATTTTATAAAATTGAAACCACTTACTGTAAGTAAGTGTTAATACAACAGCGAAACATTTGTGTTGGATCATGTGTAAGTTTATTAAATAAGACAAAGTCGTATTTATCTTTTGTAGCATTACGGTAAAGTTCAATAGACTTATCTTTTGTTACGTCACCGTTTTGCTCGTTTGCAATATTTCTAACGTCAACATTGTCCAGTCCTGGAAATAATATAAAACAACCAGTATTTCGTCTAATAAATCTGTCAACATTAAAAAACCTTGAGCGAAATAAACAGAATTACACTGTTTGTTACGTGACAGTGAGAAATATGATCTTATTTGATCCATCCCCATGTTATTTAGCGGAATATCGTCAAAAACTACTATCTTGTGTTCATCTGCATGAAGTTGATCAACTGGAATAAGATCATCTGGCTGCCTAATTAAAAAAAAAATCTTCACCAGCTTAAAGATTACCACGAAGCTTGTCATTATACTCGCTTAATAACTCGTACTTATCTTGCTGTGGATTGATCGTGTAAATATAAACTCTATCGTAGTTAAAATTATCACTAAGAAGCAAATTCATAAGCAAATTTGTCTTCCCCGATCCAGTTCGCCCAACAATAAGATAATGACAATCAGGAAGTACATTGTTATGTTTATGCTTCACCAGTCTCTATGAAACAAAGTTTAATATCGATGATTTTGCCATTTTGCATAATATTAAACTAGTGTTGATAATTTTATCTAGGACAGTAAATAATGCGTTACTATACAAAAATTTTAACACTATCAGGAGATTTATCCACAGAAGGTTATCAAGGTGATTTATCCAAATATGCAACTCTTGATCAGCTCAAAAATGAAATCAATAATTTACTAAATGTTGCCAGTGTAGATCAAAATGAAGTCGTCATTTTCCAGGACAAAGAAGGACGATTAAAGACGAGTAATGTAAAACTGTCAGATGTACTTGTACGAAATCCAAGTGGGAATATTGTTATGAAACAAAACAAGATTACATATCTTAGATATCCAAGTGAGAATGGTGACGCTGCCACTAAAAATACGTCGATGACCAAAGTACATGTCAGTCAATGATGGTATGAGGCATGCATTATGAATATGAATAATAATGGCATTACTAACCTGAGAAAACCTGAATCTGATTTTGATGCTGTAAACAAAAAATACGTTAAAGATCAGGACGTTCTAATCAGTAATAAAATAACATCGTTCAAAAATGAATTTACCTATCACGTGATCACGTTTACAACTTTTCGCAGAAACATAAACACGCTTAAAGATAATTTTTTTTGGAGATCCATCAATTGTTAACACTGCACTCGCTAATATTAACACAAAACTCAATGATATTGTTGAGAAAACGATTATGATTAAAATTCCTCACAAACAGATTAAAATATTGTGTATACTGTTGCTTTTGGGTCTGGTACATGGACAAAGCAAAATCGATCTATCTAATACACTGCGGAGGTTTATGGTGTTTACAGATTTTCAGTGCTTAGCATTATAAAGTTTAAAATATCTTCCAATTATTCGCCTATTCATAGTTTGACTGTTGAGATTTCTGAAACTGTAACTGTAACAATATATACAAATTATGAGGAAGAATTTATACTTCATCTAGCTAATGAAAATTTTAAAGGCCCATGCCCTTATAGTTGGTGCTTGGAATTTGTAGCTGAATTACTACTACCAAGCCTAGGGATTATGTAAACAAATATTATGATGAAAAGAAGTATAGTTGATTTCAATCATATTTCAAAAGATATTCCAGTACAGGATGTGGACGCACTAATACAATACTACAAATATTATCACAAAAAACTTTGGTGCGTTAAAAAATGTTACAAATATTATAACAAGATCCTCCGAGTAATATCATATCTACCCTTGTTAATGACCAGTTCTGGTATAATTTCAAGTGGGGTATCATTAAATCCATTTTTGTTAATTATGTCTGGTATTGGTGTTTCACTTACAGCGGCGTGTAAAAAAGTAGAACCAAGACTTTTAATAAAAAGCACAGATATTTAACATCTCTTATAACTTACAAGAAACTACTTGATCAGATCCGGTCATACCTACGAGGATTCAATATAATATGGATGATTTATTACGTGAATTTCGCATTATTGACAATATGTTAACAGACATTCTACCAATGAGGGTTAGCAAGTATGAAACAAATTATCAAAAAAATATGAGTAACGTAAAATTTTATCTAAACTTAAGATATAATATCACCTACGTTAATCATTTTCGTTCTAATGAGTAGTTTAATTTTCGCCTTCCACGTGTTAACTGAAATCGCCACGCTCTAATGCTCACTAAGAATCTACACAGAGGTGACCATGTGTAAGGTAATAACATCCTTGTTTCACTACCTATAAACTGCAGTATAAAATCCAGGTAAACTGCTGACTAACAGTCACCTATAAAATATAGAGGCTAAACTGATAGATCTTATCTTTTCCGACTGAAATTTTATCTAAACTAAAGAAATAATGTTTGAAAAATTTGACGGTAGTAAAATCTAATGAAACATGAGGAATAAAATAATATCACTTACCTTTCTCGCGTTCGTTCTAATGCGTAGTTTAATTTCCGCCCTGTACAGCACATGTTATCTGATGAAAAGCTAGCGGTAGACTGATAATAATAAAACCCGTCTTGCTGGTTCGTGAACATTCCACGCATGCGCCTGTTCTAACAAATTCGTCAACCTCTGTATGACAGAGCTTACCTGGATGACTCACCGATTACATAGCATCTCCTGCACCTGTTGTTTTGTAACAATACAAAATACCTGTCTACACCTGTTGTTTTGTAAAATACGTGATACCACCTTTTGTGATATAATGACAGCTTTTTAACTTACCTGGATAGTATAAGGAAGTTTACCTGAATACCGATCATGTACATAACTCTCTACCTGTATTCATTAATACTGTAGTAACAGAGAGAGGGGGGTTAGCTAAAAACCTTACTAATACTTTTGAAAAAAGGGGTGGGGATAGTTTAGGACTATAGTTTATATTTGTTTGAATGGTCAAAAGAGGTGTTTGAGCTGAAAATCGTGTTTTCCCATACTATTCATTTACTTATTTCCTCAGGCAAACATTTTTCCCCCCACAAGCCCAATGGGCACTACACTTTGAATACAGGATGGGCCTAAACTAAAATTAGAAGAACTTTGTGTGTCGTGTTAATATAATTTTTTTTCCATCACTGCTACTGTTGGTGAAGAAAAAATATGTGAATTGATTGTGAATTGATTGTTGCATTTTGTGGTCATTTACCTGGCCTTCTGCTAATCTTCCTAACTCACACGTTTAACACTTTTCCCATGATTTAAAATATCTTTTACGCTGGCAACTGCCAGTCAAGATACAGAGTCGCTAGTATGACGTCACATATTTATATATATTGGCATTACGGTCGCAGATAATACTTCAGAATAAGGTTTAACTCTATAGTACTTTTATTATTATTCTATATTTATTTTGATTTCTGTTCTCCTTTAAGTTTTTGGATTTTCTGGAGTAGATATGAAGAGGAACCAGACATAACTGACTTACAATAGTACAGCCTTGAAAGTATTAAGGAACACATAAGTGTTTAGTGGCATCAGCTTAAAATATTTGCGAATGGAGCTGGATGATGCGTCTCAGCTGAAGATATGCATCCCTGCATATATTCGTGACATGTTGGCGCAATAAGAGAGTATTGTCCAGAGTACCACCTAGGTTTCTTACTGACTGTGTGACTTTAATGTTGGTGTTACTGATATATATATATATATATATATATATATATATATATATATATATATATATATATATATATATATATATATATATATATATATATATATATATATATATATATATATATTGTTTGAGGTAAAGGATAGGAATTATAAAGTAGTTGTGTTGTAATCAGAATGGGTTAAGTTTTGTCATCATTCATCTGCTGCTTGGTAAATGTCACCCATGAGTTCACATCAGACACGCACCTCTCTACACCTTGGATAGTAATATAAAACTTCAGTTGGTGGGCTAGATATGTATATATTTTGGTGTCTTCAATGTACAATTGATGAGACAATGGATGATGATCTGTGCCACTTTAGAGCGGCTGAGTGTATAGAATGAAAAGTACTTACCAGGGAAGAGACCCCCGTGGAATACCACAACAAAGATTAACGTGGCAGAAGTGTATACCATTTGCGGACACAATTTGTGTCCTGTTGACCAAGTAGGAATTGAACAAAAGTAAGATTGTATCATGAATGCCCAATAAATGCTGCAGACAGTGTAGTAATATATCATGGTATATTGTGTCAAATGCTACAGATAAAGCAAGGATGGTAAGGACTATAATCTTTCCGCTATCCAAAGTAGAGAGGTCATTAAATAAATTCAGATGGATAGTTTCAGTACTGTGGCAAGGGCGATACTCAGACTATTCATTGCTAAAGAGACTGTTTGTATTCAGATGAGATCCAAGTTGGGATAGAACAACGTTTCTAAGATTTTCGACATGATTAGAAACTGGGCGGTAGTTCTTTAAATGGTTACGGTTAAATGTTAGTTTCTTTAGCAGAGGCTTTACAATGAAATTTTTTGAAAATGATGGGAATTCCACGATTGAGAGAGAGAGAGAGAGAGAGAGAGAGAGAGAGAGAGAGAGAGAGAGAGAGAGAGAGAGAGAGAGAGAGAGAGAGAGAGAGAGAGAGAGAGAGAGAGATTAATAAGATCAGTTAGTGAAGTCAATATTGGATCAATGCACTCAGTCAGCATTAATGTTGGAGTTGGATCCGGTTCACGCGACTGGTGCACTCTTCTTCGCGACTGTATGTACTAAATCCATTGATACAGGTTCAAATGCTGCTAGCGGTTGTCACTGAAATTCCGTATAGCAACTGTATGGTCACGAAGAGTCAGTTGAAATTTTGATTTCAAGCTTATCTCTAATGGTTTGTACTTTGTCATGAAAGAAATATGTAATTATGTCCGGAAGGTCGAATGGAGAGAAGGTACCTGAAATTGGTGTATATTTGTTCCTTGACATTAGTTTGTAAGCAATCTCGAAAAGCTCTTTGCAGCTTTAACTTTTCGAGATTTTAGTAATGTGGTGGGCTGATTTCGCTGGATGGACTATGTTTGTGAAGTTCTTCTTAGTGGTTTCATAGATTTACTAAGGAATAGTGAGTCTGGTGGAGAATCAAAGCCTCTCAGCTTTACGCCGGTCTCTTTTAGCGGTGTAAAGTTGGCCCCTAATCCTGTTATACCACGTAGAACGGTTCTGAATTGATACTTTGTGCTTGGTAAATGGGGCATATTTGTCAGGCAATAAACGCAGACATTTATCGAGTTGTTCTGCTGTAGGAGGTAAGCAGGTTGTTAGGTTTGCTTGGATGTTCGGTTCTATTTTTCATACGGAGGTTTCTCTTAGTAGCAAATCAAGGTGGAGAGTTAGGGACCAAAATGTCAAGATGGCATATATTGCATAGGTGATCTGATGCAAGTTAGTGGGATACCAGGGAGGACCATAGAATATTATCATCATGTTTGTGAAGAGTCCAGTCTAAAATGTGACCATGTTTATGGATTGATTATTTAAATAACTAAAGTTGAGAACATGAATATAATCTAGGAATTGTTATGTGTATGGGTTTCCTGGACAGTCAGAGTGAAAATTGAAATCTCTGAGGTTAACCAGGTTGCCACCTATCAAATTTCCATATCCCAGGAGATTCGGAAACAGTTACAAAATGAGACATTCATATAGCTTGTTTTTCTACTTGGAGGAGGGTGGTAGAGGCAGAAAATGGACTTATCTTTGTCGTTTGCTCCAGTGTGAGTGTGGTTTGGACATGTTCAAACGATGTGTGGCAAAACTTGAAGGTTGTGGTGCGGATAAGATGTATGATCATGGAGTTCTTTGCGATAACATCAATTTTACCTCCGCGAGATCGGCGGGGGTACGACTTGATGGAGTAACCAGTGGGTGTTAGTTCCACGCACTTGCTCTTATCGCCTGATGTTTAAGTCATGTTTCTGTCAGGAAAAAGGTAACATTACGCTGATGGTCCATACAATTAAACATTTCTGTGCGCTTTTCCAGTGGTCCTGCTGATTGGGCATTGAATAATGCAATATGTATTTTATCTCTTGGATAGTTGGCACAATGCTTTAGAATTTAATAGGAGTTTAAATTTTCTTACCTAAATTAACGGCCGAATTTTTAAGTGGCTGTTCAGGAAAGGAAGATAGGGAGTTAACTATAATTTTTCTTCCTGTACTTCGACGGCCAGCTTTAAAAAAACATCTTTTTCACTTCCTTTTACATTTAAATAATGACGAATATAGTCCCAGGTCGCTTATTCTAGTTGACAATGTAGTGTAGAGAGCCAAGGAGTGGTCATTTAAGTCAGTTAATGAGGGTCCATCATTAACATAAAAGCGAGTATCACCTCAAATGAAGTTGTAGTAGTGGCGCAGGACAGCCGAGAAAAAGTATAATTGTTCTCGTTTCCAAAGCGAGGCGATGAAAACACACACACACACACACACACACAGATATATATATATATATATATATATATATATATATATATATATATATATATATATATATGTATATATATATATATATATATATATATATATATATATATATGTATATATTTATGTGTGTATGTGTGTGTGTTTGTGTGTGTGTGTTAGACTTTTAGTTCATCAAATTAATTCATAAATGTAATCTAGGTTTGTAGATCAATATCAATACATGTATGCGTGAACAAGTTCATGAGTATTAACTGATTCAGAACGAGTTGATTGTGCCAGACCACTCGAAATCATACAAATGCGTATATATTATTCTATAAGCCAATATCATATTACACCACAATGATAATCTTAAACGTCAATTTCCTTTTGTGGTAGAACAGTCTGTCGTCAAGCATGGCTGCCGTTGCTTAAAAAGTTAAAAGAAAAATATCTTGAAACTATTTGCTTAATACTTGAATCTTTTGAAGGGATAGACTGTATACGGTCTTAAAATAGTGTCCCCGAACTTGAAATAGGTCTGTTTCGTCTTTGTCGCTACTAAATGTTACAAGCTGTTTCGCGATAACAATATTTCACGTTTAACACCGGTGTCCATGAGATGCATTTTGAATTGAAGACCTTCAGAACACTAGACGTACTTTGGTGTAAACCCCACGTAAATATGACCATTTCTTAATTCATTAGTGATGACGAATGACAAGAAGTTCCTGCTGTGTGGAGAGGCAGCAATATTGGATACAAATTTGCACCATTTTTATTTAGGACCAGCTGAATATCATTGGCATTTCTAATCGTCAATTCATCAATTGCATTTCTAAAATCTGATCAGAAATCAAACAGTTACACATTGATAGATTTTTTTCAAATCATAAGTTGTGTTGATCCAAAGTTGCTTTGACTATTTAAAAACTGTTATAGCCGACTTAAAATCATTACAATCCTGAAATATACACCATCCCTTAATAACCTAACTGAACCGGTATGTGGCCTGAAACCTGCTCAAAGTCGCCACATCTACTGCTTATCAATTTTTGTCCCTATTTCTTCCTCGGTATGTCAGTTGAAATCACGTGTTATCCCCATCCAATGCCCGACCCTGACAGAACTAAAACCACGATATAAGTAAACGTTAGCATGCCTCATGCTATCATCATCCTAAATATCCTAAACATTATACCAAGAAAACCCTAAACATTATACCACGGGAACCCTAAACATTATACCAAGGGAACCCTAAACATTATACCAAGGGAACTAATGATGTAGATTCTGTTGGGTTTTTTTGCAGGATGATTATTCCCACCTTGGGTTAACATTCACGAGACATTTTCGAAGCTTTGGACGTTAGTTGTTTGACTTTCTAAGTACTTCACGATCAGTTAAATAATATCAAAAATATTATTCACTCAATAGAGGGGGCCTAAAATATTTATTGAACGTTTTGGAAAGAGTTGTTAAAAATGTATTTTACAACAGATTTTAACAGCACTAATATCTCTGATAGAGAACCTTTTTTGAGTGCAATTAACCACTCAAGTAACATCTCAAAGTTTTATTGAACTCTTAAAAGAGTTACCTAATTTATTTTACCAATAAAATTTAGCTATATTAATGTACTTTGCAAAGCATTTATCCGTCCGTCCATCCATCCATCCATCCATCCATCTATCCACATGAGGTAGAATTGTCACTATTATAGGATATAGGATATAATATTTGTATTTGTAAAACAATTCCTTTAGAACTTTGCGAATCATCTTGTATTAAAGACGCATTGTTTGTTGTTGTTTTTTTTTAGGATTCAAAATAGCTCTAATAAATCATGTCAATTGCCAAAATTTACCCGGATGTGACAATTCCTGAAAAATATGTATGATTATGAAGCAAACCTTTTTACATGTTCAAGAGCGTATCCAATTTCATATTTGTACTGGATTTATTGTGCTATATACTATTTGATTTTGAAACCTTTTCAATTTGGTTATTTTTATTAATTTTAATGCGCATATAATTCTTCCTGGTTTGCTGAAAATCAACATTTGTCAGATTGAGAAGGATTGATATTATACATTTTTCTAACTATATGATTTTTCCTCTTAAATCCAAATCTTTGTACATCAGTTACCAGCACTAATGTTGCCCACAACATTGCAGCACCAAATCGCAATTATCCCAGTTATCAAAATAACATTCTAAACAGTTTAACTATGGAAACACGTAATTATTACATAGCTAAAAGTATGCAGATTGAAATGCAATACATTGCTGACGTTATGCAAGACAAAAAAAGCACACACTATGGAAAAAGTTACAGAAATTAACGCATTGTGAAAGCTTTAGGCTATTTCATTTACCTGGCAATCTCTCCACAATCATACAGGGTATTATAAAATCCAACATAGCGATAAGCACGTGGTATATAGTTATCTGCTCGAAATATTTTTATCTGTAGCCATATTGTACATCCTTGCAGTTTCAGTAACATATTTTCTAACATTGTGTTATGTATATTTAACTGTTTGCTTTTCAGGTTTTAAAACAATTTTTTCATTATATGTTATTGTAATGTAATATTGTATGTTGAACTTGACCTTTCCCAAAATTGAGTTTATTTCTGCTTATAGCCCGATTTACTTTTTGTTTCATTTATGTAAACAACTAATAATAGCTTCATTATTCTGCATGTGTATGAGCTTAATATCGGGACTATTAGTCAGGTAATCAAGAGGGAGTAAATATATTTATTTATGTCGGGATTTTAGAGTTTCTTAAGTGAATTTTACCAGTTATTGTGTTGCAAATAACAAAGGCTCATTGGATTATTTTAGAGGATTACTTTCCATTAGGTAATGGAATGTTTTCGAAAATGCTAATTGTGACCTGAGGTCAAGCAGAGAACTATATAATTTTGTGCCTGATGATTTGGTCAGTCGTACTTTAAGTTGTGTTATGTTGTGACCAGCTTGGATTGAATTTATTTTCTTCAAATTATTGATTTTAAATGACTTTTCTCTGGAAATACAAAGATGATCTGATAATATTCTTAGATAAAGACTCGGTGGATATTATAAACCTCGAATGGCATGACTTTGATTCAACAAAATACTGTTGACACATCAGCACTCTAAAGGCTATACCAGGCACGTCATCGCCTTTAGTTTTCGACCATCTTTGGGATATGAGCAGAGTTTAATTCAAGACATTTTATTACTAGGACTAGCGTCTATAATTCTGTGATTATTTTGGGATTTAATTCGCAACACCGAATTTGATTTTTCTTGTTGAAATTTGTATTCTAGGGAAATAAATTTGTAAAACTTTACAAAGCTTGTTGTTTTTCACTCTTTTCTGCTGCTTATTTTAAGAGGATGAACTTGTAGCAATTGTTATAAGTGCCAACATTTAGGTAATATATGATGATTATTACGTATTCAAAGATAGTGCAGTGCATTTAAGATACACAATATCATATTTACATATTTTGTACATATATCAACTGTGATTTGTACTCGACAAGATCGATACAAAAAACTTTAAATTAGAACTGGATAGTGTGCCAAATATGTTTTCCTCTTTTTTTTTGTTCTCGATACCATTCAATTCCGTTAATAATTAATTGCTTTGTGCTAAATTATTAAATGACTACCATGAACTAAGTGTAACAAATAGTGTGCTTAAATCTCGCTTTAAAGGCATACAAATGCAAAAGGACACAGTTGCATGTCAAGTTATTAGCAACTTTAAAAAAAAAAACAAATATGGAGATGTAATACTGCAGAATATTACACAATAAATGGTTTTAACTCAAATAGTGGAACTGAATGCATTAGGATTTCACTCAAATTGTGATAGTGAATCCATTTGCAAAAAAGGGAACATAAACTTGTGTCGTCCAGTTGACAGCCAAACTGTTATTGATGAAGGATCATTACGCACAACCCCTCCTCCAATTGATTCCGAAAATTCCCACAAGAACACCCCTTGTTCACTCGTGAACCGTTGGTCTCGAAATTCTGATCACTCAACAAGAGATAAACACCATCTTTCTTCTATCCACCGTCATCACCGAAAGCGGCACGTATGATTCTGCGTTAAAGGTATCAGCTCTTCTTCAAAATCACACCTCTATCAAGGAGCTGAAAATATAAAGCCTAAAGACGTTATATACTTGCGACACGGTCATGTAAAAGTGCAATGATATAAGTTATGCACGTTTATATGTTGAATTGTTACACAAACTATTTCATCAGAACTACTGTTCAAGTTGATAATATTAAGGTTGATATGTGAATCTGTGTCTGACAGAATCTTACAGCACTCTCTGCATTTTCCCAATTCAATCCACCTATTCAGTCATATAATGGCGAGGCTATACGTGCCCTGGCTATGGCGCAATCCACGGCCAGTGAGCACGAGGTATATCTGTTTTCTCATTGCAAGCACTTTGTGCAGCAGTGGTGAACCGAACCGAGATTTTTTCTTTTTAAATACGTAAATAAACTACTCTGGTTACACTGTACGCGAAAACAAAATTCGAGCACATTTTATATAAGATATTATACACCAACATATTAAGTATACACAGTTCTGTGAAAATACCTCCCACCCCAAAAAGGGACAAAACGTTTTCAGAAATACTATTTATTAAACACACGAGAGGCTGGTGGTTCCTTTGAAGGACAAATTCCATCCTTAAAAGTTACATGTGAAATATTCATATTCCCCACATGCATGACAAACAATCCTTTCGATCATGGAATAGCGCTGCTCACGTGGAAGCAATTTTCTAATTGTATAAGTAATGGGTAACATTTAACCTTCTTGCCCTATTGCAGAGCCGCTCCTAATCTTATATCGGATGCAGCAGTTCTCAATACAAATTATTTTTGAATTTATGACAACATTAGATTGATGCACTGATCAATTTTCCTCTTCCAGCGTTAAAAGCTCTTTCTTGACACTATTCCTCAAACACTCTAGCGCGTTGCCTATTGCTAGTTAAGTCTGTTAACGGACTAGCTTTGTAAGCGAAATTCATATCTATTCTCAGACAATTGGGGCTCTAAAATGAATTTCGATACTGCGATTGAATTACGGCTGGTCACTAAACTGAAGTACATAAGACATTCAAAACACCCTTTTCAACAGTTTGAGGTACACATCGCTTGATCGACTGAAGCGCAATACATCAGTGTTGACGCTGGACCGATACAGTTTGGTAAATACCTTGTTAGTGGTCAGTTTCCTTCACAAGTGACCTAAAATATCCGATACATCCGCTGAAACTTTCTCCATTAACAATGTAAATTGCCTATACATAATCCCTTCCTTTCGCATTAATTGCAAATGCTTGACCCATTCTTTTTCAGGGTACTGGATAGGATTTTCTCCGCTGTCGTGCAGAAGGACGAATCATTATCTTGCTCGCTCATAAATGCAACGTACGAGATATAATCAACGGCTTCCCGAACCGTCAACTTAGGCATCGGCATTTTTGTTTTTCGCGTCTAGTCCTAAGATTGCATTAAAGTAAAGTTTTATATCAGATATCAAAACATTTCATCGGAACTACTGTAAAAGTTTATCATCTTATCAAGTTGATATACAAATATGGATTTGAAAAAAAAATAATCTTATAGAACTTGAACTCTAACATCTCATCGTTTAATACATGCAACATTTAAATGAATTCAGTTCAGCAGTTCAGTTATAAAATGTCTAACTTAAAACAGATTATAATGCATCCAATCACATGACATTATCCTCTATGTTAAGTGACTATCCTTAAATTTAGAATCGATATAAGAAGAACCAATATATCGAACAATTTTATAACATAGTATTATGGCGGAAAGAAGACAATTTTATATTTCATGTGCCTTTACAACCGAAGATTTTGCTCCCGTAAAGTAGACAGTTGTTTTATAAAACTTTATGCGCTGTGAAGTTATTGCTCATGGCAAGCGCCAAAGAGATTAAGTATATCGGTTTTTCTGATTGCAAGTGCTTTTCGCATGCTGCCCCGGTCGAGTCATACCAAAGACTTACAAAAATGGTACTAACAGCTACCTCAATTGGCGCTCAGCAATAAGAGGTTAGTGTTAGGACTGATTGGCCTGGTGTCAGGATAATGTGACTGGGTGGGACATATTGCTACATGTCTGCGGCATGATGCCCCAGTGCTAGACATCACTATAAACTGCCACACTGCAGACAACGTAGCGATATGACTGAAAAATTGTTAAAGCTACGTTAAAAATTATAATCACATCACATCGTCCCGATGATGTTTCATGGGCGACCATTTGTAGAGAAACTTAATTCAGCTTAATAGTCAAGCTGTTATTTTCCAGTTTTGCTTTCTTGGTAGCAATCATTATTACTTCAGTCTTGTCTTAATATATGTTCATGTCATTTTCCTTGCATCAGGAGTCTATTTAAAGTAAGGCTATCTGAAGGGAGTCTGATTGTTGCTGTTCAAAATATGACAAAGAAATTTCATCTGCATTTTAAGATCGGTAACTGAAATAAAGAGAATATTTTAAGTGGAAAATCATTTATGAAAATTAGAAAAAGGAATGAACACCCGATTGATCACTATTGTACACCAAACGTAATTGGTTCCTCGGTAGAAAAACTGGCAATTATTTTGACACTCTGTTTTCTTGTGGATGGAAATAAGGTTAGCCAAGCAATCGTTGAATTGTCGCATTGATAGATGTTCAATTTATTAATAGAAGTAAAAGATGAGCAATGCATAAAGCTTACTCGTGTTATGCCCAAACATAGGACCATTTTACATTTTGTATGGAATGGTAAATTTTATACTATTACGATCATTAGATGAACGACTTAGTATTCCAATTTCTTTACATGAACGACGTGTTGTCAAATCTTTGTGACTGAACCGTGTAATTTCATTTATTTAGAATTCTTTGTAAAGAATAATATTCCATAAATTCATTTCGTTTCTGTGAATAGTATAAGCTCACGCTGTCATAAAGAATAGGACAGTTCTTTTCTGACAAAGTGAACAGCATATTTCAATTATGCTTCTGGTAAAATATTTAAACCCATGTTTGTAATATGCAGACGTCATTTGTATATGTAAATAAGACGAACGAGAAACACTTTTTTACAATATCATTTTAGGAATCCAACATGTCACTGAAATAGCTGTACCTATTGCATGAATTAGTATATTGCTATGTATATTTAATTTAATTATTTATTTGTTTTGACCTTGTTTCAGAACCAGTGACAGTTTTGGTAAGCAAATAATTAAAAAAATATATTCTTTCTCAGAGTAAGAACCATTAAGTTAAGTCAAGGCCATACATGGAGTATGTAATATGAAACGTGTTTATTGTTACAAACATCTAATTTTTTTATAGAAGGTTGATTCTCACAGGTGAATTTGCTTTGCGTCCTAAACTAGTGTATAACTGTTGTTTTGAAATAGATTTCTCAGTGGGGCTCCAAACAACTGACACGTTAAGTTATGGTGTGACTAGTTTGAGTTGAATTTTTTTTTTATTGAATTTCATCTGATTCATTTCCCTGGATGTGCATAAGTGTTTCTATAAAATTTTCGGACAAAGACATTCACTGAAATTTATACGGAATTCAAAATTGGAATAATATTTTCTGTGGTTGAGCTATGAAATTTTAACACAACAGTACTTCGCAAACAACAACAAATGTCATCGCCCTCCATTTTGGATTTTGTCGAGACTTGAACTCAGATTCATTCGGGACTTTTTGATAATAGGATTTCTATTTTCAATTCTTTGATATTTTGGGGGATTTAATTCGTAACAATTAAGTTCTTTTTCCTCATTTTTCACTTAGTATTCTAAGGAAATACATTATTTGTTTAATTTTACAAAACTTGTCGTCTTTACTCTTTTCTGTTACTTTTTGTATAAACCTAGACTGGCAACAGGATATTATTTCTTTGACTTGAGATTGTGTACCAGCTCAAAATTTGTATTGAGTACTATGTAGTGTCATAATTGCACATTTTAGCGTACGTCCAAATTCATTGAATGAAATTGTAAATAAACATGTAATAATTTCTCCTAATATTTCTTTCATACAGATATTAAAACCACGTGTCATTCAAGCATAGCACCCAGTCCGTTAAACTGAACTATATGTTAACATTTACTAAATGCTTCTTGGTCAAACATTTTTCACGTCAAATATGGTTTAAACAAGTGTTATTGTATATTTTTCATGTTAGGTCTTCATGCAAGAGACCAATGCCTATTCACCTTCTTACCTGCTTAAATATAATAGAGATAAGGACCAGGAAGACTTAATACAAAACATTTCGTCGTCAGTTACAAATATTTGTTTATAACTAAAACTCCCCTGCTTTTAATGACACAATAGAAATAAAATCTGTTCGATCCGTCATGCAACTGAATAATTCAGAAACGTTGTCAATAAACAATTAAATTTTCTTGCTAAGTTTATTATTAGCTCCCCGTAATCCAATGGCATTGAAACCAAGTGTATTAATCGTTTCCCTTAGCTACACAATACAAACATTTGTCTGCTAATGGGATTTTTTTTTAAATTCTAGGCTTAAATATAAAATTAATTTGCTGAAAAAATACGTGTATGATATGTACTGAGCGAACTATAATAAATGACAGAATAAATGTTCGCTATAGAAAAGTAGTTTTACAGAATTGTACAGACACAATGCGATATTAAAAGTGATATCTTGTAAATGCGGGCTGAATTGTCGTCAAGAATCTATATTAACAAATTTTAAAGGTATTACCCGGTATAAGTAAGGGTCTCAAACACGTGGCCCGCGGGCCGCATGCGGCTCGACAAGCCATATCCCGTGGATGAGCTACGACATTAACTACATCTATTTTATTCTCTAGGTGTCGTGAGAGATAACAAAAGTTGTGCGGCCCTTGGGACATTGAAAACACCCTCAAGTGGCCCTAGAGGTGGTCTGAGTCTGAGACACCTGGTGTAAACACACACACACACATACAAACAGACGTATTCTTATCCTTTGCAGAACAGTTTTGTAAAATGAGTTGGTATTTTGTACTAGTAATTACCTCTAATGTATAATTATGTGCTTTAATTATTCTTCTTGGTGCTATCGTTCCCATGATTTATATCATCGTGATAGTATAATAAAGCAGCACTACATTTATTTATCCTGTATGTCCGCTATTCAGATAAGCATGCATGAACTATTTGCCTATAATATTATGTAAATAAATGATATTTGTTTGCGAGGAGTTAATAACGGATATATTTCATCGAGTGGATAGAAAACCGCAGTTTTTCTTCACAGGTGGCGAAACCAAGTGTTGAAAATTCTTGTTTTTCACCCACGAGGAAAAATGAAGCAAATGTTCCTTTTCTAGTACAATGAAAGGCACTGACTAGCAAGATGTACTCTGTGTATGTGTCGTCAGTGTAACAAATGGAAGTAGCAGATTTCTTACTGAATCCAGCACGTTGACCACGTCTTACCGTTTATGTTTTGCAGTGTTTTGTGATTATTTACATATTAAACATGACCAGTTACATAATTGTCCTTCCACCTATTCAAGGTATAATATCACATTAAGAAAAAAGTGTATTCGCGGCTTGATGAATTTGATCTGTAGTCTGCGTACATGCGTGACAGCCATTGTACAATTCGGCCGCGTCAGCATATAACCATGACCGCGAATTTCATGCTTATCTTGTTACCGACGCGGAAGTCAAATCATTTCTCGAAATTCACTCCAGTGTATTATCATTTTCACTTTACTTAGTTTATCCATTAGCTCAAGACTTAGTTTATCCATTAGCTCAAGACCTGTCATGAATTATTATTGAGCATAGAATTACACAGTCCAGAATTTTCATAAAGGTTCGGTATAAAGATAATATTGTTACAAGCCAGGGGTCTTTTGCTTGAATTAGCAGAGTCAAAACCCTGGCACGAATCCCGCTAGAAGTCATAAGTTTACCCCATATTTCCAAAGACTTCTATACAAATTCAATTGTAAGTTGGAAAGCCCGACGTGTCCATTCTATACATAAATTTTACTCTAATCAACGTAAGACCACATTATTTACAACTTTCCCAATAACCATCAACCGCACATGCGCATAGTTTCTCTACATTAACTTTCCGTTCCGCCAGTAATTCACACCGTAGAAACTCTACAACTATCCCTAACACGGATTACTATTTTAACTTCGCCATCTGAGGCCAGTTGATCAAACGTTTCAAGGCACATCACACCAGTAAACCACACCAGTAAACCTACATCACATTTGAAACTATGGCGACATAAACTGTATCTACCGAGTCCTTTTTCACATTTATTCCATTGTCTAATTTACCAGTTTCCTACTATAAATACTGCAGCTGCAGTCACAACACCAATGTACATCACACGATTTTATAAAGTACTACATTATGACAGGGACAGTCATGCGGATTTGGTCTGAATTCGCTACTCATTGACCATGGCATCTTAGAAACTCACTAACACTTTCTCTCCGTGACGTTAATAATTGACTAATTATTTCGTGCTAAGGAATATTTCCCATTGCACCGAATTTCAAAAATCAAACATGTAATCACACAAAACTACAAATTGCTTAAACAAATGTGCATCTCCTTAATTTTATTACAATATTTTGGGTGGCCAAATTGTCCTTATTTTGAGATTAAGCGATGTTGAATAATATATTTAAAAATGTTTACTGCTCATAACGCCAATATTTTATTATGCATATTTGAAATTGATATTTTTTTTACTTGTTACGAAGCTATAGTCTTAAACTAAGTAACCTAAAAGAATGAAAACCAACAAAGTTAGTAAAATTCAGCAAAAGTATTTATTTCATTAAAATTAAAAAAATGAAAATAATTTACAAGGACGCTACAACAGTGAGCTTTAAATCTCAAATAAGTTCTATCGGAAATCCATATACATATATATATATATATATATATATATATATATATATATATATATATATATATATATATATATATATATGAAATTTTAAATGAATTCCTATGGTTTTCGAATGAATTCCATTCTTGTATTGTTACGTGACAACGGCTCATAGTAAGAAACAATGAAAAGATTGAAAGTCAGCATGCTTTGTATATTTAAAAAAAACAATTTATTTCCCTATACAACAACGAAAAGTATTTGAAAAAGGGCTTACAGTTGATGAATATAATCCAAAATTTCATCATAAGAACGAAAACTCAAGGCGTATCGCTAAATAGTCCCAAAATTACCCATTTTCGAGTCCAGACGACGTACAAATATGGAAGTTGATGACGTCAGATGTGGTCCAATATACGAATAACAACTCCTCACTTGAATCAAAGTTTTTGTTTCCGAATAATTTCAGAATAAACGTTCATGAATATCTTTCAGAATGTTAATAGAAAAGTCAACTTGCCGAGTTTCCATGGGAATGAATTAATAAATCCAAAAATCAGACGAAGAACAAACAATCCTATCAATAAATTAAAAAATGCACCTTGTTCCCTCAAGGTCTTTAACGACTCTGTCTGACAATATTATGAATGCGTATTTAAAACCCCTAAATGTCATGTCATGTCTCGCGAGATTGATCTTGTTGTCTCTTACTACAATATTTTGATTACGTAGGCCAGTATAAACCATCTTAAAAAACAATCACAAAAAGGTTGTTTACACACAGTGATAACGCAAAGAAAGTATGCCCTGATGTTGACCAATCCTTTTAAATTCCTGTTGACACTGTTACCAGCGTAAAACGGACTAAATGATAATTCTAACGTAATACTATTTCTTCTTAAGTAAAAGTAAACAACAGTTATCTCATTACAAAAAAGAATCTCTAATCCGGCAAAATTTTAATTCGAATAAACTGAAATGAAACAAAATGAAAACAAAATAATTTAAAAACTTACACATAAACAATTTAATTACATATACGTTACAGTATTTACTGATTTGCTAATAGCCAAGTAATCCAATTGTCTCTATATTATTTCTGAACAATTCCAAAAAAGTGATTTTTTAAAGGTATAGTTAAATGTCTAGACCTCTACAAAGCGTAACAAGAAAAGAGTGATGACAAGAAACTTTGTAAAGTAATGTATTTCCTTAGAAAACAAAAGTTTAAAAAAAATGGATTTACGGTTTACGAATCAAATCCAAAATTAATCCAAGAATTAAAAACAAACAGAAGTACTATCAATGAAAAGTTCTAAGTGAATCAAGTTCAAATCCCGATTAATTCAAGAAAAAAGGTTATTACATCTTCGAAAGTCAACGTTGTGGAGGTGTGTCAACAATTCTTTGTTGAATCAAAGAAAAAATATTAAAGTTTGGAATTCCCAAAAAATCTTCAATAAATATCTTCGTCCAAGAAAAAAAAATAGGAGCACTTGTATTCCAGGAAAATAATCACTTTATATTCAATAAAATAAAAATTCAACTCAAACTGGACACAACAAAACACTTTAGGTGTCAAAGGTATAAAGGCCAACTTGCTATTTACGAGGGTCACGTGGTCATTGTCTAGAACAACGTATAAACTTTTTATACGTCAAACATCATGTATATCCAATATATCCTTAGCTAAAATCATTGGTTCTCACTCTGGTAAAAACATTTTGAAAAGTTGTTTACCACAAACCCTTACTAGTTCTGAATCAAGGTCATTAACTAGGAACAGTGCTTCAACTACTGGTTGGTTATTAAGTCAAACAGAACTGAACTGAATGTCTAAAAAGTAAATCAAACCCGGTAGACAAAGTTATTATTACAATGATTTGTAATGGAATTTTTCAAAATTTAAAACTAAGAAACAAATAATTAAATTACATATACCAATATACATAACAGTTTTAATGGGCATATTGTAATCCCAACGAATAATTTAAGAACATAAATCCTCTGAAATTATAACCGAACACAAATAAAATTGATTCCACTAAGACTGATGTTAATATATGGAATGAATAATTCCAGTCTAAACAACTGTATATACATCCCCACTCGACCTATGTTGCAATAACGTTCACCTTTCCTAATATGCTGGTATCGTTCCGATTTTTGCGAGCGTTTGCTTAAAGAGGCATAAGGAAAAATTACTTGTCTACATTTATGTATAAGAACTTGTGATACGACTTCTGATCCACGCAAATACCTTATGAAGCAAAACAGGCCATATGGTGAGTATACACAATAATAACAATTAGATAATTTTGAATTAGATAGAATTAATGAAGAAAATGCATTAAAGAAACTCGTTGACTGAGAAATTGGGTTTACAAATGCGCATTCAACTTGATTAGCTTTTACAATCTGAAATACTTTTCATCTCTGATTAAACCAATCCAAATGTATATTTTTGTATGATGCTAAGAAACTAAATATCCCCGGATGTATTTAGCCTTATATATCATTTCAATATAAATTATTTGGCAACTAGTATCTGGCCTATGTGGATACGTTCTGAAAAGTTTATCATAATTAAGACTCATCAATAATGATTATACCATTTATGAACGAACACATTCGCTTAATTTCCATCCTTATACCACCCGCTCTCTCTCTCTCTCTCTCTCTCTCTCTCTCTCTCTCTCTCTCTCTCTCTCTCTCTCTCTCTCTCTCTCTCTCTCTCTCTCTCTCTCTTGAATATGTGGGAATTTGACATTAAATAGGCTGTCAAGACAGCCTTAATATTTGTTCCGTCCTCAGTTAAGAAATAGAAAGAACGTCCACATTTAGATAAAATCGGGAATAAAAATTACCACTTGTACGCTAGTCTAAGATAAACTCAAAAAAGAATCATTAGAAACAAAATGTAAAAATCCCTCTAACTCCAATATTTTCAGTTATATGATAAAGATTGAAAAATAGTGAGCATCAAATATGTGTGTATGTGCGTAATTTGGGGTTTTAACGTAACTTTATCAATTTTTCAGTCATATCGCTACGAGGTCTGCAGTGTGACAGATTATAGATATGTCGAGAATTGGGACATACTGCTGCAGACATGTAGCATGATGTCCCACCCAGTCACATTATCCTGACGCCAGGCCTACTATTCTTAACAGTAACCTCTTAAAGCTGAGTGTCTAGCGAATAAGCTGTTAGTACTATTTTATAAGTAGTTGGTTTTATTCGACCGAGCTTCAAGCCCGCGAACTTCTGCGTATGAAGCGGACGCTCTAACCACTAGGCCACCGGATTAGTCTAGCATTAAATACAAAATCCGAAAGCAATGGTAAGTTTAGGATTGTAAATGTGATCATAAATTAAGGCATTTGCTCTTAATCTATAGTATCCAGAACCGATAATGCAGCATCAAAAACTGCTTTAGCCGTAACATACATTTATCTCTAAGAGTTGTGATTTTCAATCAAAGATTGAATTGAATAGTTATTTATACGATGCATACGAGCAATGATTATTATGTGTTCAAGAAAGATATCTTGAATAGTTGTGTGTTAATGTCTGAATCATATCGATAAGGGTTTTGGAATTGTAGAAAAGACACTCGACAAACCCATGTCGAACTTGAAGGAGAGTAATACCAACTATTTGATACAAGATTACGATAACCTCAGACAGCTCATATTAGTTCAAGAATTCGAAAATTGCAAACAGCGTTGTCGTGACTATTTAGTTGATTATATAATTAGGGGTACATTTCAAGTCCATGGGTTGTATTTATCATTTTTACTGAACATTCACTTCAAGCAATGATCACTTTTATATTTGGGCAAATTTCTCTTTTTTCATGCAGAAAAGTAAACCAGTTCCATGAATTAATTAGGAGAAAATGCTTATGCTGTACTTGAAATTGATGTTTTTGCGCTGTCCGATTTGCTAAAAGTCAAGTTTCCCCTTTAAATTAACACTATAATACATGTTTTTGTATATTATTTTCATCATTATTTGTTAAAAAATAATAATTAAAACAAGGAAAATGCATCTTAAAAACTAATTGACTCATCCATATCTACTAAATTATTAACTTTGTTTGTGTCCAAGAAATCTTTATCAACTGTGTTACCCATTGACAAAACCCCTATAAATCAGCAATGATTTATTCCAAAGTCACATGTTCATCATCATGTGATGTTTCGTCCTCCAGTGGCGGGAATTTTACATGAAGTGTGGTAAGTTTCTACTCTTCCTCTTCAATTTTTAGTCATTATTATTGTCTCCACATATAGTAGATGAATTGCTCATTAACCGTGTTATCAACATGGTCTTGTGTACTTACTTTAGATATTATATTTACAACAATGTAGAAAAAAATGTAGAAAAAACACGAGTTGATCAAGGTAATGTGTGGACATGTTCAAGGTCTACAGTTAGTACAAGGTCCTAAAATAGAAGAAATGTAAACTGTGTTACTTGTCAACTGTGTTATCCATCAAGTGTTGGTTGCGTTTCTTGTCATAGTTTATGCCTATTACGAGTATTGTTGATAAAAACATTCATTAATTATTGTTATTTCACAGGAATGACAAGGTAAAATATGAACAAGTGTAATTACATAGTAATAGTTATTTTATAAAAATATGTGATGATTGAATAAATCATTACACTCTAACTAGACTTTACTACATATGATTAAAGGAGCATTCCATACCTTTTCAGCAAATCTATATTATTTCCAAGATATGCATGCATCAGTAAACAGGGATGGTTCATTTTTATATGATTTCATGGTTTGGAATGGTGGGTTTCTGTTGACATTTATTTAATGTGATGCCTTTTCAAGCAAGGTTGAAAAACTATAAAGTGCTCTCAATCTTTTTTAGGGACATGAGGTTATCTGCTGCTGAAAAGCAGCGCCAGTACAGGGCTCGGCGTGATTATGACCCTGAGAGAAGGGCCGCGTATTTACAGAAACACAGAGAGACGTGGCATGAGGGCAAAAAGCTAGAAAGGTGAAATGTGACTGTGGTGCAATTCTTCAGCGATGGGCCATGTACACAATACAGGCAAAATGGCAATTTCTATCTGTTTTGCATCAAGCTGCAGTAATATGGGTTCCAAGCAGGCACCTGGACTTTTTTGAGGCGAGCCACGGGAAGGATGCTCCAGATGGAGTTGGAGGCCTCCTCAAAAGGACTGCTGACCGACTTGTTAGCCATGGGAAAGACATCTCAAATGATGAGCTCTTCTTCAATGCACTGGTAGATGCACAGACCTCAGTAAAACGGTTCTACATAAATGAGGACAAGGTAGATGAAACCATAAAGTATATGCCACAAAGTCTCCGGTGGTACCATCAATCATGTGCATTCACCAAATGGTAATAGTTACCCCAAGAAAAATCACTTACCGAGATGTGAGCTGCCTTTGCTCAACGAGACAGACCATGGAGTGTCAATGTAATGACACCAAAACGTTTACCTTTGAGGTTCAGAAAAAGCGCATACGCAGAAGAATGACAGTGAAGACCTGCCTGAAATTTCTTGGCAAAACTCAGACATCATTGGCCAGTGGCGTTCTCTCAAATATGATGACATTTATCCTGGCATTATTCAAGAGGTAACTTAAACGCATGTCGAAGATAAATGTATGCACAGGATTGGAATCAACCGCTTTTTCTGGCCAATACTGTATGATGTCTTATGGTATTTGCATGATGACATTATCAGGATGATTCCTCCTTCTACTTTTGTGACCACACGTCGAGATCATGTGGAGATCGACAGAGAAATATGGTCCAAGATCTCAGAAATGTGAACTGTCAAAAATCAAAAGAAACACGAAAGGACAAAAGAAAGTGGAAGATGAAATAGATTATAAGTAGGATGAGCTTGAAATGACTGTTTTGTGAAAGAGACTAATATAGTATTAACAGCATTTTTAAAGTTGATGTTTGTATACTCCATTGTTTCAAGAGAGTTAAATACTTGTTCAACGATTGCATCTGACACTTATCAAAAAGGTTTTATTTCATAGGAAGGTTAATTTTGTTACTAAATATTTCACTAGTGTTATTTTTTCTTTAAATTTTGTTATGTGGGATTTTTGTGGCATGAATCTTTAAGTGTTGGCTAAAATGTAAGAAAATGATCGGGGACATTTCGATAGAGAATTGTCTTCCATAAGGACGTGTAATAATTCTAAATTCATTGTAATGTGGATTTAAATCAGTCAGACAGACAACCTCCAAACCCCTGTTTGAGGTCGAGACTAATTTAGTGTTATTAAGTATTATTAACAGCATTTTTTAAAGTTGATGTTTGCATACTCCATTGTTTCAAGATTTAATTAATTTCTTGTTACTGACACTTGTCAAAGTAAAAAGGTTTTATTTTAAAAAAAGGTTTCTCTTTTTCTCCTAATGCATCCTGTCAACCGAGTTACTCCTGTCAACTGTGTTACTTTATCTGTCAATTGTGTTACATGTGATTTTTGTGTCATATATCTTTAAATGTAGACTAAAATTTAATAAATATGATACAAAGGACATCTCTAGAGTGAACAGTATTACATAAAGAAGTTTAATAACTCTAAATTCAGTGTAATGGAGAATAATGTTTAAAAATATCCATCATTGATGATTTTATACCAAAGAATATCTGTTATTCAGTTTAAAATTCCTATTTTTTATATCAGTTAGACAGACAACTTCAAAACCCCTGGTGAATAGACTCAAGAACTTTCAAACAAATATTTTATCATATGTTTCGTAGTTCATTTATGTCTTATATGACACCACTTTTGTCTGTATCACAATTGACAAAACACTGAATCAAATATTTATTTTCATTTAAATATTTTAAAAGTAATTCGAGCTTAAGCTTGGCAACTAATGAATTTAGAACAATATGGGGGTATATTATGGAAACAACTACATTATTTTGGGGAAAAGCACACTGATTTTTTCACTGTTTTGTTGATCTGAAATGTACCCCTAATTAGAGAATCACCCATTTTGATGTGCAAAATGTTGACATTTTCGAAACTGCAGTTTGTACAGATAATGATTATTATATGACTTGAGTGTATTTGGAAAATAGACCATCTGAGTCTTAAATGAGTACTTCCAAGTCTCAGTATGGCACTACTATTAGCAAATCAAACATCTGACAAGACTGATCAGAAACGATTATCTCTTTCCACTTGCTCTCATTGTAAAACGAATGGCGCGTCATTATTACTACAGACTGGACAATAAGCTTCAAAACAATGATAGATCTATTATAAATGCAATTAATTCAAAGATACCAAGATTACGGTCTTGTATTGAAAGCAATATGAAAATAAAAAAACCCCAGTCTAATAATATTTTGGAGAACGATGAACCATTTTTTTCTAAAGGTTCGATATCTCCTATTGCTTATTTGTGCCACTCATTGCTTTATTAAAATATTAAGGAACACAAGAATGTCTCAGAGTATTTTATTATCAAGTGATCTGCCTTTCCTTGCAAAGTCTTTCTAATCCATGTATTCTTATTAAGGTGATAGTTTTGTTAAAAGTTCTCTACATTTTATCAATCTGTTTTGACAATTAGTCTCAGGATCAATGACTGTCCAAGTAGTGACTTCTTTGCATACAAACGGCGTTCATTTATAGCTAGAGAATACAATAGACGTAGTTAAGGTCGTAGCTCATCCATTTTTAACTGGTAAGCCTTGTTTGGTCAGAATGAGAACGAAATCCGTGATTAATATCCTGCTTGTCCAGTTATCTGATTTTGACGAGAAGAGTTCTCGAAATGACGATGATCTGAAAATTACTCCTTTAGCACGCACATTTATTGGCCAGTATTTTAATGAGGTCACATTTGATCCTAGAAATGACTATTCGATGGATACAGATCAGTGATATTTTAATCATTTGTCTAACTACGCATTACTTATATTTTAATCAGTGTGATAAACTCGATGTTGAACAGAAGAAAGATCCCATGATCTTTGTTGTTCCAGAGAGCTATTATCGAACTTGAAGCACGGAAGTCCCCAATTTTTGTTTGTGAATAATGGTGTCCTAATGAGAAAATGAAAACCGTCAAGGGCATCCGCTAGTGACCAGTGGTCAGAGATGTATCAAATCGTTGTTCGGAAGTCATATCGACATGATACTCTACGTCTATCACATGAAAATCTCTTTGCCGGTCATTTAGGAGTCAGTAAGATTTATCACTCGATCTCGAATATTTTTATTAGCCGAATGATAAAACTGATTATTCTCAATAGTGTAGATGCTGATGTTGTCACACTTATCAAATAGTAGGAAAATGCAATCAAACTATATTGAACGCTCATATCCAACATATTCCTTCATGTGACGAATCATTTACCAGAGTAATGATAGACTGTGCCTACTCTTTACCTAGCAACAAATACGTGTTGAACAAAATGTGTGCGTCCACAAAATTTCCAAAATCAATTCTTTTGAGAAATGTATCTAAAACCATAGTAAAAGTTTTAAGAATGTTACAAATTTTACCCATCCTAAATTTACCCGATCTGATTAAGGGCACAATTTTATGTATCTATATTTTTCACAAATCATGCATGAAAAAAAAAACAACAAAAGTTTATATCTTCTGCCTATCACCGTAAAAGTCAAGAATCTTTGTAAAAGTTTCATCAAACTTTAGTATAATTCGGTCGAATTGGTTTGATACAGGAAAGGATTGGGATGAATGTTCATCTAATGTGTTTGCTGATAGGGAATCTTGATCCTCTTTCAATATGTCTTTCAAATGAATATTCCAAGATTAAAATTCTTGACTATGTTTCCGATTTCAAACACAAGTTGTCAAAGATTTGAGAAGCGCTATACTCAGTCAAAATTTAGCTAAAGTATTGGAGAAAAAAAAATTAGTGACTTTCAACCTGGTGATAGAATTCCGTCTCCTTTGCCAAAACGTCAAAATCTTCTGGCTTTCTTTTTGTATCCTTATACATTCGAAAGAAAGAAAGTGACTTAAATTATATTATGAGCACTTCTGGAAAGAAAACGAAAAATAGAAATAACTTTTTCATATTGTTACGTGACAAGCACTCGTACATAGTAACAAAGAAAAGAGTGAAATTCAGCAAGCTTCGCAAAGTTTAACAAAAGAATTTATTTCACTAGACAACAATGTAAAAACTTGCAAATAGGACTTACAATTTGTGAATATAATCCAAATATGATTGTAAGAAGAATAAAAACACAAGTCCTATCACTAAATAGCCTTATAAGAATCCAGGTTCGAGTCCCGATGACGTACGAATATGGAGGGCGATGACGTTAGATGTTATCCAATGTATGAATAACAATAATTCCTCACTTGAGTCACAGTCTTTGTTTCCAAATAATTCCAGAAATAATTTCCTTGAATGTCTTTCAGACTTTTTAATAAGAAAGTCAACTTGTTGAATGTCCAGCAAAATAAATTATTGAATCCAAAAATCAAACGAAGAATAAAATATTCTGGCAACAAATTTAAAATAAATACACCTTGTTCTTTAAAGGCTTTAAATGACTCTGGCCAAACCAAATTTATGAATGCGTATTTACACTCAAAACATCACTTCAAATCTCGCGAGATTGATCATGTGGTCTCTTATTACGCTAATTATGTCAGATCCGCCAGTACAGACCGACTTAAAAACCAATTATAATAATAAGATGTTTACAAACAGTAGTCATGTGAAAAAAGTATGCCCGTGATGCTGACCGATCATTTTAACTTTCTCTTGATTTTGTTACCAAGGTAAGACAAACTAAATGTCATTTCTCACGTATTACTATTTCGTCTTAAATAAAGTTTGTGCTAAAATTATATCTCACTAATACAAATAGAAACCCAAAGCCGAAAAAAAATATTCATTGCAATTAAATACAATGAAACAAAAATGAAATAAAAATAATATTAGACCTTATACACAAGCAATTTAATCACATATACATAACAATACAAATATTTTAAAGGAGTATATTTGGTAGAGAGAGCACAATTAATCATTTAGTCAATAGATTTATATCTGTCTCACACAGTGAGATCTAAATGAAGGAATGCAGTGCGACGTATGCGGTTGTGCTTTAACCAATGTTTGGAAGTCAGAAATATTGAATAATCAGGACAATAAACCTTTACACGTGCAATTACACGAATTAAAACAATACATTTCCTCTACACAATGAGATTGTATATTACGCATGAAGCTTATTGGATGAATACTATAAAACTGGAAATATTGAAAACACCAATTCAGTTTTTTACTGTAGAATTAGTCTATAGAACCAAGTAAAAGTAACTGGATTTCACCATGCATTTCTCTGCATAGGCCAGATAATACATCCCGTATGTGTTCTATCCATAACAAAGTCAACCGTGCCACAAAACAGACTAATTTACTAATGCCAAAAATAGATTACTACATTGATAAATTGGAAATGCAAAGCATGTCACCAATTTTGTGATTTTAAAAGGATTCTGGAAAATTAAACTCATGGAAAGTACAAACAAAAGTTCGGCATTTGCAAACCAGATGCTTTTTTATAAACCCATTTCACTTGGTATGAAAAATTCGCCATCAACATTCCAGTGTTTAATAAACATGATATATCTCGTCTAGATAATTGCAACGCGTCATTCTCTACAACGATATCTAATAAGATCATTTGGTAACCATGTGGAAATTTTTTGATCGACCCGATAAATTATTCCACAATCGAGAAACACTGTTTATCTCTAATATAGCCTTTGCAACACCAAAAAGTGTATATTAGTAGAGATGCTTGTCCATTTATTGTATTCAGTGGCCTCATCCTCCTAGTAAAATAGAAACCAAATGTCATAGATTCTTGAGATTAAGTTGAATGATGTAGGAACACGATACGGACATTTGACACATCAGAAAAAGTTAATGTGACTGCATACGCCCTCTCAAGTGTAGAAAAGTACTATTTTGCTTTTCTGCGTATTTTGTATCATTTATAAGACATCTTCCTATGTAATTGCAGTGGTTATATTATTATATTTGCATGATAGGTACAATAAGCGGTTGGTTTGTTACGTTAGTTCAATTATAGAAAATTTCTGCCTTGCTTTGTTAATATTTACACTTTAAAAAAATTCTACTGTCTTAGACCCCAGCATTGCATTAATTAAAACTATACTAGTTGCACCAGTGGTCGGTGTTTCCAACGATTGTTATTGTTTTCGTTCAAACAATATTACCCAACCAAGCGTGTTCGTGTTGAAAAGAGGATGAGATCTATGTTGTCTCAGTTGAGTAAAGGTCTGGTTTACAAATTCGTTGGAAAAGGTAAAAGGGGTACGTACAACGGTGAATTCAACGTTATTGTTGTTGTAGAAACAAACCTGGAATGATTTTGCACCTGTTGCTGCAGTCAACGATGGAACATTGTTTACATACTAATGCAATTACTTCAAGTAGGCCTCGAGCTGAAATTATCATTATCAAGGTGTCCCAGTGTATCAATATTTATTTGACTCTTAACGAGATTTTATTTCACTATATACGAGTCTGGTAACACTATTCTGACGAGGATATTTGTCGACAAGTGGGGTAGAATTATATATTCCAATCGGTCTAACACGCCGTCGGAAAGTTATGTGACCCCACCACCACTGTCAGAATTCATTATCTATATGTAATGATAAATCTAATCTTAAACACAAATACAAGCGACAGGCAAGTATCCGAGTGGAAAGATGTGAGTGATTCAAACTTAATTTTATCTTTTGCTGACAATGCTATTGGCATATACAAGAAAGATTTGATATTACCGTTATGGTATTCTTCACGTGTCGGTACAGTCGAATAAAATAATGGCAGACAACTATGTCCGCGTCGCGTTAAATAATTAACACCGTCAGCTGGTGTGCAAATCCATATGAGTGCAACTGCAAGCAATGCTAAGGTGTCACATATATGCAACCCAATGAGTGCTCAGGTCATGTTGTCAAATTTAGTTTTTCTTTTAACCCAGCTTTAGGTGTGCGTGGAAAAATTGATGCAAGTTGATTTTTAATGATTGACTGATTTTTCTATACCGAATAACCAAGACCGGTTATCGGCGTGGCCTTCTGCGTGTTTTACCGGGTAGAGGAAGACCTATGTCCATTGGCATTCGACAACAAAAGAGCTTTTCTTTTATTATTCCTCTGCCAGGTCAACCTCGGGAAATCGTGGATTTTTCTACCAACTGACATATCCATCGTAAGCACAGACGCTATTCCTATAGCCTCTAAGGCGGTCGCTTTTTCAACCACCTAAGCCTCTTCTATCAACGCTGTAATTTGAGCAAGTAATGGAAATGTTCCAATGTTCTTGTGTAATTATATTATACTAGATTTAAATAATTCTTACACCATGGACGCAATTATTTGCTTCAGCCACAAGAAATTATTTCCAATTAATTTTGTTGGAGAATATCTTGTGGTGCATGTGCTGCACGGTTTATAAAAAGTTTCCTGTGTTTCTTGCTGTTGTTGCCGTTGTTGCTGAGAAACTTCTTGTCGTCTGAGAAATTCATCTTGTTATTGTCTTACAATTCTTGTCGTGGTTGCGTGGGTATTACTGGTTCATGTATACAAAGATCTCTCTAGAACGTTTCAACTTCTGTTCTTCAGCTGGTAAAGGAATAATACGGTTTTACAAAATGATTCCGCCTTTCACCAGTATATGGTTTCTCTCCAGTAAACTCTTTGAATAACAGTTTAGGTCATTCAATATTTATGTATTTATCGTGTGTCTTTGATCGTATTTTTATCCAGTACTCCTTGCAGTTGCTGGGTCTGCTAACATATACGTATAATTCATTTTGTGAATATTGCTTGGTGAGATTGGAGAGCTGCTTAACATTTTTGGCGTGCTTAGTTATTTTACAGAATCGACCCGGTTCGTTTTATTTTCCCGTTAGCCGCACTACTTTTTCAGTGATGCGCTTGTTGTCTTTATAAAATCATCAACACGTATAGCAATTTCCTTTGATGGTGTAATCAGTAGTGCATGTTCAAAGCCCGCAGGTGTGTCTTCTCATACAGCTTGTTGAGACTATAACATGACAGACATATTTACGACTTTCAATAAAAGTACAAATTAGTTCATGGTGTTCAGGATCAGCTGTACAGAGTCGCTTCTCACACTATATAAAATCATCTGTGGACCTTTATTATTTTCATGAATGTTGTGATTGTTAGATTATTTTATCCAAAACCTCATGATATTTTGTGAGACGCGTTCGTTTCCAGACACCCTAGTTATATCAAGAACACTATATAGCAAGAACACTATACGGGTCCAATATGATTCGTGTAAAACACAACGAAATTCTTCCCACGTGTAGTCCAATTTATATTCGCAAGACCATGCCTCTCCATGCCAGTAAATTATGTCAACATGTTACATTTCTCACGGAATACTTTAGGCATGTGTGCGTATCGCTGAGGCAAATAGATTACGTCGGTGTTTTGTGTCGACCTTGTGAATATATTTGTGCGGGTTAGGTGGTGATTCCGTAACGAGTATCTATCGTTTACTGCAAAAAATTAACATCCATATTTTGCTAAAATAATAAACACCAATGCGAGTTTTCGAAACGGTATCATATTGTCCGTATGTCCTAATTTAGATCGATGGCAAAGACATTACACGTAAATGTCGTGACGATCTTTCTTCGCACGGTGGAACTATGCTGGATTTCCAGCCACGATTGAATGCATTTTATAAGTAACAGTTCCAAATATTCCAAGTATTCTTCGATTGGTTTACCCTAACCTTGTTCCTTGAACATGCCAACAACCTTTTATTAGCGTTTCTAAACAACGTATGTTCTTTTGGGGAATTGCTATATGGAAATCCGTTTACTAAACATGGTTAAACCGTGATTGCGTATGCATACGAGATAGTAATATGTATCAACAGCGAGTTTGTGTCGGTGTAGAGCACCCTTACAAGAGCCTGGTAAAAGGATTCGATCATTTCGTCATAAATCTCGCACATGAACAGCTTCCACAAATCTAGCACGGGTGATCCAACATAGACAGATTTTGTTAACTTCATTTTTTATATTTTTACTTGGAACGGAATTAAGTTCAACATCAAATATCTTTCGGGATTTGAATATCGCGTTAGTCATGAACCTTCGAAGATTAATCTGTTCACTATCACAGACAAGATCTATTCGGAATCCTTTGCGCAGATTCTCCATGATTTTCCCAAATATGCCATTGTTCATGAATTTAAAAAATTTCTTTCAATCATTCGTGGATTTTGTGCTACGATCGTGCATTAGTGATTACGGCTTTTCCATGCGTTCCTAATAAATTCAACCATCTATGACTCTTGGTTACAAGCATTGGGAATCACATGTGAAACTGCAGAATTCCTATTTGTAATATATATTTGTATTTCATCTTAAGACAAGGAAAAAGTATGATGCATGTAGTATATTTTTCATTGGATTCATTCATAGTTATGCAAACCAATAATCGTTAAGAGCGCAGTGACGATATAAAGGATATTCCAGGTAAGCTTCAACAACAAAGTATCAGTGGTCACTGTTGTAATCGCGAATGTGATTTTATAAGTCAATGTGTGACGGATCAATTAGCCGAATCCCAGACAGGTAACAGCTGTGTCATCACCCAGCGATAATGTTTTTGGGGGGAGGATATAGAGATTAGGGGCAACGGGATCATTTACCGGTATGTCTGGTTTGTTTACACATGACTCAACATTGATATTCCTCCAAGAAGTGAGCGTTCCATAAACAGATGCTGGTCAATATCGGATTTGTAATTCGAACTTCCTTTTTGACAAGAACAGATCATAAACCATTCCAGATGACGATAACTAATTTGCGGGATCGAGCATAGTAATGTCAAGTAATTTCTCAAACATGTCAGCAAGCAAAAGCATACTTGTGCACAGAAATAGAACGTGATAGTCATCCATTTTTTTAATCGAATAGCGACCTAACCTCTTGTTCATAATCATTTTCTGAAATCCCTTCACGTGACATAGGCTAATAAAATGCTTCAGTTTTTGGCAAATTAGTTCAGCAGATTTGTCCCTATCGCTTGTGGAGTATTATGGGTACACACCTTTTCTCATTAACAGGTCGGTGTCAGTGGCAGAATATTGACTGGTAACATTGAAGTTTTCCACTGCTAGATTACTCGCGAATAATGAATTCAGGAACTGAAGCGAAACGATTAACTGTAATTGGCATGCCAGAAACGTCATATATCTTTCCATGTTGTTGAGGATAACACTTATTGGCGCTTTTGATGTGGATACTGCTATTTGTATAGTCAACTGACCATCATACCCACGCAGTTTATGAAGTTATACATTGGGTGTTTTCGTCTTTTGTTTTGGTCAATACGTAAATGTAAATTCCGTGTGAAGTGTGATGCTCTTATGTATACACCGGTGATGTGACAATGGTCACGAACTTTGGAACCTTCAGTTCAATTAAAATCTCCGTCACAGATCCAATAATGAGTTGCTGTGGAAAACTTATTAATGTCATCATTGGTCATCATAATGTTAGCGGTTGAACTGAGCTGCATGTTGAATATATTTTGCCGTAACATCATGAGTTTAAAAACAAACTTCAACTAAGTCCTTGCAAGTACTTGAGCTTTTCCTGCGCATCTTAGGATTTGTATATTATAAAACTGTGCAAGTTGTTGTAGTAGCATCCATTGGTAGAATATTGGTGACAGCAAGCTTATCCTATGCAAATATTGGTCTCAATAATTCAAGCATGTATGCTTTTTGCACACGGCTTCATGTTTGTATTCCATGCTGCCGTACACTTGGTTAAGCATCAGTCAAGAACCCATTCTGATAGAATATTTTTGGAACGCGTCAAAAATCTTTTCAGTTCCATTGTCAATTTCATCAGTAATGGCTTTGGTCATTTCGGTACAGGATTGGGCTTGCACCGCTGTGAATCCACGGATGCGTGATTTTAAATACATCCTTGTCTGATGACTTTCGATTAAGTTACATAATTAAATGTACATACAGAATAATATCTGATTATCCCCAGATGGGATATTGCGTTGTAACACCAATGACATTCCATAAATTACATTTGACAACATGTGTCGAGCGTCTTCACCTAGCTTGTGTATGTGCCAGGGCAATAATTTTCGAGTGATTTTCTAATTCATTTCTACGCGTATGAAATTTAAATTCAGGTACTTGTGATTGTTGTGATTTTTCTCGAACATGCTGTGCCGCTTCAGCAGCAATAGCCGATACAATACGTACGAGTACGGTTGTATTCATCATCAATAGCAATGCTATGACTGTTTTGTTTATCCTCCACTTTATGAGGCTAAATACATACAGAGAAATTTCTCTACATTACAAAGATATCATCCTTTTCTTAGGTTCAACAATGTTCTTTTGGAAATATAATATCTAAGTCATTGTGAGTGTTTTCCTCACCGACTTGATATTTTAAATTCAATTCAACCATACATGAATAATCTAGCAGTCTGCAAACATAATTTAGTTAAATTTCTATTGTATAATTTACTAGTTGTCTAAGTCATTGTGAGTGTTTTCCTCACCGATTTGATATTCTAAATTCAATTCAACCATACATGAATAATCTAGTAGTCTACAAACATAATTTAGTTAAATTTCTATTTTATAATTTACTAATTTACTACTTGTCTAAGTCATTGTGAATGTTTTCCTCACCGACTTGACAGCCAATTTACTTTCATCTATATTAATTCATCTGAAATAAGTAATATGTTATACTTGACGTGTGAAGTGAAGCAAGTGTTTTCTTTGCAGATTTGAATTTCTTATATTACAGTCAAGTCATATTGTCTCTTAAGTAGTAAACTTCATTGTAAAATTAAATCCAAATATGGTAACTCATTCATCAAAAAAAGTATTAATATAATGAACTAATAGTATAGAGCTAATGTGTACCCTGTGAAATCATCTGCTGTACCTCAAGACTGGTAGTATTGTGGCTTAGTACACAAAACAACAAGACTGTCATGGTTATGAACAGACTTTATTCGATGTCTTTTAATACGTGGATCAACATATTATGTTATGGTTGAAAAGATATCAAGAGTTCGAGTTCACTCCATTCTCCCCTCCTTAGTCAGCTGTTTAGAAGCATACTCATCCCTGGTGCCGTACCCCAATGTAGTATTCTCAGGACATAGCTTGGCCGTTACACAAGGAATTATCAGAGTCCTCTTTGACGCCAAAAGTCAATAAGTAAATATGAAACTGGCCATGACAAAGCAGATTTAAAAAAGGCTATTAATATGTCGAATGGGAAATTCAGAATCATGAATTGAAACCAATAAGTACTACTGACAAAAGACAATATTTAAACAAATACAGTGAAAAATGAACGAGGATTTCAACTCACAAGATCGAGCTGCTCGAGATAAAATGGCGGTATACAAAGCCCACAAGTTGAGTTCACGGAGATTTAAAACGTCTTTTTCTTTAAGATAAAAATAATAGAGAAAATTGAAGCATTTTTGGAATGTTCTTATAGAAAAGAGACTCGGTTTCTAGATATGACAAGAATACCAAGAATGCAAGTCCCAGGAACAGCAGACGGCATGGTTTCAATGAAGGTTCTAGACCCATAATTTGTAACAAAAATATACTCATTAATTCGAGATGGATACAAAGGTTATATATTGAGACCAAAGGATAAGCGGCGAATACTACCATATGGAGAGATGAGGATTACAGGACTGCCGGTTACCGTAAAGGAACCTATCCCAATCCTGAAGACACTTAAAAAAACAAACTGGAGAATAATACTTGAGTGATATCCCTTTACAGATACCCTTACAAGCAAATAAAGAGAAATCTGACGAAAAGTTCAACATCCAAGTCATATCCTTTAGATTGGATACCATTCCCTCAGCATCAATTTATAATGGGAATATGATTTTTGAAATTTAAAAAATGCAAATTAAGAGAAATGAACAGATCCTTCTACCTATTTGTTTTCCTAACGAAAACTTGGTTTAAAGGCTGTATTTATCATAGGAAATGCAACAGATGTGGACTAACGGTCCAGAAAACCTGCGAGATCCGTGAAGCGGGTACGCAAGCGGAACAGCAACATCAGCAACAGCAAAACCAACAGTCACTGGACATAACAGACTCAAGAATTGAAGTAGATCTAACAAAACATCTACCAAGCCACAAGACAGCAGAAAGAAAGAAAAACAAATCCAGAAAACCAACATATACAAAAAGTACAAGACAAAACACACATAGAACAACAGCAACAACAACTACAAAAATCAAAACAACAAGTACAAGAGACGAATCCAAGACACCTACAGTCAAGCATGGTAGAACAACAGCATAAACAACATTCCAAACAAAATCAAAATCCACAAACACAATAGGGATCCCGCCAGAATAAACAACAGAACATCCAAACTGAAGGTCCAAAACTAACAACAGTCAAACGTACAAGCAACCACAAGAGTAGAGTCAAACAAAGCAGTTAAAGAATAAGAGATAATACTACAAATAGAAGCTGAAAATATCAGGTAAAATTCCGGCATCGCAGCAACAACAGCATGAAATTAGCAAACAGGTAGAAATGACATTAACTTTGGCAACATTAGGTTTCCAAACAGCAGAAACAGCAAAAAAGACCAAAATAGAGAGACAGACAGAGAGACAGACAGAAAGACAGAGAGAGAGAGAGAGAGACAGAGACAGAGAGGTGAGAGAGAACAAAGGAGAGCCAAAAGGAGGAAAAAGTTACAAACGGAAAAACAACGAAGGAAATAAAGGGATTACTTTCTTCAAGAAGACGACACCCTTGACGAAGGATGGTTTATGGAACAAGTGCAACAAGCGGAGGATTATTTCAAGAAGATCGAGAAGAAAAGAAAATTCAAACTTTGAAGAATTTTTTTTTTATAGATTTTTAACACTCCTCAAATAATATACATACACAAATACATACTAGGTAATTAATACATAAATAAAAATAAAACTCTACAATATATAACAAATTATACAAACTTTATCATAATATAACAAATATACAGCATAGCACAATCTTTACATGTTGGTCAGGAGGGTCTCCCAAAATGGTCTGAAAAGATCAACCAGGGAGAGCACCTCCCAAAATAAAAGAATGCAAGGAAATTCCAAAGTATTCGCGTTAAAAATTAATGCTATTAACAGCTTATTCTCAATGTTCACATAAAATAATTCCAAATCATTTTTTACCAAACAGATAATATTTTCCAAATTAATTTTAAATATTACTAATATAATTATATTATTGATCCTTTAATCACATGTTTGACGTGTCACATATGACAGCATTGTGGCTAAATGGATGTTGTGATATTCGGGTTAAGTCAAACTATAATGGAACTTACAATTTAGAAAATAATAAGTCACTTATCAATTATTTATTAGCTTTTATTATATGCTCACCTTTTTTCCCGTTAACTTTACATTGTCAGAATCGTGCAATATTCACAGATATTGAACACCTTCATACTATATCCCACATACAAAGGAACTATTTTCTAACGTAAACAATTTTTTTATGAATGAACTAAATCATATATTTCATAGTCGGCCGCATACCAGCAAATGTTTCATAGACTGACACATACAAACTGCTTTGGCACATTCCGTATTTACTTTTTGATACAATGTTTTAAATTTAACTATATATTGACGCTATACAGGTTCTTCACAATAAAATGCAAGTTATACACATAAACTGTCTTCTTAAGCTGTTAATAAAAATGGCCAAAAATATACTTACAATTTTACATGCTGAATTTACTCAAAAAATATATTTTCGTAGGTCTGTAAATCTGAATTAGATGAGCCGTGTCATGGGTTCTCAAGATTGATTACACATTTTGAAATTGTACTGTAATTTCGAGTATATTCCAAGTGTAGTTACATCCTCCTTACAGCACTCAAAATGAAATAAACATTAAATTCCATAGCGTGTTTTGGATACTTGCAATGGAAATGCTTCATAATTTCCCCACATTGTGATCTAAAACATTCAATGACAGAAAAGAAACACGCATGCCTATGTCAACACAATTCAAAACATTAAATTGGCAGAAGCTGCTGGAAACCGATGCAAGTCACTTCATGTAGATAAATCCAGACCATAATCAAAAGATTGCGTTGAATCGACAAATATACCAAAAGGTATTCATTCCAGATCAAATGGAAAACTTGTTGCAATGCGTATTCATCAATAATATTACTCCAAATTTCAATTTTAAGTAAAGCAAGCGCGTTACAAATGCAGTGACCTATAAATATGGGTAATGCACATGCACATGCATGTATAACGGCGAATCATCATATTATATTCATATTAATCATCATATTATATTCATATTAATCATCATATTATATTCATATTAATCATCATATTATATTCACATTAATCATCATATTATGTTCATATTAATCATCATATTATATTCATATTAATCATTATATTATATTCATATTAATCATCATATTATATTCATATTAATCATCATATTATGTTCATATTAATCACCATATTATGTTCATATTAATCATCATATTATATTCATATTAATCATCATATTATTTTCATATTAATCATCATACTATATTCATATTAATCATCATATTATATTCATATTAATCATCATATTATATTCATATTAATCATCATATTATATTCATATTAATCATCATATTATGTTCATATTAATCATCATATTATATTCATATTAATCATCATATTATATTCATATTAATCATCATATTATGTTCATATTAATCATCATATTATATTCATATTAATCATCATATTATATTCATATTAATCATCATATTATATTCATATTAATCATCATATTATATTCATATTAATCATCATATTATATTCATATTAATCATCATATTATGTTCATATTAATCATCATATTATATTCATATTAATCATCATATTATATTCATATTAATCATCATATTATGTCCATATTAATCATCATATTATATTCATATTAATCATCATATTATATTCATATTAATCATCATATTATATTCATATTAATCATCATATTATATTCATATTAATCATCATATTATATTCATATTAATCATCATATTATATTCACTAGAGGACTAGCTTTTTCTGTATGAATCTTAAGCAAAATCTGACGATCACTAATTATATTCTAGTTTTGTCGAGTAAGTAGGTTTTATGTTTACTGTATGATTTATGAGTCTCTTTCTCAGAAATATCTTGCCCTGGTGTTGGTATCTCAAAGTTTTTATGTCTGTTATATAGTGTACTTGTAAATTGTAGGTTTCAGTGTCAACAATTCCTACTTTTATCAACAACTTTTAGGTCAACAAGGTGTCTTTCACAGGAAGACAGCTGTAGTATAAGTTTAATCTTCCCACTTTATTGATAGCTTTTAGATTACAACTTAGACAACTATAAACATACACATAGCAAATTCATCTAATATTATGTACTTTCGAATATATTTTTGTTATCTGAAAATAATTTCGTTTGGTCAGATAATGTATGTGATATAATATGGTGTTAGTTTCATATAAATCAGAAAATGATATTTGCTCCAGTTAATTACAGACGGAGCTTTTGTATTTAAAAAGTGCCAAGCACCTACCCCAGAACATTAAATATGTCCCTAATATAATTGCGGTATACCGTGGAACGTATCGAGGTATGTTCAGAAATACGGCGTTATAAAGTTTTGTAAAATGTTTCGTGGTAGCCAGCTCTAGTAGTTTAGCCTTAAATGCTAGCGCCCCGAGTGGTCTAAAGCGCTGACCGTTACTGATCATTGCCATCTCACCTCTGTCTGCGTGAGTTTATGTCCAGCTTGGCTAACGTGGGTAAGTGAGAAAAGCTTGCCAGTAGCTTGTCGCGGGTCGGTGGTTCTTCCCGGGGTTTTCCAGGGTTCTTCCTCAACCATTAATACTGGCCGCCATGTATAGCCTATCTTGTGCTGAAAAAAATGGCGTTAAAACTATAACAACAATAACATCAAACGCTAGCGCTTTTTATCAGACAAGCCTAATGTTAGCTGTAATAGATCTGCGGGTGTAACTGGTATTGTATTTTTAACCTGGCGTACCCCTCTGACTCTTTATGGGCTTAATCTCACAGATCAAATCTCTTACAAGGCATGTTACCTGTAACTGATCGATTTCATCATGCATCAGGAATTTAACAGCTAAAGTATATACTCCAAGTTTAAATTGAGTTTTGGTTAATCATGCTCTTTTCAGAGTAAATTGAAATTTGGGATAGAAATTTGTCTCGGTATTATGAGTTTAGAGGTTTCGGTTTACAGGGTAGAAACGCTAATTTTAAAGAAGGAACAATTAGGGACTTAACCTGAATGTCGGTTTTGAGAATATTCCTGTACACTGAGGTTTACATTTCAGGCTATTTTACATTATATGTTTAACGATGCGCAGAAATGTTATATTCAGCTTTCCAATTCGCTCATGAAAGCAGAAACAAACAAAAATGTAAACAAAGTCAAGTATAGTATCTAGTATGATAAAAAGTCAATGGAAAAGGACAAGAAATGGTATTTATCCAAGGAGTACGCTACATGGGAGTTACACTTGAGACTCCTTATGTGGACTAGCCATTGTATCATATTTTAAAGACTTAATACTGTATCCAGAGTCATTATTCCGGACTACCTATTGCATAATGTATTCTTTATCCGGTGCAAATACTATTATTGCACGGTCTGTCTTCTGTATCAAGGCGTCACGTTTAAATCGAAGCGGTTTGAGTTATTAGCTTTTAATGGCACATTAAACAATGTTGTGCTTAGACAAGTGCGCTAAAGAGCCTGTTGAAGGCTACATCTGGGTAGATAGGAATCAAATGCCTTAAATTACACACACACACGCACACCCACATCCACACATACATACATACATACATACATACATACATACATACATACATACATACATACATACATACATACATACATACATACATACATACATACATACATACATACATACATACATACATACATACATACATAAATACATACATACATACATACATACATACATACATACATACATACATACATACATACATACATACATACATACATACATACATACATACATACATACATACATACATACATACATACATACATACATAAATATATATATATATATATATATATATATATATATATATATATATATATATATATATATATATATATATATATATATATATATATATATATATATATATATATATATATATAAGAAGAGAGAGAAAGAGAGAGAATTATAAATATGCGTCAAACAGAACTGAACGTACTATCACTGGATTGTATAGAAGAATGCTTGATAATAGTAGGCAGAATAATGCAAATAATACTATCATAAAAATTTTAAAAAAATAATTCGTACTCTACGAAGATTCAAAGCCAGGTCCGCATGTAAACGGCACCCATCCCCTTGCCTGCAAACACGAGCCCATACTCCCTCACGAGTAAGCACACATCACCAAAAAAATGATAACTAATTGTATATACCTTGATTTATTTCATAGGATTCCTTAATGGCTGTGTAGATAAATGAGAATTAATTATTAGATCGTCATGCTAGTGTATCTGCTTCACACAACCTCACATAATACCAATTGAGTAGCATCCTTTTTGGTGATGTGTGCTTAGTGGTGATGGAATATGGGCTCGAATCTCCGTTGAATAGGAATTAAAGATTTTCTGACCTGAATGATAGTAGTGTTTGTATTAATATATTACTCATATATATTACTCGCAAATTATAGTAGATGGAAAGAAAGGACTTAGATGATGTATGTGATAGTTCCATAGAACCACAAAGAGAAGACACTGTCCATACCCCAATCAGATATCATACACTGTTCACGAAACAATTTCCAAATGTATATCTACTAATGACACTGATAGTTGAGTTGTACATTATTGGAATAATTTCAATACGAAATAACCGAGAACCTTTACAATTAACTGTTGTGTGACTGTGCAATAACCGACATAATTTGTAGGTTTTAGCTTGCAAACTGCGTCATTTTGTTAGTAAGTTTAAACACCATAGCTATGAAAAGATATAATATTATCAAGGTCATTATGCCATTGGATTTGGAAATAATGAAGAGGTGCTACACAGTACTTCCTTGTTGGCAGACAAGACAAAATGTATGGTAATAAATACAGTATAAATCGTGTGTGGTATAGAAACATACATACATACATACATACATACATACATACATACATACATACATACATACATACATACATACATACATACATACATACATACATACATACATACATACATACATACATACATACATACATACATACATACATACATACATACATACATACATACATACATACATACATACATACATACATACATGTGTGTTCGTTTCTTCAAATATATAACTAGAATCTTTATCATAATTTCATGGTAAGAAACAAAAGAACATGTGGCTCAGACCTAGGACAGAAAGAGCTCTTATTCGTAGTTATACTCACCTTAGTAAAAGGGGATTAAAGTTCATGATTGGAATTCTTTTCACAAGACCTAATGCGAAGGGTTTAGGCATTCATATTCAATGACATTACCATGCTAAGCAAAGGTATGGCGCTCGGTAAGCTCAAATCAAACAAAATCGCATACATGTAGATAAACTTTTCACTAACTTTTATTTTCTGCACAAAATTAGATAAATTGTTCAGATCAGTTCTTTATTTACTCGCAAGTATATAATGATTTTAGAGCACAAAGATCCAAATTGCCTCATAGCAACCGACATGTGTTTTAAATATATTATTCATACTTTCAACACTGTAATCATACAACACATAACGGATTCAAATGTATATATATATATATATATATATATATATATATATATATATATATATATATATATTTATATATATATATATATATATATATATATATATATATATATACATAAATATAAACATAGAGATATATATATATATACAAACATATATATAAACATATATATATATATATACATATATATATATATATATAAACATATATATATACATATATATATATGTATATATATGTATATATATATATATATATATATATATATATATATATATATATATATATATATATATATATATATATATATATATATATATATATATATATATATACATATATATATATATATATATATATATATATATATATATATATATATATATATATATATATATATATATATACATATACATATATATATACATATATATATATTCATATATTTATACATATATAAATATATATACATACATATATATATACATATATATATATATATATATATACATATATATATATATATATATATATATATATATATAGATCTATATATATATATATATATGTATATATATAAATATATATAAATACATACATATATACATATATTCTTATATAATTATATACATACATATATATATATATATATACATATATATATATATATATAAATATATAAATAAATATATATATACATACATATATAAATACATATATATATATATACATATATATATATATATATAGATAGATATATATATAAATACATATATATATATATATATATATATATATATATATATATATATATATATATGTCAAGAATCAATGTATATTAATAATCTACTAATGTATATAAAACTCGTTTCAGATTTGCGCTTTAAGACAGTGCCGCTTTAACATCATTGAAACTGGCACAGAGACCGCTCCAGTTACATAGTGGCAAGATCGTCCGCCTTCGATGCGAGAGGTCGTGGGTTCGATCCCCGGTCGAGTTATACCAAAAACTTAGAAAATGGGACTAAGATTTGTCTCTCGTTTTGCTCAGCATTGAGGGATTAGTGTTATGACTGGTCGGCCTGGTATCAGTATAATGTGACTGGGTGGGTCATCATGCTACATGTCTTCGCCATGATGCCAATGCCACAGTGGTAGACAACACTGCCAAACTGCAGACATCGTAGCGATATGACTGAATATTTGTAAAAGCTACGTTAAAAATACAAACACACACACACACACACACAACTGGCACAAACAATACACGAAAAATGTCACAGTTATCGCGAACACTTTATGATATCCGGTAGATATTTGGTGAGCACAAACAAGACATTTAGTCAAAGAACTGGAGGTACGCATTATCTGGTAGGCAATCAATTGCGTATCAGCTTGCATTGGATTACCTGGACACACCTTATAGCTTTATAATAGACACCAATCAATATATGATTTAAATGTTTTGTTTTCGTTACTGGGGACCAGATCAAATTCAATTGCAATAAATAGGCTAGATGGTTGGTTAAAATTTAAAGACAGTCGTGCAAATAAATCAACACTTCCTGGTACTGAAATTTGGTATATAAATGGACTAAGTAACGCCTGTCAGAAGAAGGATATTCCAGTTCTATGTCGGGTCAGAGTGGATATGGACATTATTAAGTTACTTTGTTCTGCTTTTGTTTTTCTACTTGCAAATGTTTCAACAGGTAATTATTATATCTAGATTTTGCACGCCTAAAGTAATCAGGTTTATAACACGCAACAAAATATGGGAAATATTTGAAAGAAACTAATATTTTAAAAAATTTTTTTTTCGATATCTTCAGGTCAAGACAAGATATCAAGAGCAATAAGCTACAAATTATTTACTTATGTACGTAATGCCTTTTCCTTCCTGCGAAATAGAAGAAAATACAAATTATGCAACTAGTATCATAAACTGATAATGCAAAACTGTATATTGTACTCGTTGAAATAATCGGCGCAAGACAAAGCGCAATCCGTTAGGCATTCATATGTAATTTCTGGATTAGGGAAAGTTTGGCACCTGGTTACCTTTAAAATTAATCACTGTATTTTGAGGGTAAATAAACATTCATGCAAATAACAAACAATCGACAGACGTTTTGCTAACATGAATTAGTAACGAAATCAGTACACGGCAATTTCCTAAGAAAATTCATAATTATTCACAATCTTCGGTATCTATCTTTTTAATATTACTGGAGGAAAAATCATGGATATTTCCATCCAATCCCAAGTAACTATGACCGATAAGGTCTTTCCTTTTGTTAATGTTTTAATTGAATAGTGTACATATTTCGCAGAATAACGAATTATATAAGGTGATATATGTTTACACATCATTAACCGTAATGATATTCGTTTTACTGTTCCTGTTTTTATTCCCTGGTTGTCATGTAATGGTCATAGAGCAAAACATGTAAATTTGGTCCTGGCAAAATACATCTCTTGCAAATGCGGCTGACCTGTACTATCGTTTGTCTAAATTTACTGAGCATTAAAACTTTCGCTTTGTTGCTATTTTGTCAGATATATTAAATTTTTCAGATATATCTTCCGTATGAATGTATACTTTCTGTTTCATTCCCACTGATAACCTTCCAGTACATATGAAGTGCTGAATGTTGGGGCAGTGTAAAATAATGATCCTTATTAGTGCAAAATACACCTCAACAAACTTCTTCGAATAGTTAAGAGTTCGGAATTCACTTTCTGACGTGTTGTTCATATTTGAAAAAAATCTGAACACTTTGTTATGACCTTTTGACTTGCTTGAACATTTATACAAGTAATGTCAATCGATTAGTAAGATAAAAATCTATTAGTATCATCGGATGCTGCACGTGCTGTTTGCCGGTCGCCTTCATATCTATGAATGTGATATGACATCGGTAACTGGCAGTGACTTAACAATATCGGCTTTGTTATTTTAAAGTTGGTCTTGAAGATGACTTTCGTTATGGACGACACTTGTCTGTAATTGGTGAGAGTGAAATAGAAGCTGTGACAGAGACAATTAATGAAAGAGGCTAAGTAAACAGTGAAACTTTTTCTATTAATACTTGCATTATTTGTCAGCTATTTCTAATATATTGAAAAGTAAATTAAAGCTTAGAAACGTTTGTAGGCAGCTTATTATAATCACATCCTGGTAGAAATCATCACAAAGCAAATAAAGGAAATATGGAAAGAATGACCAGAGACATTTGAATGAGATTGTCGGAGACGACGAAATATTGTTTCTCTTTTCTTGATCAACTTCAGAGAACAGCAATAAAATTTACAAAGGAGAAAACGAGCACATATTTGTCAACGTAGATGGACTAATAGAAAATTGTAGATGCATTATGTTTCTATCCAAAATGGTCTTTTGTCCAGGTACCTGGTAATATGACTAAATGTTATTTGTGCCTCCATAGTGTTGCTCTAAAAGTTGTGGAATATTACCTAACAAACCATTTGCGCGTCACAGGTATCAAACTACGCCTTTTTCAGTTGCATTTTGTTTACATATTTATTGGTTGGACTGAATTGTAAAATAGAACTTTTTGAGAGATATGTTTTTCACTTCGCCTAAATACTCCTTTCTATGCTATGTTTAGAGACCCTAGAGAGCAAGGCACATAGACTAAACCATTCAATTTGCAAATAGCTATGGACATGCCTCCTAAATAAGTGTTTGAATGATTAGAGTGGTATTTTCAATAATGCGTATCACTTTGTAGTAGACACTGTGGATATCATTTTCATTTGTTTACTAAGTTAACAGTTTCTTTGTGACCAATCCACACCATCATCTTTATCATCTTTGCATTCAAACTGACCGAAAGGCGTAATTGGTTCATCCGCAGACAAATCCAATAAATCAAAAGCTACGATTCTGCTAAATGAGAGTAATTTGTTTACAATAAAGAGTAGTTCGTAACAAACGACATTATTTTGAGACACAACGTGCCTAGCAGTATGAAAGAAAAATACTGCACGACTCTGACAATATAAAGTTAGTGGAGACAACAAAAAGATATTTTTATCGGCACACCAATTTATTTTTATACGACCATATGCGAACTTGTGAGAACAAATCTAAATTTATCAATGTGAATCTCGTAGAATAGATTATCGACGCGATTTAGTATACTTTAGTCGTGCATATCTTTAAAACTGATCAAAGGAATTGGATGATATTTTGGTTTTTAAATTTCCATTTACTGCCTTTTTGAATGTCTTTTCATAGAATGTTATATTATCACGTCCTTTGGCAACAAATTCTAAGCAACAAAAAAAAAAACAATCGAAAAAACATATACAATTATTAACTCTTTCAATTTTGAAATTCATCTGGATCAAAAACTATGCTTATCATTTTATTTATTTATTTATTTATTTATTTATTTATTTATTTATATCTCTCGTATTCGCACTGATTCTCTGTTCACAATTAATTCATTGTTATATAAGTGATATTTTGTTAAGGTCAAACAATACATTTAAAATTGTGCACTATGTTACAAAAATACTGTACATATATAGATATACCATTCATAAAGAGCAAAGGTTGTGTCCTTTAAAAACATCACAATGAGTTGGGATATTGATACTCAGTGTGATTTACTGTCTTTCTTGTTATTATAAGTTAGATTTATTATGTGTTTATTTTTAAGGCATTATAATTATTTTATATGTAGCTTTCATCGATCAACTGAATTAAATATATTCACCCAAATGACATTTCAATTTTGAGTTGGGTTTCCATCAAGAATTCTTACGTCGGCAGCCATTTCGCGCAGTTTTAAGTGAGTCGGATGGCTGAACTAGCAGTGTGAATTTGAAGATTTCGTAGTAAAGACAGAGACTGCAGTCTAAACAGTCAAGAAATATGTTAAACAAATATGGAAGTTCAATATTAAATGATGTCAAGAGATATTTGTTCCCTTTTAGTAAATATCAATAACAATGATTGGCTTACAGTCGATTGTAGAAGTTGTAGATTTGGGATTTTCCTCAATTGGTAAGAAATGGGGATACCAGTGAAAATATACGACACTGTGCTATTCCGTCCTCTTATGTTCCGCATGCTAATCAGTTGGTCTGCTTTTGATATTAATTTAACATAGTCAACTTTTCTCAAAGGATAATAATTACATATTTCGAACAGTATAATCCATTATAATCCAGTTTTCCTTGTTCCCAAGGTTGTTTAACTTTTCCTTATTATTTTTGTTTCTGCTACATCATTTGATGTCTGAAACTGAACCGACATTAAGAAACCATTTTTGTAAATGAGAAAAGTCTGAATGTATAAAAAGTAAGCACACCAATTTAAATTAAATTACTGATTGATTTCAAGGAATCTAAATTTTCTTTTGCAGCTTTTTCCGCAAGGGAGTTTGAACTGCCTCCACAGGATGGATGGTACAACAATCTGATTCATCCAGACTGGGGAGCTATTGGTGAGCTCTCTCTCTCTCTCTCTCTCTCTCTCTCTCTCTCTCTCTCTCTCTCTCTCTCTCTCTCTCTCTCTCTCTCTCTCTCTCTCTCTCTCTCTCTCTTTTATCGGTATTCAACAGTTTGAAGGGATACATATTAGTTATGGTGCGAAAAGTAAATGTTTTTTGATTTGCAACTAGTTATGGCTTTTATATCTTTTAAGCAACCAAGGTGGTACAATAGGGGATGCTTTTAACAGTATATAATAATTTGTGACTCGCAATAAAGCTTTTTTCAAACACAAGAATGAACGTATTGAAATAGTGATACGTGATTTTTTTGCAAATAGCACAAGCAATTATGCGAGCATCTTACATCATATTCCAGATGGGCATCTTGTACGTAGAAGTCCTGTGGCATTTAGCGATGGTGTGTATGAACCCTCGGGCAAGGACCGTCCCAACCCCTTCATTATTAGCAAGGAGGTGCATGATGGGCCGGCTGGACTGGGATCGCTTCGAAACAGGACGGCCTTCCTAGTCTACTTTGGTATGTTCTTTCTTTCTTTTGTTCTTTCTTTCCTTCTTTCTTAATTATCTGTCTGTTAGGGTCTTGGATCGCAAAACTTTCTACGTTCCTTATTTCTTACATGTTTCTTTGTTTCTTTCTTCCTTTCTTTCTTTCTTTCTTTCTTTCTTTATTTATTTATTTATTTTCTTTCTTTCTTTCTTTCTTTCTTTCTTTCTTTCTTTCTTTCTTTCTTTCTTTCTTTCTTTCTTTCTTTCTTTCTTTCGTAGTTTTTTATGTTTCTACTGTATTATTTACTTCCTTTGATTTTATCCACTACATCCACATAGCCATGTTTGCTCAAATTATGGAACAAGCTAAAGCTTGGTCGTTTAACGAAATGGCAACATTGGGCCTTTTGATTTGCTCATTTCATTTAATGGCGACGTTGTGCATTAGAATATTGTGTGATTCTCTTGCATATCGGAAGGTTTATGATCGGATTATATTACAAGTGTAGGACACATTCAGATATTTTTTTAAAAGTAGCTTTTAAGAATATATTTGACAATCAGCAAACAGAAACGTATACATGATATATTCTTCCTACCAATGATTATGAAATTTTGAAAACTTAAATAAAAATCTTATTAAATATATTTAAATGGTATCGTATTCTTTCTTTGGAGTTTTGTTGTTTAGACTGGAATTACTAATATCAGGCTTGAGTTATGTTTAAACGACTTCACATATTAGTTTCAAAAGAAAGAAGCAAACAATAAAGAAGATACTGAAACAATGCTCGATATATAAAATGTGTACTGGTTGCTGCATATGATGCATTTGCACCTACAGCACAATTGTTCACTGACTTTCATTACAATTGAAGCCGTAGCTGTAATAATGTCTTGTATGGATTAGACAATCATGTCAGTAGCAATCCGTCATAGCACAGTTTCACTAATAGCGAAGTTAGCTATTTTGAATGATTCAGCTCTATTCATGTGTTCCTCTGCTCTCGACATTAACGATTTTAGCATTGCAACTTATGTTGTGTTCTTGGATGAATACATGTGACGCTTTTATCAAAGTTGTATTCTTTCATATTCCATGTTGTAATCGCGTACATGTTCAATCGTTTCCTCTCAGGTTTTTGCGTTCACGCTTTACTGTTTTCTTTAGTTTAATTTTTCATTTAATGATAAATTTTATATTTTTTCACTACGGCATAGTTTACGGTATTTGCTAGTTTACAAATTTAGTTAATTTTATTTTAGCTAGTCCTAATTTAGAAATTGTGTCCAATATCAAATAGGAATAAAGAAGTTGCAAAAGTAATTGTTCTATAGTCACTTAATTGATTCAAAACTGGTTCGTTTCTTACTTTTTCTATAGGCCTTAGCGTTTATGGGGTAACAAATGTATAGCTCTTAACTTTATACAGATATCGATTGTAAGGAATACTTTACCACAGGACATAATCGCAGATTTTTGTTGCCTGCATCGGTCTTTTGAATAATATGTTAAGACTTTAGCTTGGTCACCTCAAGCATGGATACTATAAAGCTAATCATTCCAGTTTATTGAACACAGGCAACATTTGTATATATTTTAATAAAGAGATTTTTACCTGACAGTATTTAATTAATAGATGACGTAGCATTTGATTCGCTTGAATTTTGGATTAATTTCAAAGTACGGATATTGATCACAAAAATCTTAATGTTGGGCTGCTACATTTGTACGAGTTTAGTTAGAAAGGTACATTACAACCAAAGAACTTCTTCAGAAACTTACGTGTAAACAATCCAGCTTATAAAGTAAATATTAAAGTGCCCAGGTCGTTATAGATAACACATTTAGTTGCTGGTTACCTCTATAATTTTGATGAATCCTCAAAAGTATATTTTATTATATCTACTGAAAAAAACAAGAACTGTTTTCATTCCGGATGGGTTTTACAACATAGAGATATACACGCCAGAAAGGAGCTGACAGAAAAACAAATTAATAATGATGTACATTTTAAAAGATTATATCACTTTGAGTAACATTGTCACGGTGTCTATTCACCAGTTATGTGTCTAAACTGTTAAAATTCAATAATTAGAGAACTATACCGGCTTTTACTGTATCTAATACAGTTGTACATTTATCGCAGTCATACTAATAATAACACGTGCGTTATTTCGAAACTAAACATCCATATAATTTCCCGCCAATGTTTATTTTCTAGCTGACTTCATGCATTGTTAATGGCTATTACAGAGCACTTATACAGGGATGACTTATTTCATGCATTGTTAATGGTATTACAGTGTTATACTTGGATGACTTCTTTCATGCATTGTTAATGGCTATTACAGAGCACTTATACAGGGATGACTTATTTCATGCATTGTTAATGGCTATTACAGAGCACTTATACAGGGATGACTTATTTCATGCATTGTTAATGGCTATCACTCTGAAATTATACAGGGATGACTTGTTTCATGCATTGTTAATGGCTCTTACAGAGAATGTATACAGAGATCTGCTTAACAGTTTGAATAGCAACATAATCGATTACGATAGGAAGGTATTACACTTTCACGGTCGGCTTGCATTATATGTTTTAACGTAGGATAAACAATATAACGAAGACTTGAAGCTGAGGAGATCTTCCATAGCGAAACTTCACAATTGAAAACTCGGGCTTTTTCAGTACATAATGAAGAAAACTATTGGATGTCCTAAAAATCTATGGTTTACTTTAACATCTGGGCCAAAATAGAGAAGAGTGTCTCACGTGGTCAGAAGACAAGAGTGACATGAGTCATAACTATAATTCTATCGCATGCAAACGTGCATTATCTAACTTAATTGATTCAGATGCTGGTTGGTTTTATCGAATACTTGATTGTAAATATATATTTGACTCTGTAAATAGCAATTGTGAAAACTATTGAACTTTAAGGGTAGAAGATGATAATAAATGAACAGCTTTTGAGCATGGTTGCAGTGAAATAGCTAACAATGAAAGAACACTTTTAAACAGTTTAAACAGTTTATAATTTAGATGCTCCCAATGTTTCCATCAGTGCTGTCTTCAAAAGCATGCAATTTGAAGAAATGCACCAAATCTGCAATCAAGAAAAGGAAAGGAGGTGGACCAAATAAAGAAAAATATATCTTTGACTTATTACAAATAACCGAGGTCACAATTAATAGCTACTTATATGTTTTTGACTTGAAAAATGCAATCGTTTGATATTAAACAGATGAACAGTAATAAATCGTCAGGCTTACAGATGAGGATTTATTTAACCAAAATAAGCATATAACTGAGCATAGTGAAAACAAGGAAAAATGTTATTAAAGCGTGTTTAAATCTAAGAACACGCGTATGAATGTAGCTATTACAGATTTTATTTTAATAATCATAAAGTTAAATATATTAAATTGCTAAATGTTACAAAAATGTAGATGAGAAAACTGAACAGTTGAAAAACATAAACGCATCCTGTTCAAAAAGAGATCGATAATATAATTGATAGCGATGGTATTAATAATGAACCATGAAAACAGATTAAACGAGATTGAAAAGCGCAAAACAATTTAGAACAATGGCTAATATTAGACATGGGTGTATCAAGATGGTCGATACAGATTAATCCGAAAAAAACTAAGCGTATTCATAAATAAATTAAACACATACATTAGTTTAAAATAATATCGAGTTCCTTGATATATTTCGAACACAGAAACAGGAAGTCAGTTAATAAAATGGGCATTTGATGAGAAAACACATTGAAAACTAAATATATTTTGTTTACGATTTCTGCAATGCACACCGCCTGCCGGTTCCAGACGGTGTTGTTTTAAGTGTGTATGTAAGGGACGAACCTTGAGTTGTTACCACCATAATGGCTGCTAGTGAAATTAAAAAATAGGAAATGGTTGATGGACGTTTATAAATATGAACGTACACACATGAATTTAGTTAAATTGTATTATTTTATGTATCCTATATCTTCTTATGCTGACATCACGACACACTGCTTACTTCCTGTCACATTGATGATTTCCCGTCACTTCCTGTTACACTGATGACTTCCTGTTTTATTAGGTTTAGTAGATTAATATGTCATTTAAGTCTGAAACGCATTCGACACAATTATCATCAATTTTGTATGTTGAACCACTAAAATATTTGGACTTGATATTTATGTTGAATTACAAGCAAACACTGAATATCATGTTTACTCATTAAACGTTTTAATGGATACCGAAGCAAATTTTACAATGTAAATGAATAATCAACATTACAGCTAGGGAAGAAAATTACTTCAATAATTCGATTGAAATACAGATAATTAATACAGCCGTCATGATAAACGATCAATAAAGTATGCAACAGGAATAGTGGTCGAAGAGCAAATCGTTTCTATCATCTGCATAAATACCCAATTGTTCAAAATACTTGATCCAGCTGTACAGAAGACAAGTAGGCTAAAATAAACATTAGACAATGTCCAGAGGAAAACAGCAAAGTAAAATTTAAAATAGAGCAAAGAAACTTGATTACAGGTGTGAACGACTAAAGAAAAAACAAATAAATTTATGGATCATTAAACGACCTGGATGGCCTTATTTGTTGTATATGCATTTATCCATAAAGTTTCTTAAACTTTAAGATTGAATATTTATGAAGCTGTCTTTCAAATGTCTGTCAAGCTCCCAATCAGAACAAAGTTCTCACTCAAGTATTTTTAGGCATTTACAACAATAAAAATCCACTATTTTAACCATATTTACAAATCGGTTGTGTGTATCTTGCTTTGCAATAGGTCAGCAGGTAGTAGAAGAAATTTTGGATGCCCAGAGACCGGGATGTCCGCGAGAGTTCTTCAATATCCCTGTGCCCACGGGACATGACTATGACCTGGAAAGAAAAGGAAACATTGAGATGCCGCTACAACGATCTAGATTTGACCAGCGAACTGGACTCTCACCTAATAACCCCAGGCAACAAGTACATCTTTAAGCTTGTTTCAAACTTCAGATTAGTTATTGAAATAAACATCTGCAAGGGCACTTCTCGGGAGCATTACACCCATAAATCAATATGTGTGATGAATTTCGATATAGTTTGAGCAATGCAATAAATGTATCGCCTCCCAATATTGCTATATGCGAGATACAATATGAGAAAATAAATGTATCAATAGATATATTTCTACAAAGATTTTGGAAGTTCAGGACTAATTGCTTCGTGCTGATTCAAATATTTTAAGTTTTTAATAACTTCCTAGCTAAAATGTCATTTACCATATTTATAATGATTGAACAATTGGAAAATACGTTTAGATATGAATAAAAATCTACGCTAGCTACACTCGCCAGAATGTTTTCATGGATTATCGATTTAATTATATTTCTAATTTTATGTGTTGTATGAGAATCTTCTCATATCACGAAAGCGATTACTGGATACACAGCATTATCCGATTTACAAGGTACAAGCGTGCTGTAATAGACAATTGCTAAGTCTTCCTATAAATGTTAATTAGATTGGTCATTTTTCGCAGTTGAACGAGATCACTCCGTACCTTGACGGTGGGTTGTTTTACGGAACGGCTAAGGCCTGGACGGACGCAATCCGAGAATTTAAAGACGGCCAATTAAGGGGACGGCTAGCAGCCCTGGATCCTAATGCTGATATTAGGGATAGTTTCCCCGCCCTAAACACCATGCGCCTGCCATTTGCGAATCCTCCCCCTCCCCGAGAACACGTTCTCAAACCGGTCCGAAGATTTTGGAGTAAGTAGATATATGCTTTAAAATATTTAGATTCCACGAGAAAGTCACCCCTTTTGCCACCAGTAAAAGAATTA